>JBBBDQ010002507.1:0-590000 GCA_037127315.1 Ascarosepion bandense
CGAGAAATAAGAAGTCTGCTATATTTTGTCATATTTTTATCATTTTCACATGAAAAATAACAAAATCTGCTATATTTTGTTTTATTTTATCTATATCAAATGAAAATTATCAAATTCTTCTATATTTTGTAATATTTTTATCTTTTTCTAATGAAAAATAACAATTCCTGTTATTATTTTTTCTTGGTTTAGCTTTTTCAAGTGAAAAACAACAAAATCTGCTATATTTTTTATATTGCTATCTTTATCAAATGAAAAATAACAAAATCTGCTATATTTTGTTATATTTTATCTTTAACAAATGAAAAATAACAAAATCTGTTATATTTTATTATATTTTTATCGTTTGTCAAATGAAAAATTAAAAATTCTTCCATATTTTGTGATATTTTTATCTTTATCAAATGAAAAATAACAAAATCTGCTATATTTTGTTATATTTTTATCTATATCAAATGAAAAATAATAAAATCTGCTATATTTTCTTATATTTTTATCTTTTTCGCATGAAAAATAACAAAATCTGCTATATTTTGTTATATTTTTATATTTATCAAATGAAGAATAACAAAATCTGCTATATTTTGTGATATTTTTATCTTTTTCAAATGAAAAATAACAAAATCTACTATATTTTGTTATATTTTTATCTTTATCAAATGAATAATAACAAAATCTGCTATATTTGGTTATTTTTATCTTTATCAAATGAAAAATAACAAAATCTGTTATATTTGGTTATATTTTTATCTATATCAAATGAAAATTAACAAAACTTGCTATATTTTGTTATATTTTTATCTTTTTCAAATGAAAAATAACAAAATCAGCTATATTTTTTTATATTTTTATCTTTTTCAAATGAGAAATAAGAAGTCCGCTATATTTTGTTATATTTTTATCTTTTTCACATGAAAAATATCAAAACCTGTTATATTTTGTTTTATTTTATCTATATTAAATGAAAATTAACAAAATCTGCTGTATTTTGTAATATTTTTATCTTTTTCTAATGAAAATTAACAATTTCTGTTATTATTTGTTCTTGGTTTAGCTTTTTCAAATGGAATATAACAAAATCTGGTATATTTTTTACATTGTTATCTTTATCAAATGAAAAATAACAAGATCTGCTATATTTTGTTATATTTTATCTTTATCAAATGAAAAATAACAAAATCTGTTGTATTTGGTTATATTTTTATCTATATCAAATGAAAATTAACAAAATTTGCTATATTTTGTTATATTTTTTATCTTTTTCTAATGAAAATTAACAATTCCTGTTATTATTTGTTCTTGGTTTAGCTTTCTCAAATAAAAAATAGCAAAATCTGCTATATTTTTTATATTGTTATCTTTATCATATGAAAAATAACAAAATCTGCTATATTTTGTTATATTTTATCTTTATCAAATGAAAAATAACAAAATCTGCTATATTTTGTTATATTTTTATCCTTTATCAAATGAAAAATTACAAATTCTGCTCTATTTTGTTATATTTTATCTTTAACAAATGAAAAATAACAAAATCTGTTATATTTTATTATATTTTTATCGTTTGTCAAATGAAAAATTAAAAATTCTTCCATATTTTGTGATATTTTTATCTTTATCAAATGAAAAATAACAAAATCTGCTATATTTTGTTATATTTTTATCTATATCAAATGAAAAATAATAAAATCTGCTATATTTTCTTATATTTTTATCTTTTTCGCATGAAAAATAACAAAATCTGCTATATTTTGTTATATTTTTATATTTATCAAATGAAGAATAACAAAATCTGCTATATTTTGTGATATTTTTATCTTTTTCAAATGAAAAATAACAAAATCTACTATATTTTGTTATATTTTTATCTTTATCAAATGAATAATAACAAAATCTGCTATATTTGGTTATTTTTATCTTTATCAAATGAAAAATAACAAAATCTGTTATATTTGGTTATATTTTTATCTATATCAAATGAAAATTAACAAAACTTGCTATATTTTGTTATATTTTTATCTTTTTCAAATGAAAAATAACAAAATCAGCTATATTTTTTTATATTTTTATCTTTTTCAAATGAGAAATAAGAAGTCCGCTATATTTTGTTATATTTTTATCTTTTTCACATGAAAAATATCAAAACCTGTTATATTTTGTTTTATTTTATCTATATTAAATGAAAATTAACAAAATCTGCTGTATTTTGTAATATTTTTATCTTTTTCTAATGAAAATTAACAATTTCTGTTATTATTTGTTCTTGGTTTAGCTTTTTCAAATGGAATATAACAAAATCTGGTATATTTTTTACATTGTTATCTTTATCAAATGAAAAATAACAAGATCTGCTATATTTTGTTATATTTTATCTTTATCAAATGAAAAATAACAAAATCTGTTGTATTTGGTTATATTTTTATCTATATCAAATGAAAATTAACAAAATTTGCTATATTTTGTTATATTTTTTATCTTTTTCTAATGAAAATTAACAATTCCTGTTATTATTTGTTCTTGGTTTAGCTTTCTCAAATAAAAAATAGCAAAATCTGCTATATTTTTTATATTGTTATCTTTATCATATGAAAAATAACAAAATCTGCTATATTTTGTTATATTTTATCTTTATCAAATGAAAAATAACAAAATCTGCTATATTTTGTTATATTTTTATCCTTTATCAAATGAAAAATTACAAATTCTGCTCTATTTTGTTATATTTTTATCTTTATCAAATGAAAAATAACAAAATCTGCTATATTTGGTTATATTTTCTTCTATATCAAATGAAAAATAACAAAATCTGCTATATTTTGTTATATTTTTATCTTTTTCTAATGAAAATTAACAATGGCTGTCATTATATGTTCTTGGTTTAGCTTTTTCAAATGAAATATAACAAAATCTGCTATATTTTTTATATTGTTATCTTTATCAAGTGAAAAATAACAAAATCTGCTATATTTTGTTATATTTTATCTTTATCAAATGAAAAATAACAAAATCTGTTATATTTGGTTATATTTTTATCTATATCAAATGAAAATTAACAATATTTGGTATATTTTGTTTTTTTTTTTATCTTTTTCTAATGAGAATTAACAATTCCTGTTATTATTTGTTCTTGGTTTAGCTTTTTCAAATGAAAAATAACAAAATCTGCTATATTTTTTATATTGTTATCTTTATCAAATGAAAAATAACAAAATCTGCTATATTTTGTTATATTTTTATCATTTATCAAATGAAAAATTACAAAATGTGCTATATTTTGTTATATTTTTATCTTTATCAAATGAACAATAACAAAATCTGCTATATTTTTTTATATTTTATCTTTATCAAATGAAAAATAACAAAATCTGCTATATTTTGTTATATTTTTATCTTTTTCTAATGATAAATAACAAAATCTGCTATAATTTGTTATGTTTTTATCTTTATCAAATTAAAAATAACAAAATCTGCTATATTTTGTTATATTTTTATCTTTATCAAATGAAAAATAACAAAATCTGCTATATTTTGTGATATTTTTATCTTCATCAAATGAAAAATAATAAAATCTGTTATATTTGGTTATATTTTTATCTATATCAAATGAAAATTAACAAAATTAGCTATATTTTGTTATATTTTTATCTTTTTCAAATGAAAAATAACAAAATCTGCTATATTTTGTTATATTTTTATCTTTTTCAAATGAGAAATAAGAAGTCTGCTATATTTTGTCATATTTTTATCGTTTTCACATGAAAAATAACAAAATCTGCTATATTTTGTTTTATTTTATCTATATCAAATGAAAATTAACAAATTCTTCTATATTTTGTAATATTTTTATCTTTTTCTAATGAAAAATAACAATTCCTGTTAATATTTTTTCTTGGTTTAGCTTTTTCAAGTGAAAAACAACAAAATCTGCTATATTTTTTATATTGCTATCTTTATCAAATGAAAAATAACAAAATCTGCTATATTTTGTTATATTTTTATCTTTATCAAATGAAAAATAACAAAATCTGCTATATTTATTGATATTTTTATCTTCATCAAATGAAAAATAATAAAATCTGTTATATTTGGTTATATTTTTATCTATATCAAATGAAAATTAACAAAATTAGCTATATTTTGTTATATTTTTATCTTTTTCAAATGAAAAATAACAAAATCTGCTATATTTTGTTATATTTTTATCTTTTTCAAATGAGAAATAAGAAGTCTGCTATATTTTGTCATATTTTTATCGTTTTCACATGAAAAATAACAAAATCTGCTATATTTTGTTTTATTTTATCTATATCAAATGAAAATTAACAAATTCTTCTATATTTTGTAATATTTTTATCTTTTTCTAATGAAAAATAACAATTCCTGTTATTATTTTTTCTTGGTTTAGCTTTTTCAAGTGAAAAACAACAAAATCTGCTATATTTTTTATATTGCTATCTTTATCAAATGAAAAATAACAAAATCTGCTATATTTTGTTATATTTTATCTTTAACAAATGAAAAATTACAAAATCTGTTATATTTTATTATATTTTTATCGTTTGTCAAATGAAAAATTAAAAATTCTTCTATATTTTGTGATATTTTTATCTTTATCAAATGAAAAATAACAAAATCTGCTATATTTTGTTATATTTTTATCTATATCAAATGAAAAATAATAAAATCTGCTATATTTTCTTATATTTTTATCTTTTTCTCATGAAAAATAACAAAATCTGCTATATTTTGTTATATTTTTATATTTATCAAATGAAGAATAACAAAATCTGCTATATTTTGTGATATTTTTATCTTTTTCAAATGAAAAATAACAAAATCTACTATATTTTGTTATATTTTTATCTTTATCAAATGAATAATAACAAAATCTGCTATATTTGGTTATTTTTATCTTTATCAAATGAAAAATAACAAAATCTGTTATATTTGATTATATTTTTATCTATATCAAATGAAAATTAACAAAATTTGCTATATTTTGTTATATTTATATCTATTTCTAATGGAAATTAACAATTCCTGTTATTATTTGTTCTTGGTTTAGCATTTTCAAATGAAAAATAACAAAATCTGCTATATTTTTTATATTATGTTTATCAAATGAAAAATAACAAAATCTGCTATATTTTGTTATATTTTATCTTTATCAAATGAAAAATAACAAAATCTGTTATATTTGGTTATATTTTTATCTATATCAAATGAAAACTTACAAAATCTGCTATATTTTGTTATATTTTATCTTTATCAAATGAAAAATAACAAGATCTGCTATATTTTGTTATATTTTTATCGTTGATGAAATGAAAAATTACAAAATCTGCTATATTTTGTTATATTTTTGTCTTTATCAAATGAAAAATAACAAAATCTACTATATTTTGTTATGTTTTTATATTTATCAAATGAAGAATAACCAAATCTGCTATATTTTGTGATATTTTTATCTTTATCAAATGAAAAATAACAAATTCTGCTATATTTTGTGATATTTTTATCTTTTTCAAATGAAAAATAACAAAATCTGCTATATTTTGTTATATTTTTATCTTTTTCAATGAGAAATAAAAAAAGTCTGCTATATTTTGTCATATATTTATCGTTTTCAAATGAAAAATAACAAAATCTGCTATATTTTGTTTTCTCTTATCTATATCAAATGAAAAATAACAAAATCTACTATATTTTGTTATATTTTTATCTTTATCAAATGAATAGTAACAAAATCTGCTATATTTGGTTTATTTTTATCTTTATCAAATGAAAAATAACAAAATCTGTTATATTTGGTTATATTTTTATCTATATCAAATGAAAATTAACAAAATTTGCTATATTTTGTTATATTTATATCTTTTTCTAATGAAAATTAACAATTCCTGTTATTATTTGTTCTTGGTTTAGCTTTTTCAAATGAAAAATAACAAAATCTGCTATATTTGTTATATTGTTATCTTTATCAAATGAAAAATAACAAAATCTGCTATATTTTGTTATATTTTATCTTTATCAAATGAAAAATAACAAAATCTGTTATATTTGGTTATATTTTTATCTATATCAAATGAAAACTTACAAAATCTGCTATATTTTGTTATATTTTTATCTTTATCAAATGAAGAATAACAAAATCTGCGATATTTTGTGATATTTTTATCTTTATCAAATGAAAAATAACAAAATCTGCTATATTTTGTTATATTTTTATCTTTTTCAAATGAAAAATAACAAAATCTGCTATATTTTGTTATATTTTTATCTTTTTCAAATGAGAAATAAGAAAGTCTGCTATATTTTGTCATATTTTTATCATTTTCAAATCAAAAATAACAAAATCTGCTATATTTTGTTATATTTTTATCTTTATCTAATGAAAAATAACAAAATCTGCTATATTTTGTTATATTTTTATATTTATCAAATGAAGAATAACAAAATCTGCGATATCTTGTGATATTTTTATCTTTATCAAATGAAAAATAACAAAATTTGCTATATTTTGTGATATTTTTATCTTTTTCAAATGAAAAATAACAACCTGCTATATTTTGTTATATTTTTATCTTTTTCAAATGAGAAATAAGAAAGTCGAACCGTTGCATTGGATATATCTAAGGCATTCGACAGAGTTTGGCATGCTGGCCTTCTATGTAAACTGCGGAGCTATGGTATAACTGGACATTTGTTTGAACTAATCCAGTCATTCCTCTCTAACCGCACAATGAAAGTGGTATTAAACGGACATGCCTCTCAGAACTACCATACAAACGCAGGTGTCCCCCAAGGCTCCATCTTAGGTCCTACACTCTTCCTGATATATATTAATGATCTCCCTGATTCCATAAGAACCCAAATAGGTTTGTATGCCGATGACACCACAGTTTACTCTCGCCTCCAACAAAAATCTGGTGTAGGCGTCAAAGCTAAACTTGCAGCCGAGATTGAAAAAGACCTCCAATCCATATTGGACTGGGGTAAGAAATGGCTAGTAAAGTTTAATGCTTCTAAAACGAAGCTACTGTCAATTAACCATCATCGACAATCTCACCTACCTCCCATTAGCATGGACCAGGCTTGCCTCCCAGAGAGTAAAACATTACGCCTCATTGGTCTCACACTTTCAGCGGAACTCAAATGGAATGACTATATCGAATCCATTGCTAAATCCGCTGCTATGAAAGTCGGTTCTCTGTGTAGGGCCCGGAAGTTTTTTCCGTCTAAATCTATCCTGCACATTTACAAATCTACCATCCGCCCGTGCATTGAATACTGCTGCCATATCTGGTCGGGTGCCCCTGCTGTTCTCCTCGGGCTTCTCGATAAAGTTCAGAGGAGGGTCTGTAATGTGATAGATACCGACTTGGCAGACCGCCTGCAGTCTCTCTCCCACCGGCGAGACGTGGCTTCGCAGTGTCTCTTCTATAAATACTTTCACGGCTTCTGCTCCGATGAACTTAGATCACTGGTGCCCCCTAAATACGAATTTGCACGAGATACTAGATTAGCAACTAGATCCCACCCTTTTACAGTGAAATCGATAAAATGCAGCCGTAACTTCTACTCCAACAGTTTCTTTCCTCGCACTTCCCGACTGTGGAATTCTCTTCCAAACGATTGCTTCCCCGACGGCTACAATCTCCAGGAGTTTAAATGTAAGGTCAATAGACACCTCCTAACACACTAACCTGCTCCCATTCTATCAAACACTCTTCCCATCTGCCCGACACTCATCCTCGCTATCCTTACTCATCTATCACCTTTCTCCTGACATTCCCTATGTCTATCCACTCCTTCTCTTTACCTTCCCCTATGTAGCCCCATGCGCAATAGTGGCAGTGGAATGCCTTGCTTGGGGTGAGATGATTAAAAAAAAAAAAAAAAAAAAATTTTGTCATATTTTTATCGTTTTCACATGAAAAATAACAAAATCTGCTATGTCTTGTTTTATCTTATCTCTATCAAATGAAAAATAACAAAATCTACTATATTTTGTTATATTTTTATCTTTATCAAATGAAAACTAACAAAATCTGTTATATTTGGTTATATCTTTATCTATATCAAATGAAAATTAACAAAATTTGCTATATTTTGTTATATTTTTATCTTTTTCTAATGAAAATTAACAATTCCTGTTATTATTTGTTCTTGGTTTAGCTTTTTCAAATGAAAAATAACAGAATCTGCTATATTTTGTTATATTTTATCTTTATGAAATGAAAAATAACAAAATCTGCTATATTTTGTGATATTTTTATCGTTTATCAAATGAAAAATTACAAAATGTGCTATATTTTGTTATATTTTTATCTTTATCAAATGAAAAATAACAAAATCTGCTATATTTATTATATTTTCTTCTATATCAAATGAAAAATAACAAAATCTGCTATATTTTGTTATATTTTTATCTTTTTCTAATGTAAATTAACAATTCCTGTTATTATTTGTTCTTGGTTTAGCTTTTTCAAATGAAAAATAACAAAATCTGCTATATTTTTTATATTGTTATCTTTATCAAATGAAAAATAACAAAATCTGCTATATTTTGTTATATTTTCATCTATATCAAATGACAAATAACAAAATCCGCTATATTTTGTTAGATTTTTATCTTTTTCTAATAAAAAATTACAAAATCCGCTGTATTTTGTTATATTTTTATCTTTTTCTAATAAAAAATTACAAAATCTGCTATATTTTGTTATATTTTTATCTTTATCAAATGAAAAATAACAAAATCTGCTATATATTGTTATATTTTTATCTTTATCAAATGAACAATAACAAAATCTGCTATATTTTGTGATATTTTTATCTTTTTCAAATGAAAAATAACAAAATCTGCTATATTTTGTTATATTTTTATCTTTTTCAAATGAGAAATAACAAAGTCTGCTATATTTTGTCATATTTTTATCTTTTTCTAATGAAAAATATCAAAATCTGCTATATTTTGTTATATTTTTATCTTTATCAAATGTAAAATAACAAAATCTGTTATATTTGGTTATATTTTTATCTATATCAAATGGAAATTAACAAAATTTGCTATATTTTGTTATATTTTTATCTTTTTCTAATGAAAACAATTCCTGTTATTATTTGTTCTTGGTTTAGATTTTTCAAATGAAAAATAACAAAATCTGCTATATTTTTTATATTGTTATCTTTATCAAATGAAAAATAACAAAATCTGCTATATTTTGTTATATTTTATCTTTATCAAATGAACAATAACAAAATCTGCTATATTTTTTTATATTTTTATCTTTATCAAATGAAAAATAACAAAATCTGCTATATTTTGTTATATTTTCATCTTTTTCTAATGAAAAATAACAAAATCTGCTATATTTTGTTATATTTTTATCTTTATCAAATGAAAAATAACAAAATCTGCTATATTTTGTTATATTTTTATCTTTATCAAATGAAAAATAACAAAATCTGCTATATTTTGTGATATTTTTATCTTTTTCAAATGAAAAATAACAAAATCTGCTATATTTTGTTATATTTTTATCTTTTTCAAATGAGAAATAAGAAAGTCTGCTATATTTTGTTATATTGTTATCGTTCTCAAATGAAAAATAACAAAATCTGCTATATTTTGTTTTATTTTATCTATATCAAATGAAAAATAACAAAATCTACTATATTTTGTTATATTTTTATGTTTATCAAATGAAAATTAACAAAATCTGCTGTATTTTTTTATATTTTTTCTTTTCCTAATGAAAAGTAACAAAATCTGCTATATTTTGTGATATTCTTATCGTTTTCAAATGAAGAATAACAAAAAACTGCTATATTTTGTTACATTTTTATCTTTATCCAATGAAAAATAACAAAAGCTGCTATGTTTTTTATATTTTTGTCATTTTCAAATGAAAAATAACAAAATCTGCTATATTTTGTTATATTTTTATCTTTTTAAATGAAAAAGAACAAATTCTGCTACATTTTGTTATATATTTATCTTTCTCAAATGAAAAATTACAAAGTCTTCTATATTTTGTCATATTTTTATCTTTATCAAATGAAAAATAACAAAATCTGCTATATTTTGTTTCATTTTTATCTCTATCAAATGAAATATAACAAACTCTGCTATATTTTGTTATATTTTTATCTTCATGAACTGAAAAATAACAAAATCTGCTATATTTTGTTATATTTTTGTCTTTAACAAATGAAATATAACAAAATCTGCAATATTTTGTTATATTTTTAACTTTTTCTAGTGAAAATTAACAAAATTTGTTATTATTTGTTCTAGTTTAATCGTTTTTAAATGAAAAATAACAAAATCTGCTATATTTTGTTATATTTTCATCTTTTTCGAATGAAAAATCAGAAAATATGCTATATTTTTTTATATTTATATTTTATCAAATGAAAAATAACAAAATCTGCTATATTTTGTTATATTTTTCTTTATCAAATGAAAAATAACAAAATCTGCTATATTTTGTTATATTTTTGTCTTTATCAAATGAAAAATAACAAAATCTGTTATATTTTGTTATATTTTTATCTTTTTCAAATGAAAAATAACAAAATCTGCTATATTTTTTATATTTTTATCTTTATCAAAGAAAAAATAACAAAATCTGCTATATTTTGTTATATTTTTATCATTTTCAAATAAAAAATAACAAAAACTTCTATATTTTGTTATATTTTTATCTTTGTCAAATGAAAAATAACAAAATCTGCTATATTTTTAATATTTTTATCTTTATTAAATGAAACATAACAAACTCTGCTATATTTTTTTATATTTTTATCTTTATCAAATGAAAAATAACAAAATCTGCTATATTTTTTCTTTTTTTATCTTTTTCAAATGAAAAATAACAAAATCAGCTCTATTTTGTTCTATTTGTATTTTTTCAAATGAAAAATAACAAAATCTTTTTTCTATTTTTATCTTTTTGAAATGAAAAATAAGAAATTCAGCTATACTTCCTCTTTTTTAATAAAAATTTAGTAGTTCAGCAATGTTTCTATTTATTTCCTGCTCTTTCTGTGAAATATTACAAAATGTCATTTTTTTCTTTATTTTTATATTTTCAAATGTAAATTAATATAATCAGCTATATTTCTGTATATTTTTCTTCTTTATCAAATGAAAAATAACGAAATCAGCAATATCTCTCTTTAGTTTCTTTTTTTATTCAAATGAAAATAACAAATTCACCTATATTTCTCCTTCATTTTCATTTCTTAAAAGAAAGTAAATCAGTTATATTTGTTTTTCTTTTTTTGCAATTAAAAAATAACAAACCCTGCATTTTTGAACTTTATTTTCTTCTTTTTCTGCTGAAATATAACAAAATCCACTCTGTTTCTCTTTATTTTCATATTTTTGAAATAAAAAATAACAAATCAGCTATGTTACTCCAAATTTTCTTCTTTTTCAAATGAAAATAACAAAATCAGCAATATTTTCTTACCTTTTTTAAAGACAAATAACAAAATCTGCAGTATTTCACCTTATTTTTATATTTTACAAATGAAAAATTACAAAATGAGATATATTACTTTTTATTTAAATATTTTCATATGCAAAATAACAAAAGCAACTATATTTCTCCCTATTTTCATATTTTTTTAATGAAAACTACCAAAATCATCTATATTTTACCTTAATTTCTTCTCTTTTACAAAAGAAATCAGCTATATCTCTCCTTTTTTTTCAAATCGAAAATTACATAATTTCATATTTCATATTTCACTTTATTTTCTAATTTTTTCAATGAAAAAATAACAAAATCAGTAATATATCTACTTATTTCAAATAAAATATAACAAAATCATCAGTATTTCCTTTTATTTCTACATTTTCAAAGGAAAAGAAACAAAATCTCCTATATTTCTCCTCATTTTCTTTTTTTTTTTCAATTGAAAAGTGACAACATCAGCTATATTACCCCATATTTTCTACTCTTTCAATTGAAAAGTTTTCTCCTGAAATAAAAAGAAATATACCTGATTTTGTTAATTTTCAATTTAAAATCATGAAAATAAGGAGAAACATTGCTGATTTTGTTATTTTTCTGATTCTGTAATTTTTCATTTGAAAAAGATGAAAATAAAGAAAAATATAGCTGATTTTGTTATTTTTCATTTACAAAGGAAGAAATTGAGACAAAATCAGCTATATTTCTCTTCATTTTCTTCATTGAAAAATAAAAAAAATCACCGATATTTCTTTTTGTTTTCTTCTTATTCAAATGCAAAACAACAAAATCAGTTACATTTCTCCTTATTTTTACATTTTTCAAATGAAAAATGACAAAATCAGCTATATTAAGACTTAATTTCTTCTTTTTCATATGAAAAATAAGAAAATGTATCCTTTTTTTGCTTATATTGCAAATAAAAAAGAACAAAACCATCTATATTTCTCTTAATTTTCAAGTTTTCTTTTTGTCTTCTTTCTAACATGAAAAATACGAAAATCTACTATATATTCACTTATTTTCTTCTGTTTCAGCTAAAATACTATAAAATCAACTATATTCCTCCTTTTTCATATAAAAAACAACAAAATCAGCTATATTTCTCTTTATTTGCTTCCTTTTCAAGATTTCTCCTTCTCTTCTTTTTCAAGTGAAAAATAACAAAACCAGCTATATTTCACTTTAGGTTCTTCTTACTGAAATGAAGAATAAAAAATCAGCTATATTTATACTTAGTTTTCTAATGAAAAATTATAACATCAGCTATATTTCGTTTTATTTTCATATATTTAAAATAAGAAATAACATACTTCTCCTTATTTTCATTTTTTTCAAATACAGAATAAATGAAAGCAGCTATATTTCTCATTATTATATTCTTTTTCAAATGAAAAACAACAAAATCAGCAGTATCTCTCCTATTTTCATATTTTGCAAATGAAAAATAAAAAGATCAGCTATATTACACCTTATTTTCTTGTTACAAAAAAATAATATTAATAATAATATCAGCTATATTTCTTTTCCGTTTCTCAATTTTCAAATGAAAAATAACAAAACCAACTATATTTCTCATTATTCGTATCTTTTTGAAATAAAGAACAACCAAGTTAGTTATATTTCTCTACTTTTTTATCTCTTTCAAATGAAAAAAGCCAAAATCATCTATACTTCTCTTTTTTTCATTTTTTCCAAAAGAAACATAACAAAATCAGCGATATTTTCCCGTTTTCATATATTTCAAAGGAAAAACAACAGAATTAGATATGTTTCTTCTTTTTTCAAATGAAAAATAACAAAATCAACTATATTTCTATATCTTTTCTTCTTTTACAAATGAAAAATAACAAACTCTACTATATCTCTCCTTATTATTTTCTTTCTCAAATGAAATATAAGGAAACAGTTGTATTCCTCCTTATTTTAAAAAAAGAATGCTAAATTTCACTTTATTTTCTTCTTTTTCAAATGAAAAACAACAAAATCAGCTATATCACTCCTATGTTTTGTATATTTCTAATGAAAAACAACAAATTTAACTATATTTCTCCTTATTGCCATATTTTCTTAAATAAAAAATAACAAAATCAGCTATTTTTTTTCATTTTTTTCATATTTTGCAAATGAAAAATAGTCACATCAGCTGTATTACTTTTTATTTTTTTCTTTCACGAGAAATAAATAACAAAATCTTCTATAGTTCTTCTTAATTTCCCCTTTTTCAAATAAAAACCAACAAAATTAGCTATATTTCTCTTTATAACAATATTTTGTAGCTGATCGGAAATAATTAATTTTATTAATTAATTAATAACCACAACTGGAAAATCTTCTAATTGCTATTATAGATCATAAGAGAACATACTAAGAGAAATTTCCTTTATCCTCCGAATATGAGCAAAGGAAATTGGAGGTGATTAATTTTATTAACTAATTATTAACTGTAGCTGGAAAGTCTTTATCTTTAAAAAGAAAGCAAGGATGAAAAATAACACCTGGTATTTCTCTATTATTGTAAACCCGGAAAGAAGAAAGAAAAGAGAAATGGATTTGTTTCATGTCATAGAGTCGATTTCAGCCCACCCAGAGAAAACTAGCAACTGTCATTTTAAACATAATGGGAAAGATAAATTTAATTGTTGTTCTTTTTCTGGGTAAATGAAAAGGAGATTTCGTTTTGTATCTGATTGTCTCGCTAGCATGAATTGTGAAAAGAATTAAGATAACACTGGTCCCGAATTGTGAAAAGAATTGAGATAACAAATGTTTTGATTCTGAGTCGAAGTAATTTAGAGAAAAGATATTTTCACTGACATCAGGGTAGGACAGATAACAAGTCGCTTGAAAATATAGGTGACTCAGAGAATGGATATTAAAAGTAGGTGCGGAGAAATTGTTATTTGGGTAACAATGTCAATGGACCCATGTCAACTTGTTTTGGGCGAAGTCAGTTCAAAAAGGTTAATACCTATTGTTTTAAGAAAAAAAATCCCTGAAATTATTTCGCGAGAAAGAAAAATTTTGAGAGAGAAAATTCGGTTAAGTCCAGCCCAGAAAAAGCGTATGGGAAGATGACGTCATAAGATCGAGAGAGTTCTGGTTCTGTGAACAAGCCCAGAAAGGGGGAGACGACTAACAATTGACGTCATGGAAAGAAGACTAATCCCATTGGGTAAACCACAGACAACAACGAGTAGCAGCTAAGCCCGGCATTTTATTGGTCGCCGAGATGGAAGATTAGACACCCAGCAACCGTCAGCCCCACACCATGGCATGGGCATAAATACAGAGTCCCGAGGGACCAAAATCAGTTGAGTTGGAGTTGGATTGGAGTTGGGGCCCAGCGGCGGTTCGAGGCAGTTCAGTTTCAGTTCCAGTTACCGGCTTAAAAATGTATCGACGAAGATAGGCGCCAATCACAGAGCCTGCCGGCCAACCAGAGTTAAAGACAGACAAGAAGTGATTTTACAGACAAAGTTGCAGTTGAAGTCGGAGTTTGAAGTTCGAGTCAGAGCACAGTCCAGTCGGAGTGGAGTTTTTGAGATCGACAACTGAATGCAGTTTTCAGTTGCAGCTCGAGTAGCAGAGAGTTCGATTTTCCGGTCCAGAGACGTAATGACCAAAACAGTTCCCAACCGAAGAAGTAAAGAGACAGAGAGATGATCGCCATGCCGTTGGGTGCCGACTGTAGAGAAGCCTGTCGCCAATCAACCAACCAGAGGTAAGAGACAGAAAAGAGAATTTGCAGACAAGTCTGAAATTGCTAACTGAAAGAGAATAACCCAGCACTTCGGCAATTTCTGTAACATTCTGGAAAACAAGCAACAAGTTGACTAGACTTATAATGTTCGAAGCAGCGAGCTGCGGCCAGCCAGATTCCTCGTTATTGCTTAGGAGAATAATTCGATTTACCTAAGAAACGTCCGTTCCACTACCAGTTGATAGAATCAGGGATGGGAAATTATTCAAGAGACTATTGTGTATAATCTGTATGTTATTTTACAACACTTTTCAGCCGTCGGTCCACTTATTTCCTTTGATGTTACATTTTATTACTCAATTGTGTGCACATTTCCCGGTTTAGTTTAGTTCGGCAGAGAGACAACTAGTGGAAAACTCACGTGACTACCTTGTGATTAATCAACACAACGTGGGGCAAGGGAGAACACCGTAACAATCTACGACCAGCTGACTGGATCGAAACCAACGGCGACGGGCTGGGTAGTGGCATATTGCCTACTTTTTCAAACAAAATATAACAAAATCAGCTATATTTCTCTTCATTTTCTTCATTGAAAAATAAAGAAATTAGCAATATTTCTATTTTTTCTTCTTATTCAAATAATGAAAAATGACAAAATCACCAACATTATGCCTTAATTTCTTCTTTTTCAAATGAAAAATAAGAAAATGCATATTTCTCCTTTTTTGCATATATTTCAAATAAAAAAGTACAAAATCATCTATATTTCTCTTAATTTTCAAGTTTTCTTTTTGTTTTCTTTTTAACATGAAAAATACAAATCTGCTATATTTCCACTTATTTTCTTCTGTTTCAGCTGAAATACAATAAAATCAACTATATATATATATATTTTTATAATCGTTTCACTCCGAGCAAGGCATTTCACTGCCACTATTGCGCAGAGGGTTACATAGAGGGGAAGTGGTGAGAAAGTATGGTTAGATATAGGAAATGTCAGAAGGAGGGTGATAGACAGGTAAGAATACCAAGAATGAGGGTTGGGTAGATGGTGAGAGTGTTGGGAAAATAGATGCAATTTAGTGTGATAGGAGGTGTCTATTAATCTTACATTTAAACTCCTGGAGATTGTAGCTGTTGGGAAAGTAGACATGTGGAAAGGAATTCCACAGGCGGGAAGCACAAGAAAAGAAGCTGTTGGAGTAGAAATTACGGTTACATCTTATCTGTTTCACTGTAAAAGGGTGGGACCTAGATGCTAATCTAGTATCTCGTGTAAATTCATACATAGGCAGCATAAATGATCTAAGTTCATCGGAGCAGAAGCCGTGAAAGTATTTATAGAAGAGACACAGGGAAGCCACATCACGCCGATGAGAGAGTGGTTGCAGTCAGTCTGCCAAGTCAGTATCGATCACGTTACAGATTCTCCGTTGTATTTTGTCAAGAAGCCCGAGGAGAGTAGCAGGGGCACCCGACCAGATGTGGCAGCAGTATTCAATACACAGGCGGATGGTAGATTTATATATGTGCAGGATAGATTCAGACGGGAAAAACTTCCGGGCCCTGCACAGAGAACCAACTTTCAAAGCGGTGGATTTAGCAATGGATTTGATATAGTCATTCCATTTGAGGTCCACCTAGAGTGTAAGGCCAAGGAAGCATAGTGCTTTACTCTCTGGGAGGCAAGCCATGCTAATGGGAGGTAGATGCGATTGTCTATGGTGGTTAATTGATAGCAGCTTCATTTTAGAAGCATTGAAAATTACGAGCCATTTCTTACCCCAGTCCATTACGGATTGAAGGTTCTTTTCAAGCTTGGCAGCAAGGTTTGCTTTGTCGCTCACACTGGGTTTATGATTGAGTCAAGAGTAAATTGTGGTGTCATCGGCATACATGCCTACTTGGGATCTAATGGCATCGGTGAGATCATTAATGTAGATCAGAAAGGGCGTGGGACCTAGGATAGAGCCTTGAGGGATGCCCGCGTTCGTATGGTAGTTTTGGGAGGCATGTCCATTTAATACTACCTTCAATGTGAGGTTAGAGAGGAATGACTGGATTAGATCAAACAAATGTCCATTTATACCGTAGCTCTGCAGTTTGCATAAAAGGCCAGCATGCCAGACTCTGTCGAATGCTTTGGAGATATCCAAGGCAACGGTTCGGGCTTCACCATTCTTGTCAAGATCCTGGTATATGTACTTGGTAATGGTCGTTAGCATATCAGCAGTAAACCTGGTGAAGCGGAAACTGTACTGTTTGTTCGAGAGAAGCCTTTGGGCCATGAGATGCTGAATCACTTTGGCGTTGATAATGGCTTTGAAAACTTTGCCGAAGATCGGAAGGAGACTGATAGGGCAGTAATTAGCGGGATCTGAGGGTTTGCCAGTATTCTTAAATATAGGAAGTACAGAGGAGGACTTCCAACAGGCAGGAAAGTAGGAAACAGATAGGCAGAAGTTATAGAGTTTAGAGAGGAGAGAGGAGAGTTCTAGGGCACATTTCTTCAGGACTATGATTTGGATTCCATCCCCACTGCTCGCTTTGTGAGGGTCAATGTTTTGAGATTATCTTAGAGACCAGCGAGGGTGTAATGTGGACTTTATTCAGTTGAGCCTTAGTTCTAGGTGGGAAGTCGAGTCCATTGTAGAATTGGAGGAGAATCTATGAGTAAAGCATTCAGCCTTATCCACTGGGGAGGTGACAACCTCAAATTCTTTTGCTCCTTCTTTATCATATCAAAAACAACAAAATCAGCAATATTTCTCTTTATTTTCTTCCTTTTCAAGATTTCTCCTTCTCTTCTTTTTCAAGTGAAAAATAACAAAACCAGCTATATTTCACTTTAGATTCTTCTTACTGAAATGAAGGAATAATAAATCAGCTATATTTAAACTTAATTTTCTTCTTTTTTAAATGAAAAATAACAACATCCGCTATATTTCTTATTATTTTCATATATTTCAAATAACAAATAACAATATCAACTATACTTCTCCTTATTTTCATTTTTATTTTCAAATGAAAATAAATGAAAGCAGCTATATTTCTCATTATTATATTCATTTTCAAATGAAAAACAACAAAATCAGCTATATTTCTCCTATTTTTCATATTTTGCAAATGGAAATTAAAAAGATCAGCTATATTACTCCTTATTTTCTTATGTTACAAAAATAAATAATAAAATCACCTATATTTCTTTTCCATTTCTCAATTTTCAAATGAAAAATAACAAAACAAGCTATATTTCTCATTATTCTTATCTTTTTGAAATAAAAAACAACCAAGTTAGTTATATTTCTCTACTTTTTTAGCTTTTTCAAATGAAAAATAACAAAATCAGCTATGCTCATTTTATTTTTTCTGTTTCAAATGAAAAACAAAATCAGCTATATTCCTCCTCATTTTCTTCTTTTCTAAATGAAAAAAAACAAAATCATCTATATTTCTCTTTTTTTCATCATTTCCAAATGAAAAATGACAAAATCAGCAATATTTTCCCATTTTCATATATTTCAAAGGGAAAACAACAAAATTGGATATGTTTCTTCTTTTTCTCAAATGAAAAATAACAAAATCAACTACATTTCTCTATCTTTTCTTCTTTTACAAATGAAAATTAACAAGATCTACTATACCTCTCCTTATTCTCTTCTTTTTCTAAAGAAAAATAAGGAAACAGTTGTATTCCTCCTTATTTTCAAAAAAGAATGCTAAATTTCACCTTATTTTCTTCTTTTTCAAATGAAAAACAACACAATCAGCTATATTTCTCCTATTTTTTGTATATTTCTAATGAAAAACAACATAGCTATATTTCTCCTTATTGCCATATTTTCTTAAATGAAAAATAACAAAATCAGCTATATTTTTTTTCATTTTTTTCATATTTTGCAAATGAGAAATAGAAACATCACCTATATTATTCCTTATTTTTTTCTTTCACAAGTAATAAATAACAAAATCATCTATAGTTCTTAATTTCTTAAATGAAAAATACAAAATCAGCTATATTTCTTTTTAGTTTTCTTCGTTTTCAAATGTAAAAATAACAAAATCATCTATAATTCTTTTTATTTTCGTATTTTTCAAAGGAAAAATAACAAAAGCAGCTGTTTTTTTTCATGTTTTTCAAATGAAAAAGAACAAAATCATCTATATTTCTCATTTTTCTTTTTTAAATAAAACAAAAAATCAGCTATATTTCTCTTTATTTTCAATTTTTCAAATGAAAAATTAAAATCAGCTATATTTGTCCTTATTCTTCTTTTTTTCAAATGGAAAATTAGAAAATCAGCTTTATTTCTGTTAATTTCTTTGTTTCCAGCTGAAATACAAAAAAATCAGTTATATTTCTTCTTAGTTTTTTCTTTTTCAAATGAAAAATAACAAAATTTTTTGTCATATTTTGCAAATGAAAAATTAAAACATCAGATATATTGCTTCTTATTTTCTTCTTTTATGAATAAAAAATAACAAACTCAATTATAATTCTCTTCATTTTCCCTTTTTCCAAATATAAAATAACAAACCCAGCTGTATTTCTCTTTGTTTTTGTCTTTTTCAAATGAAATAAACAAGATCAGCTATATTTCTCTTTATTTCTTCTTTTTTACATTTAAAAGTTCCTATATATAAAAATAATTTATCACCCTATCAGCCTCTTACCGATCTTTGGCAAAGTGTTCGAAGCCATCATCCACACCAAGTTGGTACAACATCTCACAACCCATAGACTCTTCTCTGATAAACAGTATGGCTTCTGCTTCGCCAGGTCAACTGCTGATATGCTCACGACCATCACTGAGTATATACTCCAGGCCCTCGACAAAAACGGTGAAGCCTGAACTGTGGCCCTTGACATCTCCAAAGCATTTGACAGTCTGGCATGCTGGCCTTCTATGCAAGCTGCAGGGCGACGGTATAACTGGTCAATTGTTTGACCTAATCCAGTCCTTCCTTTCAAATCGTACAATGAGGGTGGTATTGAACGGACAAGCCTCCCAATACTGTCACATGAATGCGGGTGTTCCTCAAGGCTCTATTCTCGGTCCTACACGTTTCCTTATCTATACTAATGATCTCCTTGATGTAATATGATCCCAAGTGGGCATATATGCTGATGACACTACAATTTACTCTCGTCTTGATCAAAAATCTACTGAAGCTGAAAAAGCAAACCTCACTGCCAAGCTTGAAAAGGACCTCCCATCCATGGTGGACTGGGGTAAGAAATGGCTCATAAATTTTAATGCTTCCAAAATGAAGCTGCTATCAAATA
Source organism: Ascarosepion bandense (assembly GCA_037127315.1). Classification (NCBI taxonomy): domain Eukaryota; kingdom Metazoa; phylum Mollusca; class Cephalopoda; order Sepiida; family Sepiidae; genus Ascarosepion; species Ascarosepion bandense. The sequence goes on from JBBBDQ010002507.1 coordinate 20,483, forward strand.
ACCACCACAGACATTCATTCCTCCCGCCCATTAAGATGGATCAAGCTTCTCTCCCTGAAAGCAAAACACTGCGCCTCCTCGGGTTAACTCTCATACCAGACCTCAAGTGGAATAACTATATAGAACCCATAGCTAAATCCACTGCTAAGAAATTTGGTTCTCTGTGTAGGGCCAGGAAGTTTTTCCCATTCCAAACAATCCTGCACATATACAAGTCTACTATCCACCCGTGCATTGAGTATTGCTGCCATATCTGGTCCAGTGCTTCTGCTATCCACTTAGGCATCCTCAACCAAATCCAACAGAGAATCTATAATGTCTTGGCAACTAGGATACAGTCGCTTTCTCACCGACGCAGTGTGGCTTCCCTGTGTCTCTTTTACAAATACTTTCACGGCTTCTGCTTCAATGAACTTAGCTCACTGGTAACCCCTATGTATGAATTTCCTCGAACCACAAGATTAGAAACTAGGTCCCACCCTTTTACTGTGAAGCCAATAAATTTTAAATGCAAATTCTACTCCAGCAGCTTTTTTTCTCGAACTTACCGCCTGTGGAATTCTCTTCCGCATACTTGCTTTCCTGACAGTTACAATCTCCAAGAATTTAAATGTAAAGTCAATAGTCATCTCCTGTCACACTAACCTACATCCTCTCTCTCATGCTTTTCTAAATCCACCCCACTCTCATCAGTAATCTCTTCCCTCTCCTACTCTCTTCCTGGCACCCCCTGCAACCTCTCATTCTTCATAACATTCCTGCACAACAGTGGCAGTAAAAAAAAAAAATCAGCTATATTTTATCTTAGTTTTCTTCATTTTACAAAATCAGTTATATATATAGTCTCTTTTTTTATTTTCAAATGAAGAACAAATTTGTATATTTCAAATGAAAAAGAACAAAATCAGCTACATTGCTCCCTTTTTTCATATTTTTCAAATGAAAAATAAAAAAACTCAGTTAAATTTCTCCTTGTTTTCTTCTTTTTCAAATGAAACCTAACAAAATCAGCTATATTTTTCTGTATTTACTTCTCTTTCAAATGAATAATAGAAAATTAGGCTATATTTCTTTTCAGTTTTCTTCTTTTTCAAATGAAAAATAAGATCAGCTACATTTGTTTTTATTTTTATATTTTTCAATTAAAAAATAACAAAATCTGCTATATTTCTCCTTCTTTTCATCTTTTTCAAATGAAAAATAATGTAAATCAGCTATATTTCTCCTTATTTTCTTCTTTTTCAAATAAAAAATCACAAGATCAGCTGCATTTTACCTTATTTTTTACTTTTGCAAATGAAAATTAAAAAATCAGCTATATTCAACATATTTTCTTCTTTTTCAAATGAAAAATCACAAAATCAGCTATATTTCTCCTTAATTTCTACTTTTACAAATAAAAATTAAAAAATCATCTATATTTTCCCATATTTTCTTCTTTTTCAAATGAAAAATTTCAAAATCAGCTATATTTTTCTTTTTACTTCTTTTTCAAATGGAACATAGTAAAATTAGTTATAATGCTTTTTTTTCTATCGAAATTTTGAAAAACAAAAAAATATAATATTTTTGTATTTTTTATTGAATAGTGGGAAAAGCATTAAAAATATAGCTTAGTTTGATATTTTTAAATTAAAAAATTGGAAGAAGTTATAAAAATATTCCTAAACTTTATATCTTTCAATTGAAAAGTACAAAAAGCAATAAAAAATAACTTATTTTGATATTGTTCACCTGAAAAGTGGAAAGAGCAATAAAATATAGCTTATTTTCATATTTTTCAGATGAGAAATGTGAAAAGCAATAAAAATATAGCATATTTATATATTTTTCAATTGAAAAGTGGGAAAAGCAATTAATGTATAGCTTCTTTTGATAGTCAGGTAGGAAAAGCAATACAAATAAAGCTTATTTTGATATCTTTTAATTGAAAATTAGAAAAAACAATAAAAATCAAGTTTTTTATTTTTCCATTGAATAGAGGGAAAAGCAATCCAAAATATACTATTTTTATATTTTTTCATTAAAAAGTAGGAAAGGCAATAAAAATATAGCTTATTTCAATATTTTTCAATTGAAAGTTTGGAAATGTAAAGAAAATATTGCTTATTTTCATATTTCTAAGTGAAAAGTGGGAGTAGCAATAAAAATATGGTTTATTTTGATATTTTTCAATCAGAAAGTAGAAAAATCCACAAAAATAGTGCTTATTTATTATTTTTAATTGAAAAGTGAGAAATGTAAAAAAAAAATACTGCTTATTTTGATATTTTTCAATTTAAAAATGAGAGAAGCAATAAAAATATAACATATTTTGATATTTATCAATTGAAAAGTAGGAAAAGCAATAAAAATATAGCTTATTTTGATATTTTTCAATTAAAATTTGGAAAAAGGCATAAAATTATAGCTTTTATTTTTATTTATCACTTAAATAGTAGGAAAAGCAGTAAAAATATATGTTAATTTCATATTTTTAAATTAAAAAATAGGAAGAAATAAAAATATACTATAATTTGATATTTTTCAATTAAAAGGTATGAAAAGCAATAAATATAGTAGCTTTTTTGATATTGTTTAACTGAAAAGTGGAAAGAGCAATAAAATAAAGCTTATTTTAATATTTTTCAATTGAAAAGTTGGAAAAGCTATAAAAATATAGCATATTTTGATCTTTTTCACTTGAAAAGTGGGAAATATAAAGAAAATATATATTCTGACACTTTTTTTTTTTAATAGTGGTAAAAGCAATAAAAATATAGTTTCTATTTATATTTTTCAATTAAAAAGTAAGAAAAGGAATTAAAAAGCAGGGCATTTTGAGATTTTTCAATCAAAAAGTTGGAAAAGCACTTAAAATATACCTTATTTTGATATTTTTCAACTGAAAAATGGGAAAAGTAATAAAAATATAGCTTATTTTTATATTTTTCAATTAAAAAGTTGGAAATGTAAAGAAAACATTGAATCTTTTTTTATTTTTCAATTGAAAAATGGGAAAAGCAATAAAATAGCTTATTTTGATATTTTACAATTGAAAAGAGAGAAATGTAAAGAAAATATTCCTTATTTTGACATTTTACAATCAAAAAGTAGAAAAAGCTATAAAAATAAACTTATTTTTATATTCTTCACCTAAATCATAGGAAAAGTTGCAAAAATATAAATTAATTTGGTAATTTTATATTGAAAAGTAGAAAAAGCAATAAAAATTTAGCTTAATTTTATATTTATCAATTGAAAAGTTGAAAAAGCAAGAAATATATAGCTTATTTGGATATACTTTCAGTTGAAAATGCAATAAAAATATAGTTTTCTATATTTTTCAATTAAAATGTGAGAAAAGTAATAAAAATACAGCTTATTTTGATATTTTTAAAGGATAAGTGGAAAGAGCAATAAAAATATAGTTTATGTTGATATTTTTCAGTTGAATACTGGAAAATGTAAAGAACATGTTCCTTATTTTTATATTTTTGAACTGAAAATTTTGAAATGCAATAAAATATAGCTTATTTTTATATTTTTCAATTGAAAAATGCAATATGTAAAGAAAATATTGCTTATTTTGATATTTTTCAATTGAAAAGTGGGTAAAACAAAAAAGTATAACTTATTTTTAATTTTTTAATTGAAAAGTAGAAAAAGCAATAAAAAATATAGCTTTTTTATATTTTTTCATCACAAAACTTATTTTGATATTTTTCCAATTGAAAAATGGGATAAGCAATAAAAATATAGCTTGTTTGGTTTTTTCAATTGAATAGTGAGAAAAGCAATAAAAATAAAGCTTATTTTGATATGTTTAAAAAAAAGTTATATGTGAAGAAAATATTGCTTACTTTTGCATTTTTCAATTGAAAAGTAGGAAAAACAAAATATTTATAGCTTATTTTTATGTTTTTCAGTTAGGAAGTAGGAAGAGCAATAAAAAATAGCTTATCTTTATATTTTTCAATTGAAAAGTGGGAAATATAAGGAATATGTTGCTTATTTGGCTATTTTTTAATTGAAAAGTGGGAAAAGCAATAAGAACACAGTATATTTTGATATTCTTTAATTGAAAAGTAGGAAAGACAATAAAAATATAGCTTATTTTGATGTTTTTTAATTGAAAAGTAGGAAAAGGAATAAACATATAACTTATTTTTATATTTTTTAAATGAAAAGTGTTAAAAGCAATGAAAATATAGTTTATTTTAATATTTTGCAAATGAAAAGTGGGAAAAGCAATAAGAATATATCTTTTCTGATATTTTACAGTTGAAAAGTGGGAAAAGCAATTAAAATAAAGCTTGTGTTATTTTTCAATAAGAAGTGTGAAATGTAAAGATAATATTGACTATATTCCAGTTTTCAATTGAAATTGGGAAGAGCAATAAAAATATAGCTTATTTTTATATCTTTCAATCAAAAAGTAGGAAAGCAATAAAAGTACAGCTTATAGATATTTTTCAATGCAAAGTTGAACAACCAACAAAAATATTGCATATTTTGATATTTTTCAATTGAAAAGTAGAAAAAGCAATAAAAATTTTGCTTAATTTTATTAATTTCAATTGAAAAGTGTAAAAAGCAAGACAATATAGTTTATAAAAAATATTGTTTATTTTCATATTTTTTTCAATTAAAAAGTGGGTAAAAAGAAAAAATATAGCTTCTTTTTATATTTTTTAATTAAAAGATAGGAAAGGTAAAAAACTTTGTTTTTTTTATATTTTTCACTTGCAAAGTTGGAAAATCAATCAAAATAGCTTATTTGGTACTTTACAATTGGAAAATTAAAAAAAACAATAGAATAGAATTAAAGCTTATTTTGATATTTTTCAATTAAAAATTGGAAATGTAAACAAAATTATGCTTATTTTTATATTTGTCAATGGAGAATTCTAAAGAGCAATAAAAATATAGATTATTTTTATACTATTCAAATGAAAAGTAGAAAAAGCAATGAAAATATAGCCTGTTTGTATATTTTTCAATTGATAAGTGGGAAATGCATTTTTGTAATTTTCAATTGAAAATTGGAAAAGTAATGAAAATATAGCTTCTTTGGATATCATTCTCTTGAAAAGTGGGAAATATAAAGAAAATATTTCTTGTTTTCATATTTTACAATTACAAAAATGGAAAAGCAATAAATATATAGATTATTTTCATATTTTTTAATTGAAAAGTGGGAAAAGCTTTAAAAATAATGTTTACTTGGTATTTTTCAATTAAAAATTCAGAAATATAAAGAAAATATTGTTTTTTTATTTTTTAATGTAAAAGTGGGAAGATCAATAAATATATAGCTTATTTTTATACTTTTCACACAAACAATGGGAAAAATTAGCTTATTTTGATACTTTTAATTGAAAAGTGAGAAATGTAAAAAATATTGCTTATTTTTATATTTTTTCAATTGGAAAATTGGAAAAGCAATGAAAATATAGCTTATTTTGATATTTTTCTATTGCAAAGTATAAAGCTATAAAAATTAGCTTATTTTGATATTTTTACAATGGAAAAGTGGGAAAAACAATAAAAAAATATTATTTTGTTATTTTTTAATCTAAAAGTTTGAAAATCAAAAAATAAAGCTAATTTTGATATTTTCACTTAAAAATGGAAAATGCAAAGAAAATATTGCTTATTTTTATATTTTCTCATTGAAAAGTAGAAAGAGCAATAATAAATTTGGCTTACTTTGATAATTTTAAATTGAAAAGTGGGAATAGCAATAAAAATTTAGCTTATTTTGATACTTTTCAACTGAAAATTATGAAAAGCAATAAAAAGCATAAAAAGCAATTGAAAATTGAGAAGAGCAATAAAAATATAACTTCTTTGGATATTTTTCAATTGAAAAGTGGGAAATGTAAAGAAAATATTGCATTTTTTGATATTTTGATATTTTTCAATGGAAAAGTGCAAATAGAAATAAAAATATAGCTTATTTTTAAATTTTCCAATTTATAGTGTGAAAAGACGTAAAAATATAGATTATTTTGATATTTTTCAATTGAAAAGTGGAAAAAGCAATAAAATGATTCTTATTTAGATGTTTTTTAATTGAAAAGTGGAAAGAGCAATATAAATAAAGCATATTTTGATATTTTTCAATTAAAAAATGGAAAAGCAATAGAAATATAGATTATATTTATATTTTTCAGTAGAAAACTTAGAAAAGCAATATATATTTATATTTTTCAATTGACAAGTGGGAAAAGCAATATTGCTTATTATTGTGGATTTCAGGTGAGAAACCACACAAAATAATAAATAACAAAAACAGATATGGAGATAGAAAATGTAAGCTATATTTAACAAAATATACAAACAGGAACACAGGTTAGTCAATTCTGGAATACAATTAGTAGAAATCAATATATACAGTCTTGCAGTGAAATAGTATGTCCGGGTAATGAGTCTATATCCAAACAACTCCAACTAACTCTGCACCAACTTACTGACCAACTAGGCAACTCAACAACACTGCAACTACTTTACAACTACTGCCATTCTCTGTATAGGCAGGATTACATGTACACATCAGGTGAGACGATTCTTATGTACAATGGGGTGATCCCCAACAACCCCCTCCCTAGCTTCTTTTTAGGAGGAGTTAGTATTTTTTTTTACTTGAGATCTATGATGAATGGCTTCAAATTTGTTTTTCATCACGCCAACATTTTTTGAGCATGACAAGCTTGGCTCTGCACTCCTTCTTTGTATTTGGTTGATGTGTCTCTTATGTATAGATTTTTCTCCCTGTATTTTGTATATTGCATTTCCTAGTCTGTTTATAATTGTTCCAGGTTCACAATGTGCCATGTAGTTTTTTAAAATTCTGTAGTAAACTTGTTCACCTGGTTTGAATGCTTTTTTCATAACTATAGGTGTAATAAATACTGGTTGCATATTTTTCTTTTTCTTGATTTTTGTTGTGAATTTGTTATTGCTTGAGAATACCTCTTTTTTCAATTCCATAGTTCCTGTCAACACGCTTTTTATTTTTTTAGAACAAGACTTAATGGGTAAATCCCATATATTAAATTTCTACATCCAGTATGTTCCTACCAGGTTATGTGTGTTTTTCATGCCATATATTTTTAACTTTTTGGTTTTTCCCTGAAATTTCACATTTAGAATAATGTCATATTCCAATTTAATCCTTCTTCCTGTTACAGATATAGTAATTTTTTGTGTGTGTAACATGGTCGGCCTGTTCAGCTTCCGCCATGTCTGTAGATTGATTATTGTTAAGTCTGACTCTGAATCCAATTGTAATTTGATCTTCTTATTCAATATTTCAAGTTCTATATATTTCCTCGTGTTTTCATTGTTTTCATATTCCACTCTAGTAGATCTTACCCTACTAGGTTGGTTTTTGTTTCTGCATACCACTGCCTTGTGTCCCATCTTTCCACAAGCTTGGCAATTTTTGTATTTGAAACAACAATCTTTAAACCAATGCCATCCACCATATCTGAAAGATCCAGAAGAGGGGGGGCTTCCTTTTTTATTTGGTTTTCATCATTAGTTGTTTTGTATCTTTTTTCTTTCTTGGTTTGCTTTTGGGGAGGATGAAAAATTGAATTTCTTTTTACCTTACAAATATGTGCGACTCCTGATTCTTCGATATCTTTACTGTCTTTCTTTATACTGAGGCATTTTTGGCAATTCTCTGACAGTTGTTGTAGTGTTAAACCTGGTTCATTTTGAAGTTTGGTCAGCATTCGTTTTCTCATTTTTTTCGTTTTCTCATTGTTCTGTCTTTAGCAACAACTAGTCCTTTGACTCATATAAGACATTTAAAGTTGTCTGGAGTTAGCTCCGCTAATTTAAAGTTGTCACAATGTTTGTTGAAGATGGCTGGAAATGTTGAATAATCCTCGTTTACAACTACAAGAACTATTACTAAAATTAACAAGGATTTTCCACAAAAGTGGTTGCCCAGGGAATATATTGGCACATATTCAGGGGAGTAAGGTAAATGACACAGTAACTTTCAGCCAAGTCATTGTACAGTATCTCTTGTCAACCATGCTACATGAGGCCTGGCATTATCATTGTGCAGCTTTTTGCTTCTATCCTTTGCGTTCCTCTTCTCCTTCAAAATATCTTTCCAACACACTATGTTTCTTTTGTGCCCATGAATATGGAGAATGTTGCTCAAAATTCTAAAGCTTTGAAACTGGAACAAGTAAACAAGGGCACGACTAAGATGCAGAATAATCTGTTAAGATAATCATAACTCGGAAAAGAGTGTCGGTTCTATAATTCTGACTATAAACCAAGTAAGAAACAATTTCCAGTTTATGGAAAAACTTGTTTTGAAGAACTGAAGTGAATTAACGGCTACTTATTGTGAAGTGGTGGGAAGATGGTTGAATGTTTATTAAATTGGCCTTGTGTCAAATATAACCGAGCTCCCTACAACTTAAGGGTTTATCCGTAATCATCAGAATTATCAGAAGGTTGTGGAAGAATAAAAGTATTTCGTTTGTAAAACAAGTGGAATTTTATTAACAGAACAGAATAATATGAATTTGTAGGTGTTCAAGGAGAAATTGTAGTAAGGAGTTAATGAATCCAGTTCAAGGAGAAATCGTAGTTAAATCCAGAGCTTCTAGTCGTATGTAGCAGAATGTATGTATGTAGAAAGATTAACTAATAAACTCTGTGTTCCTTTCCTTTTTGATGGCCGGCGAGAAAGTGAAAAGGTAAAGCAATAAAGGAAATTGTACTTATCGGGCGTTGATTTTTAGGGGTCAGTTGAAGTGCCTTATTATTGTTGTCGTCGTCTTCTTCTTTGATGACTGCGAGAATGTTGAGGATGGAGAAAAAATGTAAAGGAAAATAGCACGAGTGAAGAAGGAAAATGAATGTGTATCAGAACCTTATGTCCTGGTCAGACTTGAAGTTTCCTTTGTCACATTTCGCTGCTTTCACCTCATTGATTCTGACTTTCTTTGTGTTTCTATAAAAATTTAGTTTTTCGCATTAGATTGCTAACTTTTCTCTCAGTTTTTCAAATCGCTTCTTTCCATTGGTTAGAAAATTAATTTAACATCGAATCGCGAAATCCAGCTCCGTCTTTTTCTTTCAGTACGGGGTCAAACCAGGATTTCACACGGAATTGTGAATTTTAGTAAAAAGTGAAAAAGAGAAGAGAGTTACTTTTAACTTCATGTTCACTACAAGTGGAGTAGTAGCAGTAGTCAATTTGATTTTGAACACGTAGATATGGTTGTGACTGAGGGAAAAGCATACAGCTCAATTCGAGCTTAAATATTGGTGAAAGGTAAAAAGAATTGTGTTTCAGTTTTATAGTGGAGTTTCGATGAGCTTGCTAAGTGGGAAATATGTTCATAAGAGTAATCTGAATGAGCATAGATGGGTTGATAGTTCGGGGTAGACATGTGGTATCAACGGGTTGTTCTAAAGGAACGACTGCATTCCTCCAATTTAGAAGTGAAAGGGTGCTGCTGAAGAGCACAAGATTGCTTATAGTGGTCGATATGAACAGCGATATAAGAGTACATCGCAAAATGTCGAAAATAAGAAATAGAAAATTCTGCATAACCTCTGATGGTTGATGGAATTCTGGAGAGACCCTGGGCAAAAATTTGAGTTCGCCTGTTCCTATTTGATAGTAGAGACCATATATATACAGTAAACTATCTCAGAAATTTCTGGGAGATTGGTCATCTTCGCAGGACTGACACAAAGACAGAGATCAACAAATTGAAACACCATTTCACAAGATATGATATCCAAGACGAAGCTGTCTTTGACAATAAGCCTCAATGAGTTTGCTGTTTTTGTGGAAAAGTGTCTTTGAGGCACACACCCATTAGCCCATACAAGAACTAAGCTAATGGCAAAGTAGAATCGAGGGTAAAGAAGGTGAAGTTCAGGCTGATCCATATTTGGTTATGTTGGATCACTGAAAAACAACTGCGAATGATTTTCTGTCACCAGCACAAAAACTTACGTCAAGAAGGACAAAAACTCTTCTTCCAACTACGAATGACCTGCTAAAACCAAACCACCTTTAGTTCCAGGGAAAATCGTTCATGTAAAACCATATGTAAGAAGTAAGAAGGAATGGGAAAAAAAGATTAGTAACTGAGCAACTGAATGTAAGATCGTACCACATTAACGTTGATGGAAGGCCGTGTCGTCTAAACAGAGTTAACTTGAAGAAAACAGCAGAAGCACCCAAAATCCCATCCACAGTGTCAAGTAATGCTCAGTTTAAGGTGATCCTCTAGTCACTACTTTTGAAATACATTTTAGAAGGGTGAGTTTCACACCACCACTAACCAGAACCCGAAATAATGAGAAAACCTCAAAAACACCTCATCATCAGGACTCTGGGAAAAATAGGCGGAACACCCACAAATCTTAAGTACTATAAAAAAAGAAATTTGAGTGAAGGAGCAGAATAATTCCTGAAAGACAAGAGGGCAGTCTACACAGTAAATGACTTGGTCACTTATCTCTTGATCATTCCTCATAAAAAAAATTCTTTCAAAATGGGAAAATTGTTTCATAAAATCTTGTTTTGTGGGGCACACATAGATTGTGGGTCATGTGAAGTCGGAGCGGTAGGCAGATTTAAATAAATCAGACTACTGTAATGATGTAAAAGTCTTGTCCGGTTGCTTATCGTCGGTAGCCATAGGCAAAAGGTGAACATGAAACAAAAGTAAACTCCCAAATTCAAATTAAAAATACCTTTTATCCCTTATTCTCCAGGTAGCTTTCCCACAACTCCTCAGCTTCTGAATCTTAATCTGATGTTATATATTCTCCTGTTTTGCTGCATCTGAGTAAAACAGCTCATTAGACACCCACTGTCCATGCTCCAGTTTCCTGCTAGGGGTTGATGTCAAAATTATTCATGATGTCAAAATTATTTCTGCCAGACTTTGATCTCCAATTCAGACATCTGCAAAACAATTTTGTAACACTAGAGAAACGGATTCGGATGTGTCTCGCATGTAAAATATTCCCAAAAAGAAGATGGCGGATTTACCAGTCGTTTATTTTAAAAAGATAGGTCTCAGAATCTGATAGACTTTCGTGAGAATTTCTTTTAACATGTGTGTGATTTAAAAAATGAAATAATAATAAGCTTCTCCTAGGATATCTCTCTCTCTCTCTCTCTCTCTCTCTCTCTCTCATCCTTCCTTACTCTTAAATCTCCTTCTTCCTTGATCGCAAACTTTCTCGTACGAAACGAATAAAATCACCGACCCCTATTTTTGGTCGAGTTTCATAGCTTTTGTTCCTTTCTATAATTCCTCTTTCTATAATTTCATTATTCTATAAAAGAAATCGCCTGTCACCGCTTCTTCTTCTACTGCACTCGATGTAAGCGACATTCCATATTTTTCTTCCTTCATTCCAACTATAGGCCCCCATGATGCTAAAAGATCATTTTAAACAACATAGCCCAGGTCGGCACTTTGCGCTCTCTGCGGACTTTGCGTTGCTGCCGTTTCATTTCTATCACCTTCATCTTCAAATTTCACATTATTGTCTACGATTATCTCTTTCTTTTATGACTCTCCACATCTTCCTGTTCATTGTAGCTCTTAAGTTTTGTTTTGTTATTTCTAAATCCAAAATATACCACGGCATCCCATGAACGATAGGTTAGGTGACTGTACTCCAGTCATTACCCGTCTTCCTCCGTTGCGTCGTGCACCGTGCATTTGGTGGCTTCACCAAAACTTCTTCCTCTATTTGGATTTTGGACGGCACTTCTTTATTCGGAGATATATCTCTCGGATACCTCCACTTGTAGGTGAAAATTGATCTTTGTCTCCTATCTCTATCCGACCTTAGGCGCCATGTTGTACCAAACATTGCATTGACAGGCGATATTCCTCTTCTCCTAACTATAGCTTTCAACGGTCCGATGGTGTCGACTCCACTATCCCATTTCTCCATCGCCTGTGCGCTGCTTTGTAGTCCCTTCTTATGTACCATTTTCAAGCATCATTTGGAGGAGTTCCGAGTGGGAAAATGTGTCACTGTTCATTACCACCTCCACTACTGGATCTCGTTCAAGAATCACCTTCTCCAGTTCTTCTACAACTACAACTGCCGTTTCCCTGCGTATCGCTTGTTGCCCAGATCTACAGTCAATGATCGACAAGTACTCACCCCCGCAATAAGATATTATATCAAAAGCTAACCTCGTCTAATTACTTGTCGTTCCAATCTCACCAGGATCCTGCACATACTTTCCACCTCCATATGATGCATACTGTGCATCTCCTCTAGTTATTCAGTCCGTGGACAGTATACTGGAGTTTTTCTTCATCTCATGGACAACCAACCGTTCAAATGGTTCTGGATGAAAATTGTGAGACTCTCCCGCACTGTACAGAAAAATAATTTTGGACAATTTGAAGTCTTTATTCCAGAAAGTTGAAATTGCACTCAGTGTGTTCATTTACATATGGTGACCAACTGTACAGAAGAACATTCTTTTTCAAAACGGAAACTTATAAAAATTCTGCTTCGTAGCATCTTTTGAGATGGCTTTCACTCATGAACATAAGAAATGACTTCTTATCCCTGAAGACCATTGACTACAAGCCAGTAATAAAGCAATTTTCTGAAAAGAAATGTCACAGTTCGTAATAATTTCATAATGTGCCATCTAATCTGAGTATTATTGTGTCCACCCTGACCCGGAGTTGTAGCACCTGTTATGGTCCCAGCTATGGGCAAATAGTTAACCCCCAAACTGGGGTCAAAACATTATGAAAGTATAAAAATACACTTTTATAGAACTATATACATAAAAATAAACTTTTATAGAAAAATATACATTTTTGAAGGAAAAACGTTATTACCATAATACATTTTTGAAAGAAAAAATTATTACCAGCAATACATTTTTGAATACAAAACTAGAAGACATCTTCAGTTTTCTAAAATTAAAAAAAATATTTTTCATCAAAATCTGACTAAATCAACCTTCTCACTATAACTGAACATTTAAAAATAATACCTTAAAACTTCACTTATTTGGCATTAAATAACCCACAGAGATTGATATGCCATTAAACAAGACTCAAACTCAAACTTAAATTACCTGTATCACTGATCTTTGCATTTTACTATTGTTATTTCTCCTCACAAGTTCCATAACCCATTAGGATTGTAGAGGCATCACATATACTATTGTTATGTCTCCTCACAAGTTCCATAACCCATTAGGATTGTAGAGGCATCACATATACTATTGTTATGTCTCCTCACAAGTTCCATAACCCATTAGGATTGTAGAGGCATCACATATACTATTGTTATGTCTCCTCACAAGTTCCATAACCCATTAGGATTGTAGAGGCATCACATATACTATTGTTATGTCTCCTCACAAGTTCCATAACCCATTAGGATTGTAGAGGCATCACATATACTATTGTTATGTCTCCTCACAAGTTCCATAACCCATTAGGATTGTAGAGGCATCACATATACTATTGTTATGTCTCCTCACAAGTTCCATAAGCCATTAGGATTGTAGAGGCATCACATATACTATTGTTATGTCTCCTCACAAGTTCCATAACCCATTAGGATCGTAGAGGCATCACATATACTGCATCCATAGCAGCAGTGATACATCTGATGATGCCCATCCTTTTTCAGGCTGGTTTTGAATTCATTTTTTTATGCTCGAAGGGCCGCCATAAATACTGCAGCCATAACAACCATGGTGAGTGTAGGGCAAGAGCTCATCTCTCTTCACACTGGTTTTGAATTTATTTTTCCATCTCCTAGACTGGTTACTATTATAAAACAATAGTCTAGTCAGCCTTGTTATTTGACCTATAGCTGTGGGAAGAAGAGATGGATTTATGAGAATGTAATGCATTTAGCTGGATTTTACTGCACAAATGGCACCTTTTAGAAGATATTCAGGCAAATGTTATATTATATAAATCAAAAGAGCTAAATTGTTTGCTACAAGATTAGAATGACAAACAAGTCCTTCGGAGATTAAGATAAATAATGAAATAATATAAATGTTGTGAAAATATACCAAGATTTTTATATAATTAATAAATCTTTTACAATATTTTTTTCCAATGAAATAACTAAGATGGATGGAATTAGCTGAAACAAATTTAATATATTTTAATAATTGATTGAGATGTCTGTTAATATTTGTGTTTTGCAGTAGATATAATGTCCCACAAAGAAATATTGAATGAAAGAAGACAGTAACAAACAAAATGAATACTTGAGTAAAAAGATATATTGCCAAGCCTATTTTCATTAAAGAAAATACATTGACAAAAATAAGGTTACAGTACACTAGGCAAAAATATCTCAGCATGTTCATATAGAGCATTGACCTGACAAGGATAGTTTTGTAGTTGTCTAAAAGTGTAGTCCTGAAAATGACATTTTATCACAAATTGATGCTGCTGGCAAGGTTTTACTGGAGAATATCTGGCTTGCTGGAACAGCAACCTAGGGCAAGCTGCGGTTGCTGCTGCTGATGTTGATGCTGTAGACTGGCTGTCTGCTGCTGGAACTACACTTTGATCTGATGTTTTTGTCAATTTTTGAAGATTTTTTATATACTGAATCAGTTTTACAATAGTCACTGGTCCTGAAAGTTTCTTCTGGTTGTTTTAAAAAAATCTGAGAGTGCTGGCAGGATACAACATGAGTAACAACAAAATTATTTAAATTTTAAACCTTTGAAACAGACTGAATGATATACTTTATACTGTCGCTCTTAATACTTTTGCTCTTGGTATCTCTCCCAATCCTCACTCTACCACCCACCTGCTGAAGCCCATCAAATATCTCTCACATTGCTTTCCCCTGTCTATCTCTCCCTCTGTCTGTCTTGTGAGTATTGTTCCCCAAGCTCTCCTACTTCATTACGTGTTCCAGAAACCTCAGCTATCTTTTCGAGATGCTAAGTATAAGTTTCCTTTTCATTTGCGTCCTCTTCAAAACCTTGTTCCACAGCATCCTACTGTAGAACCATAGTTCTGTTGCTTCAAGTTTCTCCTTCATGCTTGAGGAGATAGTCCTGCATTTGCTGCCATATAGAAGAACAGATATCATATAACAGTCCAGTATTCTTTTCTTTGTTTCCAATAAAATCTTCCTGTTTAGCTTCTGAAATGGGTCCTTGGACATGCCAATGCACCTTCAGATCTCAGTGTTGCACTTTCTGTCCACTATTAGAACACTTCCTGGGTATTTAAATTTCTGCACCTGTTTGATTTTATTATCCCCAACACGTAGGTGGCATTTTGAGGTCCTTTTTGCTGACAACAATGCATTCACTTTTCTTCTCAATTTCCCTTGCTACCTTCTCTAGAAGGTCATGTAGTTTTCTTTCTGTATCTACTATCAGCACTGTGTCATCTGTGTATCTTATTGAGATTGTCATTGCTATTGACAAATCCTTAACTTAAATATCTTAAATGAATATTGTTTTGTTTACTGTTCACCTGGTAACCATTGTCATGAATTCTTGCCAAAGAATGGCAATTATTTTTGCACTAAAACCAGCATTCACCTCAACATGTATGGCTATAGATTCATTTAGTTCGCTTAACTATCATATCCCAAAGTTTGCTTATTTTCTTGATAATGACTTTTAAAAAAATCATTGTGTGTGTGTGTGCGTGTATGTGCGCGTTTTGTTTGCTAACACTGTTTACATACCCAACATTTGCTATCTTTGTGTCTCTGTTTCACTTATGTTTTGTTTGCTTGACCTATATAATTGAATTCCTATTGACTAAACAAGAATTTTGGCAATCTCATTCAATAAGATATGCAACTTTTCATACCTGAGATGACAAGTCAACTTAAATAATGACAATTTATGTTTAAAAAAAAGACAGCAAAAAACTTCCTGTAACATTCTTAATTATTATTCTAAAAATTTAAACTATATTGTGTATAAAATATTAGTTGTTGGGTGAGTTTAATAATTTGCATGGTTTATTTTTCTCCTAATCATGCTGATATGTCATGGAGAAAAGCTCTTATTATCTTGTATTGTTGTAGAACAAACACAATTTTTGCTCCAAAGGAATACTCATAATATTTTATTTAATCAAGAAGCTTGTAGATTAGTTACCAGTATAATTATTTTCTAGTTAAGTAACCTGTGATAATTTGAATATTATGCATTATCTTATCTTTCATTCTAATGATATAAAAAATAACATCATAAATTCTGTTAGAAGGAATTTTTTTATTTCATCACAAGCAAAGCCACTAATTAAGTGTGAAAGAATATGAGGAGAAAAACACTATTAAGAAGAGAGAACAACAAAAGAACAGCAATTAAGAAAACAGATGATAATAATTGACATTGCATTTATATTTTTGAAAATAAAAGTTTACTGGGAAGCAAGAATTTGAAAGTCAGTTCTGCAAGGGAGAAATGTGAGAGAAGAAACTGTTAGGATAAAACTTCCAGATATATCTAGCCATTTCAACCATAAAATAATGAGACTTTGTGGCCAATCTAGTAATGCACTTAATTTCATAAAGTCTAGATACTAAAGTGCTCATCAGAACAATTATCATGAAAATATTGATAGAAAAGATATAGGGAAGCTACATTATGCGAGTGAGACAGTGACTGAACATGAGATGCCAGGTCAAGACAAATAACTTGCAGTTTCTTAGGATTTTATCAAGAATCTCTAAAAATATAGCTAGAGAACCAAGCTAAATGTGGCCGCAATATTTAAAATATAAATAAAACATGAAGCACAATTATATTTTACTAACAAATACATTCTTTTTTATGAAGGTAAAAAAAAAAAAATAAACAAGAAAGCAATTATGATAAAGCTAAAGTTTTATTTTTTTAATCTTTCTTTGATCATTTGCTGTTTATGATTGCTGAAGCCTTAGGTATTGCTTGAGAAAATTCTTTTACTGTTTGTAGGGATCGATTACACAATAGTTCTGTGATAGTTGCCAGTGCATCTGGAGGAATTGACATTAAAGAGGTGATTGCCACACATCCAGAAGATATTTTACTGTAAGTTTTTCATATATTTTAAATAATTTAACATTTCACACAACTACCTAACATTTTTACTATTCTCAGATGTCAACACAAATGAAATTAATCAATTTCTTTTTGTCTGTTGCTTCACTAATCTGAAACAATAAAAAAAAATGAAATTACATTAGCATTTACACTATTTACATTATTCAGGCTATTGGTTGCCATTTGTACAATGTTTCGGCCTTTGTACACTTTGGCCCTCTTCAGCTGCTAAGAATTTTAAACCAAACCCTTTATTATGAACACTGGGTTATATCATTCTCGTTCATTGCGCAAAACCACTTTTGGTAGTCATGAGTTATCTTCCTCTAATCCATCTCTCTAAGTTACTTGTTCACTACTGTCTGGTATTGAATACATACTCTTTGAGTCAAGTCACTGGAACTAACCAATGTCTATATCCACTAGGCCATGTGCCCTTAAGGACAAAAATAACTAAATTTATGGAACTTATAAACCTAATATTCAGTAACCAATGGTTTTTCTCTAGTACTTTTTAACAGAGCTCATATTGCAATTTTTGACAGTAATGATTTTCTCTGGCATTCCGTATTACTGGTTCCCATATTGTATTCATCTGTATTCTTGGTCTGCTTAGATTTTTGTAGCTTAGCATATGTGCTGATTCTTTAAGTTTATGTACTTTCCAGTAGTGTTCTCTATTTATTATTTCCTGTGGGAGACGGTGATCCCCTTTCTCCTTCCATATGTGGTCAGCTACACCTGAGTTTTCTATCTCTCCTCATGTTAGTGCCTTGCAATGTTCTTGTAGCCTTATCTTAAGGGGCGGCCTGTTTTTCCTTTATATTTCTTTCCACAGCTACATGGAATGGTGTACACACAGTCCTTAGTCATTTCCTCCTCTGTTGGGGGTCTTACTCAGGAGAGGTACCTGCGAAGTGTAGAACAACTTCCGAAGATCATCCTGAAGATCATCCTGACGTTATATAGATCAAAGATCCTTTGTATTTTCTTCAATAACCCCTTTACATGTCAGACAGAGCAAGGCAGTTTTCTGAGAAATGTTATCCTCATGCACCCTCCCTTCCATATTTGTTAGAGTTGTTGTCATGTACCCTAGATAATTGCTACGTTTTAGGGTTCTGCTTATAATGTCCATTTCCTGTTCGCATGTCTCTGGGTCGCCGTTTACGACTTGATGTTGCAGGCAGCAGACATTCCCTTTCTTTACATTGTATGGGTGGTGGGAGTTGTGGTATTGTCCACTGAATGTTGACTTGAATACCCTTGTGTTCGAGGTTTTGAATAAGAAGAAGAAGAAGAAGAAGAAGAATCGTTTCTCAAGAAAGAAAGACAGCGACGCAGAGAAGATAAGAGAAGAAACTGCAGAGTTATTTGTATGCTGATTCTTATTTGTTAAAACAAGAAGGAGACATCGCTATCAAGAAAGAAAAAAAGATAGCGACGCAGAGAAGATAACGTGCAGACGAAAAGACAGTGAAGAGAAGAAACTGCAGAATTATTTGTGTGCTGAAAATATGACGCTTGTTTGAAGAAAGAAATAAAGAAGATTGCAGATATTGCCGAAGTACTTGTATGCTGAAAATTCAACAGTCGTCTGAAGAGAAAAGTAAAGAAAGTCGCAGTTACATTCATTTCAAGCAGACAGTGATTGAGTCCGAAATTGTATAAAGGAAGAAGAAAGAAAAGAAAAGAGAAAAAAATCAGAAAGAAAAGACAGTAAAACAAAAAAAAAGAAAATGACTTAAAGATAAGTTATTACATTCTTAGGCCCGGGTTAGAAAATACACACACTTTCACAAATATTATGTTATCCCAAACACTATACCACATGTGTCAATAGTGTTATATGAATTGACTCCCATTTTTAATTTGTGTTAATCTCTTACATTCGTATTTCCCTGTATTCGTGCCTATTCATTAATTTGTCGCAAATTGTTATTTCGACTAAGTTGGGTATCCGAACATCAGTTTTGAGATTCAGGTCAGTGGACATTCTTTCTGATACTTATTATTTTTTATATTAATATTTTATTCACTTATTAAAATTGTTATATCACAAATTATTTCGCCTTGTTGTTCATCCTTGAATTTTTGGTCATCGCATGTGTTGATATTGAAGCAGATCTGGGAAGATTACAGTTCGATTATATCAACAAACAGTGATATTATTTTCTTATCTTTGTTTATTATTGTCCATTTGTCATGATCTAGGAGAGATAACTCATATCTGTCCATAGATGTGTAAATGTAAATATCCCCGAATCGACGTGTGATCATCTTAATGGTTATCATCGGGGAAGGCATATGACAATAGTGAACTGTATTGATGATCTTATTGAGTTCACATGGCCCAGTAGCATCTGGACCTCAACCTATCTCAGCCATAGAGTTGGCTTTAGCACTGTAAATTCTAATGACATCTCTTCAAAGTATTCCATGTATATGTTATTCAGAGATGGTGATAATGGCAAGCCCATTAGTAAGCCCTCATGCTGTTGATATATGTCTGATCCTAATCCGAAATATGTTGTTTGTGTACAGAAAGTCAGCTTCTCCATCAGTTCATCCGGTGGAATACTCCTAGGGATGAGTTCAAGGCCAGTCTGTCCCTGACTACTGATAGTGCCTCTACTATGGTTACCTTGGTGAACAGACTCACCATATCCAGGCTCACCATCTGGTTGCATTTGATGGGAGCATCTTTGATATATTCCACGAAATGGGCGGAGTTTCCAACATATGATGGTGCCTTTTCTATCAGTGGGTCAATTATATCTACAAGAAATGACTCAGAGGGTGGCATACCAAGCCTAGGCTGCTAACAATCGGCCTGAGTGGAATACCGTCTTTATGAATCTTAGGTAGACCATACATGTGAGGTAGCTTGCTGTAACATTGAGAAAACTGCCTGTGTTTCCTATGCTGGAAGTGATCCTTGTTTTTTATTAGTATCTGTGACAGCTGTCGTTCCGTTTTCAACATGGGGTCTTTCTTTACCTTACTATAGCTACCACTTCCAATGAGGTCTTCCAGATGCAGTTGCATTGACTTTGTCAGTTGGTAGTATGATGATGTTCTCATTCCTCTCCTCTGTAGGGTCCTAACTGCCAACACCTCGTCTTTTGTGATGTTTAGTTTGAGTGGTTTGGCTTTCTCTAATGTCTGTCTCACTTTCCTTCTTAGCTCATCGGCCTGAGCCTGAGGGATTTTCAGGGACTTTCCTCGATATGGAAAATGATGTCTAAGTATAGTATCTGCCTGATAGTTGTTGCAAAGTTGAGACCCTTGTTCAGCACTGACTCTTCAGAGGCACTTAGCTAATGTTGACTGATTTTGAAAACTGCCTTCACGGGTGGGTGATGGACCTCATGCGTCACCTTCAGATTTTTTAATCTACTTAGTTTCAGTACTTGATGAACCTTGAATGCATCGAATTCTTGCCTGAAAGATTTGTTCAACTCATTCTGGATCTTTTTCAGTCTTCTTCATCAGTGATCCTGCTGAGGAATTGAGCCTTTAGGAGATATCGGAATGCAATTTTTGTTTCATCCATCAGTTGTACTGGATATGTTCTCAGACTAGGATGTGTCCTGCTTTTTCTGCAACCAGACGAGCTCTCCTTGAATTGACAGCAAATCTCAGTGCCAAGCATCTGAAGAAGGTTGGAGTGTAGAATAGCTGAAAGATGAGGACAATAGTTTGAATAATGTAAATAGCATAAATACCAACTCATCTAAAAAATATAGACAAATACATTAGCATTATTTTAAAATGTTTTGTAGAGAAGAATGTGCATGTCTGCACTGCAAGTTTATATACAAAAATTAAATACTGCACGAACTACAGAAGAAAAAGTGAGAGAAAGAAAGAGAGAGAATGTGTGTGTGTGTGTGTGTGTGTGTGTGTGTGTGTGTGTGTGTTGTGTGTGTGTGTGTCTGTGTGTGTGTGTGTGTGTGCATTGAATAAGTGAATATAATGAACACTGTGGGAATTGGAACTCAGTTTTCTGTTTAACAATCCATTACACTACCCATCCATCCAAGCTTACAAAAACTTGTATTCTCAAGCAGTCACCCTTGACATTACTTGACTTTGGTGATTGTATAAGAACTGGTTTTTCAGCAGGTGGCTCTAGGCCCTTTTAATTTGACTTTTGCGAAACCAAAATGTTCACAAAATACTTTCAATAGCTTTTAACTAATATATATATATATATATATATATATATATATATATATATATATATATATATTTGTTCCCTTCTTCTAATTTAACAATGTTAAAGGTACTATATAACAAATGTTAATGTACAAAAAATTGCGATTTTCAAATTATTTTGTTATTACTACTTCTATGTGAATAATTAATGAGTTTAGATATATTGATATTAAGTCTAGCAAAATAGGCTTAGGAGTCAGTCAGTTAAGTGCCATACGTGATACACGCTTGGGCGATCATGTCTCGAAAGAGATATGACTGACTGGGCAGAAGATTATCCCGCAGTAGGTTGCCATTGCTTTCTGCGGTAGACTGGTTGCCGACCAAGGCTATAAAACCCAATCTGTCCTGCTATTTTACCCATAACTGGAGGGAAGAGACGGATTAATACCTTTCCCAAGGGTATTTGCGTGTAAGTGAATACAATGGATTCAACTGGAATTCGAACTCGGTTCCCCGGTTTCTCGTTCCGAGCCGATATCCACTGTACCACAACGCACATCCTTAGGCTTAGGAACTTAACCCTAAACTCCAGATAATTTGATTCTCACAATCAAAATAACATAATTAGCAGTGTGAGCCTTGAAGTCATGTTTTCCAAACGTAAGATCAATTTGTTTATTTAATTTCCTGTTACAGTTTAAGATCTTGATCCTTGTAATTTTCTGACAAGTTTAATAATAAACTCTAACTAGCTGCATCTAACTATCAGTCATGAGAATACAAACTCAGCTTACTGTCTGATCTTTAGTTCTTTTAGATGCACAGTTTTCAATAGGAAGACTAAAACTTTATTCCAAGGGAATCACACAGGAAATTGCAAAACTACTCCCAGTCTGCTCTTTGGTAGGAGCAAGATATTCTCCTGGTCGGAGGTTCCTGGGGGAGGGGAAGTGAAAGGAGATATTAACGGAAACCACAGCATGATCAAAGTTGTCAAGAGGGCAAAGCTACATGACATGGCAAGAGTCAGGGGTAGGAGTGAAATAGAGATCTAGCAGTGAATCAGGTCCATTAGAGTTATTAGAGAAACGCATAAGGAAATCCACAACTTGCGTAAGGGATTGAGTAATTGAAAGGTTCATGGTATGGACACCAGCAAGATCTGTGACAGACTTTTCCAGCACTTGGCGTGGTGGGCATTAAAGTCTCCAAACACAAATATATGAGCAAACAAATGAGAGAAAATGACCTTATCTATATTGTTCGAGATGCTGTCTAGTACGGAACGGTCAGGAGATGAAGAGGAACGATAGAAAAAGAAAAGATTGCTGACCGAGTTTTAGTAGAGAGAGGCGGAGACACGTGTAGAAGTTATCTAGAGATTCAAGAAAAATCACCCTAGCTAGAGGAAGATGTTCGCTGACATAAACGCCAATTCCATGCATATAAACATTGGAGTCCTTCCTAAAGAGGAGAAGGTAACCAGGGATATAGAAATCAGAGGAAGAAATAGAAGGCTTAAAGTTAGTTTACAGAGAGCTAAGGTTTACATGAAGGAAGAATTCAACGCTGCAAAAGTTGGTTAGAATACCATGAATATTCAAGAAAGAGATGTTAATAGGTTGAGGTGATTTTTGTTTAGCTGGTTTAGTTACTTTGTGTGATGTTATAGTCAGAGATTTTTTGGTAAGGAGAGGCCTAGATTAGTAGTATCCGTCGGTTGTCAAATGTAACATGCGTATGAAGGAAACTGGCACAGACTGTAGCATAATGTATCCTCGCGGTTGCCTACCGGAGGTACTTGTAGGAACACCCATCCATACGCAACAGGGCATGAGAAGAAACCCCGATATTATTCAATTGTTCGGGCTTCTAATTACCAGTCAGAAGCAGCAACCAGGAAACTACAAACCCGGTACCTTCAGAATGAAGAAGCTACCACCATCCACACGCATGACAAAAAGCTTGCGATAGCACCACTTTTAAGGCCTGAGGGGAGGAAAGAAACCGGGAACTCCTTCCGAAACAGGAAACAAAAGATGAACTTCTACTCCTGTTCAAAAGAAGAGGGAGGAGTATGAACCAGGCGACAGATAGCTTGAAATACTTCACTTTCGTTAATTGTTGAAAGAAAATTCTTTGAAATGTCTCATGAATCGAAACTTTTTATAAGGTTTCAGACACTCTTCTTTCGTCAATTTAATTTTTCTCCTCATTTTTATATCAAAAACAATTTTGTATAGGCTATTTGCTTTTCTTTCCTTCCTTCTTTTTCTTGGCTGACCGGCTAATTCCTGTGAAGGCGCGGTTTCTATTGGTTCAAAAACGTTTCTCTTAGGTTCGCGAATTCCTTTTCTTCTTTTTCCACAGTCTTCTGAATTTGAAGTGGATGAAGGGCGTCATTATTTCACACTCACAAGTCAATAGACACATTATCAGTGGTTGGAGAAGAGGAAGACTGATTAAACATTTTGGGGTTGAATCTCTGCCTTTTATATTAGCTGAAAGATTAAATTGTAGTTTTAAAGAAATAAAGAAAGAAAAAAAGCAGACAGTGGAATATTTATGTGAAAGTGAGGGTTAATCAGATTTCGAATTTCCCTTTCCCTGTCGATAACTGTTACACTACCTGCACATTGTCAGTAGATATGCTGAACTGAAATGAAAGCTTTTTTGTGGAAGGTTGGAAAAGGAAAGAATGTATTTGAGAAAGGAATCAATAGTTTTAAGATAAATAAATAGAATAAAGAAAGAGTTAATGATTTCAGAAATCCAAAAGAAAACGTGTGAGTAAAGAACAATCAATTTGAGAGAGTGAGAGAGAGAGAGAGAGAGAGAGAGAGAGAGAGACTGAGAGAGTGAGAGAGAGACGACAGACAGACAGACAGACAGAAATAGAACCGAAGCTATAAGGAGATGGTTAATGTTTTCTTTGATTCGGCCTTGTGTGATATATAACCGAACTCTCTACAGATTACAAGTTTTGTTCAGAATTATCAGAAGGTTTTATCATCAGGAGGTTGGTAGCAGATTGGAATGTGTGGAATAGTGTAATTATAAAAATATACATTTTTCATGATAAGATAGAAATTTATAAAAAGGAAAGAGTAACAAGAATTGGTAGTAATTAATGTTCAATGAGAAGGTTAAGGGTATCAAGAAATGTTCGTAGTAGTAATTTGTCGAAGAGAGTTTATGCGTACGTACGAGTGTTTGTTTCGTAGGAATGTTTGTTTCGTACGTATGAGTGTTTGTTTCGTAGGAATGTCTTTGGATGGAGAAGAAGAAGTAAAAAGAATCAGCACACGAGAGAGAAGGAGAAAGAGGACAAATGTCCGGGTCAACTTGAGGCTTCTCCCGTTATATACGTAATCTTCCTTGGTTTCTAAAGTTTAAATCAAAATGTTGGATTGGCAAATATTAACTATTTTCAGAAAATTATTAGCTTCAGTGAGATCTTTCACTCTTAGTTATAAAAGTAATTGTTGCAAATCTTTTTGGTGATATTACTCAAAACATTTTTCTTAGTAAAAATGGAAAGATAATGTGAGTCATAATATTTAATATGTAAGTCACAAATATATATGAAATATACAAATATAAGGCGATATTCCTAAAACAGGGCGAGTCGAAAGTAAAGCCTGAAGTCATGTCATTAATATTTGTCGTGCAGATTATTAATTTTCTTAGTTTATTCTTTTGTCAATGCTATTGATTTGATGAAAACATTTCCCTGAAAAGTAGATCCCCACACCTCAGACCTCCAGATTTTTCATCAAAAGCCGTGTGCCATTAAGAATTTAAAGTGTTAAAAAATCACTTCAAAGTTTGAGGTAATCGATATCGAACTTTGCAAACGTGTTTGCGAGTTTGTGATTACCCAGCTGCAATTATGCATTAATTACGAAGAAGAACACTTTGAAAACTGCAAGTAACACAGTTTGGTACACATTGAAGGTTGAAAGAGGCGGTCCGTTCATGGCGATAATTTTTTGAGGGGTGGCACTTTTGATCTGTTGTATAATTAATATAAGTAGACCCGTCAAATGGTGCCGTTACATTCTCAGTCAGCAAGCAGCTAAAAAAGATTATCGCTGAAATCGGATAAAAAAAAAATGAATTCTTTCTAAAAAGAAGTTTTTAACTTTTACCCACTGATTAACTTTTGATAATAAGGTCATTTTGATAATCATTTACAATCGGGAGCTCGATGCGGGCAAGCCGAAACATGACTTTTTATATTCAGGGTTCATGGCGCAAATCGAACGCTGCGGAGTTTTAAATAATGTATCAAACTTGATTTCAATTAAAACAGATTTAGTAGTTATGCCTGCATGCGTACTTATATACTTTATTTATTTCTATCTATGACAACATCACATATAATTTATTACCCGTGTAATCTGACCTTGTTTGACGCCAATAAAGTCATCGTCTGAGTTTAATGTTTTTCTTGAGTAATAAAATTAATTTGAATATTCAATTACAATTTGGGAACTCCTTCTATACAAAATCAAATCTACTGAAGCATCCATATCTTCTCTTTTGTTAACGTGCAGTTAAATCGCGCTGAAAACAGTAAAGCAGTATCGAAGCCAGTCAATACTTGGGGACCACTAGGTGACCTACTTCAATCCGAAAAGTTTGGGCATTGATATGATAATAAGGCATAAGAATCAAATTAATCAAGCAACCCTTGACTGTGACTGTCCACCACTTTCTAAATTGGTACATTGTTTATACATGTTTCAATGTTATTTTATTGTTTTTTTTTTGGGGGGGGGGGGGCGTGAGACTAAAGAGCATCTAGTTTATGCGTTAACAAGCTTAGAAATTTTGCTACTTAGTAGTATTAATAGTGTTAAAATTATAATTTTTTTAATGTTCCGTAAAATATAAAAATTGATGTTTATCACATATATGCATACATGTGTTTAGAGTAGATACCGCAACTTATTTTCGATAGCTAAATATTAAACTGAATTTTTTAAAATAAAAAACGTTTTCTTGAAACTTTAAGTTTATCTTAATTGAAAGCTAAATGATTAAATTTACTATTTCCAGTAAGCTAAATACTAGGGTGAATTTCAAACAAAAATTGTATTCATTATAGTCTGAAATTTTGAGATTTTTTTTTAATTTTAAATTTTTCGGTCATTTTTTGAGCGATCGACACATTTGTAAACAAAATTTAATTCTCAGTTTTAAAAATATTGCAAAAATAAAATTGACATCTCTCACACGTTATTTTTGGAAAATTAGCAAATTTGCAATTAAATTAATCTGATTTGAAACAATTATTACTTGTTTATGGCATGAAATTTAGAATAAAAATATTTCTTAATCATAAAGTTCTGACACGTTGAGAGTAGAGTGAAAAAGGAGAAGAACATGATACAGGGGTTGTCAGGGAAAGGATTCGAGTCAAGAAGATAAGAGAATTGCTTTAATAAATTATATATATTAAAGACATTATAGTATGAAGAAAAAAATTTTCGAGTAATAATGAAATTTTAAAGATTTGTTTATTCTTTTCTAATTATAATAATTTATAAAGTTTCAAAAATATTTTTAAAATACTTCAAAGATTTCGTGTCGTTAATTTCTTAACTTATTAAGTGACGATTATATTTACTAATCGAAACTTGAAAAGTTTGATACAAATCGTCGTGCCTTCGTATTTTTAAAATCATTTTTAAACTTTTTCTTGTGTATTTGAAGCATTTTGGGTGTGGCAATTACTATGCGTACATTAAAAGGTCTTGTGTTTCAGGGTTTCTTCCCCTTACAGGGAAAATATTTGTACAATTATGACATTTGTGATCGCCATACACTTATTTTATTTCGAATCTGTCAACACATTTCAAATATAGTGGAAATATTAAAACATTCAACTCTATGTTTAAGAAATAGTTTTATTCTAAATTTTATCTTATAAATAAATAAATATCTTTAAAATAATTAATACTTGTGCAAATAAAATTAATTTAACATTAAATTTGTTAATTTTACAAAAATAATGTGTCACAGATGTATATTTTATTTTTACATGATTTTTAAAACTTTTGTTTACAAATGTGTCGATCACTCAAAAATAGCCGAAAAATTGAGTTTTTGGGATTTGAGGATGAATAAAATTTATCTGATTTTTACATGTATAATTTAATTATTATAATTTTTTTATTCATTTTTATTAGAATAAAACCACTCTTGGACAATGAAAGATGTATTTACTAACAATCAAGTGATTACAAAATAAAAATAACTTTCTTTTCTTCATTTTTTGCAAATTTGCTAGCCAGTGTAAAAATATTAATTAACCAATGAAAGGAGAGCGATTTGCAGAAAACAACAAGTTGAACTTTCAATGGCCCGTGTCATGTTTCTTCCACCCAAAAATGAGTTTGCATTGAAAACTGACCACGCGATCCGAGTTGGCTACATATTTCATGTTTTTTGGTCAAAGAACAGAGAGGAACACAATTGTAACAAGAAAATAGTCAGGCCTCTCCCGGTGGCCCACATTCGTACTCCTTCACCTTCTCGCGTGCTGTTTTCTGTATCTCTCCTAATCATCATCAAATCGCTGTGAACACAAAAAAGAGAAAGAGAGGAACGAGACATTACTAGTACTTTGTTGATACACAAAGCGAAAACATGGACTCATCTTTATCTGCACAAATCACATTTTGCTGAAACGAACGAACATCTTACTACATTTTCTCTAAGAACATTTTCACAGTTAATAATTTCATATATGCAAGCTGATGTTATCCTGTTCGATAAATAAATTTTCATGTATTTATTCAAACGAAACAGTTTATATTCTTGCAACCTTAAAAACAATATCGGCCATAAAAACAATATCGTACCAGTGATTAATGTAAACAATGCAGCCATAAAAACAATATATATATATATATATATATAGGAAAAATGACAAACCCATAAAAACGGAGAGGATAATCCAAAAAATTATCTAATTAATAAAAATATTAAAAAGATAAAAATAGAAACCTCAATGGTTATTATCCAGAGCAATATGAAATATAGAGAAGAAAACGCAATCAAAAGCCCATAAATCCAGAACCCACCTGCGTAAACTAGACACTGCTTTGTCAAAACCGAAAATCCAAACGTCACATTTAACTCAGAGCACCCGCACCAAATGAATCCTGCAGAGAAGAAACAAGACTAGGTGAAGGGCAGAGCCTGGTATTGAACTCACTTAAGGACAAATGTCCCAGTGGATATAGACGTTAGTTAGTTCCTGTGACTTGACTCAAAGAGTTGTGAGTTCAATACCAGGCTACAGCATTGATGAACAAGTAACTTTCAGGGTTAGAGAATGATAACTCATGATTTCCAATCGTGGCATTACTACGCAAGGAATGAGGATGATATACTGCAGTGATTGTAATTAAGGGTTCGGTTCGAAATTCCTTGCACCTAAAGAAGGCTGGAACGTACAATGGCCGAAACGTCGTACAAATGGCAACAAAGATGAGGACAATAGTCCGAATAATGTAAATACTATAAAAACATTAGAGCCAATATAGTAAAAACAAAAATCAATTGCAGTTACAAGTGGTTAATTATCACAAAGACAAAAATTTAAATATGAATAACGAATAAAAAATATAGATAATGATAATAATAAAACAAAAATAAAGTATCAGATTCACAGCAAAAAAAGAACAGCTGAACTTGCCATAAAATTATTGGCAAGGAAAAATCTCTAATCCCACGAAACAGTCAATCCAAATCTACATCTTTAAAAATCACGTCATTCTACATACAAGGAAAATACAATATTACCAATTAGTAAGAAGGCCTAAAATTAGGATATGTCTTTTTTCTGTGACATTCCTCTTTAATTTATATAATTGTCATTATTTTGAATTTAAAAGCTGATCACCACCACCAAATCCAACCATCTTCGTTCTTCCATCCAAGCATAGGCCACATCAATTTCCAAAGCCAATAGAAGTTTGCGACTCCTCTACGATCTTTTATTCGATCTGTGGAGAGAGTCCCCCATCCCCTAATTTCCAGAAATATTTAGACGGAGTCGTCTGGTACCCAAGGTGGGGCCTAGAGATCCTATGATCACAGAATCTATGTCTCTAAGGTACGGCAGAAATTCCAAAATATGCATCTCCTTTATCATAATCCAACAGAAAAAATAGTTACTTGGCACATATTCAGACACACATTTATTTCCAACTGGAGAGTTATCCCCAATTCTACAATCATCCCTTGGGACTTGGTGATTACCACAAAAATCATTCAGCATTTTATCACTACGAAAATCAATGATGCTGCGGACATTGCTAATACAAGAATAACCAACGCTCAATTTTTTTTATTAAAGATCTTACTTGGTTATCAAAACCAAAATGTTCATCGATCAATTTGAGAAAATATTGACCAACATTAATGTCAGACGACAGGCAAAAAGGTGGAGCGAACCATAATCCTTTCCCTCTGCACCCTCAGACCCACCAATACCAGTATCATTGAGTGGGTGAGGTTAGATAGAACACTTCGTGCCTGAACCCAGCCTTCCTTATAAGGAACCCTATTAACACCAAATACTTTGCTATCGGAAGACAAGGTGGGAATGGTTAACATTTACATTAATGTATATTAGAGACTCACTATTTTATGATATGGCTTAAAAGTATTATTAGAAAAGTTCAAAGTGGTATCCAGAAAACTGGCTATTTTAAAATTTGAAGAAATAACTGTTTTAAATCCAAGTAATTTAAAAACCCTTATTATTTTTTGTACTTTAGAGGATAGAGAACCATTACTATTAGGTATGACAATAAGCCCATCATCCCTATATAATCCAATTTGTTCCGATTCAGTAATCCTACTAAGAATGTAGAACATATAAATGCCCACTAAATCAGAAATATAATGGAATCAAAAGAACCCACAGAGATATCAAAATTATCCCAGTTACGTTTTATCCAATTAGAATTATTGGCTAATACCGATATTCTCGATGATTAGATAATTTTATATTCTTCATCAGTAATATCTATATATTTCTTAGTGAAATTCAGACTATTCAACAATAGATCTTTAGAAATAGAAGGGCAAAAATCTATAATGTCGAATTGAATGAAGACAGCTTTGTTTTTATTTTTAATGTTATTAAACTATTTAAGGGTATATGAGACGTATATGTCTTCTAGCACGAACGAACTGACAACTACCAAAGTACAACCCCATTCCTCCGAGAATAAACAATTTATTTTTATCGATTGGTTTTCATGGTTCACAACAAAGCACTATTATTTTATGACATTGCTATTAATTATTCTGTCGTTCTTTTGTAAACAACATAGATTCTTTTTTTTTTTAATTTAGATTAAAACATCCTTAATTTTAACCTCGATTCTTATCCATTTTTCTTTAAAACTTCCAAATTATTACTGTTCCAGTAATTTTCCATTAGTAATCTGATATTCTTTGTACACTTACAAAAAGATTGTATTTCTAAATTAACTTTCTGTACATTAACATTTCGAAGTCTTTACAGCATATCAACATCTCGGTTATTCGAAGACGCTTCTCTTTCACTTAGTATTTTCTGTTTTACGGCACATCCCTCCTCACCACAACAATTACCATTTCAGGGGTGACATCGTCTGTCACATCTATCCCTTACCTTTTTTGTCTATTATTCGTAATTGACATATATATTTCCAATGGCTACTTCAGGAAAAATTAATTCTACTCATACATCAATTTGGTAGTTCTCAATAGTTCATAGCACAGTTCTTGATAACCCAAGTATAGAATAATAATTATTCTTCTGTAATATATATATATATATATATATATATATATATATATATATATATCTTAAAGTGTGCATAATCTTATTTTCTTTTCATATCAATTACCTGAAATCTTCGTACGCACAATTATTTTAAAAAACAAAACTCTTTTTACTGAGGTTATAATGTCCACAGTCCATCACATCAAGTCCTATAAGCAGAATAATAATCACATTTATATTTCAATCACTCCTGGAGCTCTCAACAATTCTTACTATTTAATCATTCATTGTCATTATTCACTTCTTATCTTTTCTGCCCTGCCTTAATTCAACAGGGGCCTTGTTGATCTTTGTAACTGATTCGGAGCTCTCAACAGCAATTGTTGATTCAACCTGTAACTCCACGATAGGTTCGATCACACAGATTGGCTGGAACCCCTTTTTAACTCGGGTAGTTACCAGCCAGTTCACTTTGTCTGCGTGACAACTTCAACCTCTTCAACCACTACCAGATTTCTCCTACCACTAAAATAATCAATAAGAATTCCTAAACAGTCGACCAAACTATTGTTGTAGGGTAGGGCCATAGGAGTGAGTGCCAATCGACCGTGCAACTAAGAAAGTAGGCACAAAAGCAAGGAAAGAAGACGGCAATAGCAAAGAAGGATGACAAACGCAGATGGTCAGTTGGAGACGATGCAAATCGGGTCTTTATTGTTTGCTTAAGCGAACGGTGAATGGTAAGGCAATGGAGGTCGTGTATCTGGAGCGGGATTCGGACGTCGGCAGGCGCTGGAACCGATCGCTGGAGGTTAGTGGGTACTGGAACAGGTCGTCAGACGTCAGTGGGTACTGGAATCGGTCGTTGGACGTCAGTGAGCACTGGAACCGGTAGCGAGACGTCAGTGAAACGCTGCAGTAGGTAGCTGGTGGATGTCGGAGTCGCTGGAAGCTGCAGGGAACTGCAGGGGTGAGCTGGATGCTGCAGGAGTGAGCTGAAAGCCGCTGGAAACTGCAGAAGTGAGCTGGGTGCCGCTGGAGACTGCAGGTGTGGACTGGAAGCCGCTGGAAACTGCAGAAGTGAGCTGGGTGCCGCTGGAGACAGCAGGTGTGGACTGGAAGCCGCTGGAAACTGCAGGAGTGAGCTGAATGCTGCTGGAAACTGCAGGAGTGTGCTGGGTGCCGCTGAAAGATCGGTCAATGTGACTGGGCGCGTCAAAGTCGCGATGCAGTGAGGCTCCTTGCTCCACTAGACAAGAGATATTTACTCTTCTCCCGCACATGAAAAAGATGTGACACAAGGTTTTTTTTATGTGAGGAACCTGAGCGAGTACGCTAGGTACTGGTCAAAACATTACCTATCCACCGCAGTGGATAGGTTCAAAAACGGTCTAAACTGGTCTTAAACTGGTCTTATTCGGCCTTAAATGGTCATTTCAGACACAGCCAGAAGGCCAACGCCCTCCTAGCCGAGAGATATTTACTCTTCTCCCCCACTTGAGAGAGATGTGATACAAGGTCTTTTTTATTGTAAGGAATCTGAGCGCGTACGCCCAGGTACTGGTCAAAATATTACCTATCCACCGCAGTGGATAGCTTCAAAACCTGTCTAAAATGGTTTTTAGCTGGTCTTATTCGGTGTTAATTAATCATTTCGGACCCTGCCGGAAGGCCGGAGTCCTCCTAGCCGAGAGATATTTATTCTTCTCCTCCACTTGAGAGAGATGTGACAAAAGGTCTTTTTTTAATGTGGGGACCTGATCGCGTACGCCCATGTGCTGTTCAAAACATTATCTATCAACCGTGGTGGATAGGTTCAAAACCGGTCTAAACTGGTTTTATTCGGTAATTTCGGACCCAGCAGGAAGACCGGAGACCCCCTGGCCGAGAGACATTGACTCTTCTCCGCCACTTGAGAGATGTGACATAAAGTCTTTTTTTAATGTGGGGAACCTGAGCGCGAACGCCCAGGTACTGGTCAAAACATTACCTCTCCACCGCGGTGGATATGTTCAAAACCGGTCTAAACTGGTCTTAAACTTCTATTATCCGGTCATCTCGGACCCACATGAAAGGCTGAAGCACCCCTAGCCAAGAGATATTTACTCTTCTCCCCTAGTTGAGAGAGATGTATCACAAGGTCTTTTTTAATGTGGGGAACCTTAGCGCGTACGCCTAGGTACTGGTTAAAACATTACCTATCCACCGCAGTGGATAGGTTTAAAACCGGTCGTATTCCGTCATTTCGGACCTGGAAGGCCGGAGCCTCGCGGGCCTAGGATATTTACTCTTCTCCCCCACTTGAGAGAGGTATTTTTTAATGTGGGGACCTGATCGCGTACGCCCATGTACTGTTCGAAACATTATCCACCGCGCTGGATAGGTTCAAAACCGGTCTAAACTGGTCTTAAAATGGTCGTATTCGGTCATTTCGAACCCGGAAGACCGAAGCCTTGCGGGCCGAAAGTCCATTTGCTGTGCAATCGCTGGTATTCATAAAAAACGTTCATACAACAGCAGCTAAACAAATAAATGACTATAATTAATTTCAGGCTGTATTAATTACAGTCAAAAGTGTTTGTTGACTATTTAAATTAATTTCAGTTCGAATTTAAAGGTCTTTTGTTTTTGTTTAGTGGCGAAAATTAAGTTTTTGTGTTTTTTTTTTTTGTTGTTGTTTGGAAAGAGGTCGTTGCTATTGTTAGTACACGTGGGTCATGATCGTTCTCTGCCGACAGGCGTATCCGGGATTGTTTACACAAAGTGGGAGTGATGATCGGGCGCACCGCGACACTATCATAACACTCATACTCTCTTTCCAGCTCGGACTAGTTCTTTCAACAAGGCTTAATTTAGATATCAACTCTTCTAGGGTCATTTTTCCAAGGGGCTTCCAGAAGTCAGAAATCTCAGGGAATTCCTTTACTATAGGCTCCCATAATTCTGTCACTCGCGTTAGTTGGCATTAATTTTAAGAAAGATTTCTCTTCTTCGAATATTTTTTTACTGCCTGGTAATAAGCGGGGAGTGCCATAGGGGATCCTTGGGCTCCACGCCGCATTGCTAATTCTACAATAAATAATGATATTCCCACTTTTATAGTTCTAGTGGGCTTTTCTTCATAGACCACCGATAATTCTACTTCTCTTTGGGTGGCTACCGCCCAAATTCCGTCCGATATGCTAATTGCTGAAAGTAATATAACTGGGTAATTAGACATTTCTCCTTAATTCCTGTTTTATTTTTCCTAAATAACTCAAGTCCGCACAGATCATGATCATGAATTGGGCTTGCAGATACACAGGTGCTTAAAGCATCTACTTTACATTTATTTCCTTCTTTACTCATTAGCAACATAAATTTTGTTCTGCCAAATTGAAGGATAAAAAATCCGCTTCCACCTTATAACTAGCCACGGCTTCTAATTTTTGTATTTCTATTAGGATATGGAATAGGAAGATTTATTTCCTGGTATATTTCGACGGTATTGTTCCTATAACAGAGGAACTGATACTATATGAACTAGTACTATCAACTTCTTATTTTCCAATAAAGTGGCACACCCTAGGGCACTATAATATTTCCATAATTGCTTAATGGGGTCTACAGGTAACCTAAGATGATCAGGTAATTTAGCCCAACAACACTTATTCCCAACAACACTTCTCTTAACCAGGTTGGAGTTATTATACTTGGTGTCCCATAAATAGCACATCCAACTGAGCTCTCACATGCTCTCGTAATACGGTTAATGAATGACTGGTCTGACGGACTTTACTTGTTATCGACAACAACTAGAAATACCCCTTTAATCCGCTGCTAAGGATCCTGTTACATTGAACACTTTTTCTCTAAAACTTTGCAAATGGGAAATTAA
This sequence comes from Ascarosepion bandense, assembly GCA_037127315.1. NCBI lineage: Eukaryota > Metazoa > Mollusca > Cephalopoda > Sepiida > Sepiidae > Ascarosepion > Ascarosepion bandense. The sequence continues at coordinate 55,388 of JBBBDQ010002507.1, forward strand.
CCAATTTATGCCACCTCTGTTCTTAGCTAATTCCAATTAGTTGTAATTCCGATTAATTTTGTTCTAGCCCTACCGAGCATCGTTACTTCCATTTTTAAACGAGCTAATAACTCTTGGTATAGTTGGAAATCTATCGCTAGGGTTATCAACCATTTTGATCTAGTTATGACCACCTCGTTGATCTTTTTAAATACAGTATTTTCACTGCGCTCTCAGGCACTTACTGTCAAAATCAGCATCAGCGTTATCAATGGTCTTTTCTTGTTCATATCTGCAACGAGATAAAGATGAGGGTCCACTTTTACTCCGAGATTCCCTTCTATCGCTTCTTACGGTTATCGATTCGCATAAGCAGCCAACGGTTTCACGCATGCAATGGGAGTCCTTCCACACACCCGTTAACACCGATAACCACAGTCCAGCTCACCTCTGAGGCTCTTCTGTAGGTATGTTATCAATCTCATTTTCTTTATTCTGGGGCTTTAGTTTTCAATGCCCCTCTCAGTCGTAGTTTTATAGGTAATTCTACGTCCTTAGATGCATTTTTGGTTTCTAACCGTTCTTTCAAATAGGCTAATGGAATCTTATCCCCTTTATACTAACTATCCGACCTTTCACTACTCATCTTCAGTGCATTATTCGCTTCATTAGTTTCCTCAATAAATCTACTTCCACGATTGGCGATCCGCTTTATTCTCTCCAAACTCGCTGGGGTAATCATAATTTTATCCTCCCTTTCTTCGCTATCAGTCTCTAATTCTTCGGGTTCAACCAAAGTTTCCCTCCTCATTTCTCTTTTCGCTCTCCTCTCTTGAGCTCTTTCCCATTCATCAAGCTCTGCTAATTTTGTATCGTTAGCATGTACTAGTTTTACTTTCTCTGCTACTTGATCCAAAATTATGTAAGTAACAGGTCCCGTCTGTCCCATTATTCTATAAAAAGAAATCCATCTCCGATCCAACTTACCATCCCTCAGGTGTACCTTTAAATATACTGGATTACCCAGTTGAAGGTTAATTTTCTTCCTGTTTTTATTTATTCTATCATTACGCCTCTTCTGGGCTCACCTGATTTTTTTTCTCGCCTGAGGAAAAACCTTATTGTTTTGCTCCAAGATCATCTTATGGTGATTTTCTCCAATATATTTCCTTCTGGGTCTTAGCAAATTATCTATTGGTAAGACCACATCTCTGCTAAATATCACATTATAAGGGGAAAATCTAGAGGTTTCGTTCATGGAAAATCGCACGGCAGCCAGCGCCTGAGTTAAATATTCATCCCAGCTCTCTTTATTATCACCTTGCCAACTTCGCTAGCACATCGCTAGCAATTCCGGTGGAATCTTTCTACTTTCGTATTGCTCTGGTGATGGTATGGGGAAGTGGTAACGTGTGCAGTATTTAATTATCTCAGGGTCTCCTCCATAATTCGATTTACATTCGTTGGTCCATTGTCAGTGGTTCCATATCTCAGGGGCTCCATATGTAGGAAATATCTCCTAAAACATTATATTTGATACTGGCTGTGCTTTCTTATCAGGTATCGCAAAAGCTTCTGGCCAATTCGTCAGCCAGTCCACGAAGCTTACTATATACAAATTTCCACAAGGAGTTTCTCCATAGGGCCCTGAAATATCTATGCTCACCTGAAATGAGTAATTTTGAATATCTGTTTCCATCACTGGGAAGACCCTGTTATCTCTACTCTTCAATTGACATGTTACGCACTTGTTCGCATGTTTGAGGGGCTTATGTTCAGTTCTAATGGTAAACACGACCCCACTTAGGCAAAAATCTAATTTTTGTATGGCATATAAGATGGCCAACGCTTCCTTTTTTATCACTAGCCATCTCTACTGGGTCTATGATAGTCTATGAGACAGAAAATATATAAGTACTTCCTGGGGTATACACCTAGCACTGGTCTATCCTTACTAGGACGCGGTTGGTTAAGTACTGCGCCGATACATCTGCGTACAGCACCATCGGCTTGCTCAGGTCTGGGTAAGTCAGCAAGGGTACTGTTGTCAACTGGTCATTGAGGGTATGAAAGGCTCGCTGACAGTCTTCCGTTCATTTAAATCTAGCTTAATTCTTAGTCATGGCTATCAAGGGTTCTACTAATCTGCTAAACACAGGTACAAAGCGCCTATAATATTCAATGGCTCCTATAAAGCCACAAACCTCTCTCACTGCCTTGAACTCTGGCATAGATCACTTCTTATCTAAATCAGGTTTTATTCCTATTTTGTTTATAACAAAACCCAAATACTTGGTCTTATTCTTCACAAACTGACACAGGCAATTTTAATTTCAACCTGTACTCTCTCAACCTATCGAACACATTCTGTAAGTGTCTAAAATGCACCTCAAGTGTTTTAGAAAACACCATGATATCAACCAGGTACGCCATGGCAAAATCTTCCATAACTCTTAACAGTATGGAAATTAACTGAGTAAATACACCTGGGGCATTAGATAATCCAAACGGCATCACACGAAAATTAAATCGACCCACATGACAAGTAAAAGCTGTCTTCTCCTGGTATTTTTCATCCAAAGCTACCTGCCAATAACTTGACCTTAGATCCAGAGTAGAAAAACAGGCTGACCTTCCAAAAAGTGCTAGAATATTATCGATCAGGGGCAAAGGTACCGCTAGTGGTTTTGTAATGGCATTTAACTGTCTAAAATCCACGCGAAATCTGTCCTACATCCGTCTTTTCCACAATAACTATTAGAAAACTCCATGGGGACCTAGATCTCTCTATTACTCCCGAGTCCAACATCTAATTTACTGCTTCTTCCACCAATTTTCTCTTATGGAGATGGAGTTCTATAAGCACTCCATTGTTTATGACATATTTAGAGGTACTCTAAATATGTCACCAGTATCTATTTTTATTCGTACTGTCCCGGTCTGTCTTAACTCCTTGTCAGTATTAGTTACCACATCTCGATTAGCTTCTAGCAGTTTCCTTATCTCATCTTTATATCTTTCAGGCACTATCAAGTTTTCTTCCTTTATTTTGGGGCTACTATTCTGTATCCTTTTTCATAGTTCTTGCTTACTCTCACGTGATTCATAATTATTAAAGGACACGCGTAACCTAACTCTTCTCCCTGTTGTGATAGTTTTACTGGATGTGTTAGCCAACAACATGGTCTCCCAGAGAACTACACAAGGTCACCTCTTCTTCACCATTATCATACCTCTCTGTAGGTGTTATTTGATGAAACACTTCTGTTAATTTCTCCACTGTATCTATCCTTCCCTCACATGAAATAGCCATTCTAGGGGAACATTTCACATCGGTCTGGGCCACTATGGGGCATTTCCTTTCCACTTCATTCCCCAATAGGATTTCCACCCCTTCTAAAATCAATGTAGCCGGGTCTAAGCGGATTTGGGCCTTGATCAGCCTGGCGGTGTTCCTCAATTAATGGGTAAATTTGAAGGACGTGGGTAACACTAAATCTCTACTGGTTGTTTTCGTGTACCAAAATTGAGCGATAAAAAAAAAACAATAATGAAGGGAAACCAAAAATCTGGGGTGGGCTTCTGCTGCTGTTTTGTTGCTCCTGTAATTATCAGCTCTTCTGATCAAATATAATCTTTCGATTGATTCCCTTTTTTTTAATTTATTTTTTTAATTTTTGGTCGTATTCCACGCTCGCAAGGGTTCTCTCCTTTTCTCTCTTTCAATATCTTCTAGGTAATTCTTTGGTATAATCTTTCGTCGCGTCGTCAATTGTTACTCCTTTCCTTTCCTTTAATTTCTTCCGGGTATCTCTTGGGCTGTATCCTACTCACGGCAACCAATTGTAACACCGTATCCTCACTCCACAAGATCGCCCATTGGTCCGGTATGATCCAATATTACAAGTTAGACACAAGTCTCCGGTTCCCAATACCAGTTTGATGCCACCCTCCAGCCACGTTATAATTGTTTTAATCCTGGAGAGCAATCATAAGATCGTAGAAACACAGAAGCTTCCTGCTAGTCCACCTGCGTGTTCATTGGGTGAGAATCGGCTTAACAGAAAAATAAATATAACCAAGTCGATGCGATTTTGGAAACTTTTTTTATATCAAAAACGAACACACACACACAAAAAAAAACAATTCTTGCTGCACAAAGCTAAATGTCACGAGTATATAAACAATAACCAAAGGAAGCACAAATCGAATAATTTCGGTAAAAGGAAAATGTGGCCTTCATTTAACCCTTTTTGGTCTGTTCTTAGCGCAACTACTACAATCCCGTTCTCAGTAGTAGTAACAGTAGTAATAGTAAACATAATCAGAAACGGAAATTGCGGGTATGCTCTTTAGTAATGACTACCTTACAAGCAATTACAGGTCATCACGAACTACCGAAATGTGGGTGTGCTCATCTGTTCTACGCTCAGAAAAAATGACTACTGAAAAAAACGCGCGATAACAATGATTGACGAATTTCTTTATCTAGACAGGCGACAGAAAATGACTATTCACAATGTTCAATTTCATTATCTCTATATTCACGTTGTGGCAGGGGTGATGTCACCCCTAAAATGTTAATAGTGATTGTGAGAGGGGATGTGCCATAAAACAGAAAACACCAAGGGAAAGAAAGGCGTCTTCGAATAACCAAGATGTTGATAAGCTGTAAAGACTTTAAAATGTTAATGTACAGAAAGTTAATTTAGAAATACAATCTTTTCGTAAGTGTACAAAGGATATCAGATTATTGATGAAAAATTACTGGAACAGTAATAATTTGGAACTTTTAAACAGAAATAGATTTTGACACTATAAGAATCGAGGTTAAAATTAAGGATGTTTTGATCTAAATTTTTTTAAAAAGAAGAATCTCTGTAGTTTACAAAAGAACGACAGAATAATTAATAGCAATGTCATAAAACAATAGCGTTTTGTTATGAACCATGAAAACCAATCGATGAAAAAATAAATTGTTTATTCTCTGAGGAGTGAAATTGTACTTTGGTAGTTGTCAGTACGTTCGCGCTAGAAAGAGAGTTGCGTCACAAGTGAAGCACGCGAGGCCGATTCTCTTAATAAAAAGAGGCGAACAAAATGAAGACTGGAGGAGTAGAAGTTGGGGCTCGACTGTCTTCGAATGCAGTCGAACTGATTTGAGATGAGATACGTCAGAGACTGAAAGGAAGCGTCCGCTGTGTGTTGCTGATGCTGAGGGCGAAGAAGCGAAATACAGCTGCTAACATCTAAATAGCGCTACTCATACTAATACTAGGGACAAACGAGGCATATATTCTTCCTACGTACAAAAATAGAAAGACTAAAAATGAATTACGGCAAGAAACAAATTCAGTGTGATAAATTTTATTTTATAAAATTATAATTCATATTTTGAAAAATATTTTTTCAAAATTTTTATCTTTTACTGATTATTTATATTCTGAAAAAACACCCCCTTCTAAGACTGAAGAAAAGTATCTTAGTGGATGCCACTGAGGATAATAGTGTATTAACCCTTTTAAAGAGAATTTTCCATTCTGAAATGTCTTAATCTTTCAATAGTAGCAAACCAGATCAATTCTTTAATTCGCTTTGAAAGAATTCATCTTTTGAGTCATTGATACTTGATTGTTGGTAAAATTAATTTCTAGATTGAGCAATTTATTGATTTTTCTCCTAGTTTTTTAACATGGAAACTAAAAATGCTGTCAATAAGTTTATATTTTGTACCTGGGAAGCAAATTTCACATGAATTTTACTGCATAGAATAACTTACACAATTTCAGATAATCCTTTTTTAACCATTTTTTAATTGTCCAATAGTCCAGATAAAGAATCCAGCATAAACATGTTTGTCACTCTAGATGATGTCAAAGACAAATGGTGTCATAATATTCAAGTATTCGAATATAAAGAAAACTTCTCTGTAAATGTTTAAGTTCAAATATATCCATTAAAGAGTAAGTTTTCACTTTCTTTTAAAAACTTATGGAAACTATCAAGCAAATCATAAAGAAGGTTTTATTTGGTTATAACTGGGACCTTTAAGAGCAACCTCCTGCATTTTTCCTTAATTCATCTGCCATTTATGTGAACCGGTGTTGTTTATTCCAAACAACTTGGCCTTCGGCCAATGTGTACCGACAGAATTTTTTTCTGCAAGGCATTTCCCAAACCCACCTCTGCATTTTTAGGGGAATTAAAGTTCGTGTGTGCCGCACAATGGTAACGAAGAAAAAGATTCATCTAGTATCTCCCCTGCACTTTTAACAGCGACGGTGTTGTAATTTAAACAAAGAGTGTGATGAGGTTGTGGAAAACACGTATCCGAATGTTATTCCAGTAACTGTGGGGTTAATGAGCAGAGAGGGAAAAAAAGACTGGAAGTAACAAAAATAACATTGCCTCGGAAACCACAGCAACTTTAGGAACATTTTGTTCCGAAAGTTGTGTAGTTTCCCAGGCACGGGAAACGACTTCACAAGACATCGTGTCTAACTGCTGATTTTCTCGTTGCTTTTATTAGCATGAGTCATTTTACAAAAACTTGGATTTGGACCAGTTGCCGAGAGGTCCGTATCAAGACATGCCAAGTTGTCCCTCTGCTAAATGCGAAAACCCGGATATAATGTTGACATGTTCCGAGACCTTTTTGCGTCACTTACGTACAAATACCTTTGGGGAAGGTATTATTCCGTGTCTTCCCTCCAGTTATGGATTAAATAATAGGACAGATTAAGTTCTGTAGCCTTTTTCGGCAACCAGTCTACCACAAAAAGCAATGGCAGCCTACTGCGGGATAATTTTCTGCCCAGTCAATCATGTCTCTTTCGAGACATGATCGCCCAAAGCATGTATCATGTATGACAATTAACTGACTAACCGACGCGCATTATCCACTGATAGATCACCGTTTTCTTCATCAAAGTATTCTTCCTTAGAAACCTCAATAACATCAGATTCCTTGAAAGCCTTTACAAAGTTACTGATGCATGGATGTGACGAACTATACAGGAGAACGTTCTTTTTCAAGACTGAAACTTCTAAAAAAAATTGCTTCGTAGCACAATGGGGCAGCATCGTTTAAACTGACTTTCATGTGTATGGAAAATAATAGCCTATTTCCGAAGAACATTCACTTCAAGTAAAAAATAAAGCAATTCTTTAGAAATGCTGCAAAAGGTTGTTATAATAAGTTCGTAGTAATTTCATATTGTGCCACAATCTGTGCGGCTTATTATTGTGTTTTTCAAGCCTTGTGTGTTGTTCAAATGTTTATCATGCTGATTAGTTGTTTCTGTATAACGTGTTTTTAACGTTTTAGCACCAGTTTTGTTGAAGTGCCAATAAAATAAATATACATTTAATATTATTGACTATTTAATTTGTATTCCTGTGAGTGATTGTCGTAGGCGCTCTAGCTCACTGTTAAGACGGCCCTGGGGCAGCGAAACGGTCTCTCCGCTCCAACCAAAATAAAAAAAAAGAATAAAATGTTTTTTAATAAAATAACCTATTCAGTATACAATTAATGAATAATTAATGAAAATTTAATTTGAATTGGAAGATTTTTTGAATTTTTAAAAGTGGGTAGCTATTCGTTGCTTTCATTTTGGAAAAAGCGCATCCATTTTGGTTGTATTGAACTAATACCCTCACACACACACACACACACACACACACACACACACACACACACACACACACACACACACACACACTTTTATAATTCCTTACTTAGGTACCATCACGGACTTCCCAAAATAAAATAAAATAAAACGCAATTTACGTAATTTAAATGCCTTAAATTTAGTTCTTATGTTAAGGATATCTCTAAAGCCTCCAACGCTATTTTTTTTTCTTTAAATGAATTAATTTTCTTATATAACTTTTTAGGCAATTTTTTAAAACACTGCCTCGTTCATTTGTTTCTCAACTCATCAAATCGTCATGATAGACGAAAAATATAAACAACAAATTTTAAAATTTTTAAAAGTCTAATATCTATCATAGAGATATTTTTTAAATTATTCAGTAAATTTAACGATTAACTGGATTTTGTAAAAGTAATGATTTACTTAAAATTTAATGAAAATAACGGTAGCTTATGAGACCAAAGTTTAAGAATATAAAAAGGGATATTTACACCCTATGGGATACACATTTTTTTTCTATTAAAATAAGCAATAAGAAAATACATAAAAACATTATAGAAATTTTGGATCAAAACGGCATTAGAATTTAAATTACATTTTTATATTTCTCAACCAATCAGCTAAAAACATAGAACATTCTAGAAAAATAGGATCGGAAGTCAATTAACAAAAAATATTTAGGCCCCAAAACAAAATAGTAAAATACAAATCTGATTGGTCAATAAATGTCTTCACACCTAAATGTTAGGAAGATTCATTGATCCACTATTATGGTATATAAATAACACACAGTTAGGAAGAAAAGGAGTTCAGTCACCAAGCTAGCCATTAAGTCAGCATGTAACCGATACTTTGCCCGGCCAAGTCATTCTTCCACACCAAAGTTCATGACCTAGCTACAGATGGCCGTGAAAGGAAAAACCCGACAAACTTTCTTTCATCAACGCGACATGCTGTCGCCACCCGAGATGAACTTAATGTAAGTAAGAACGACTTATTTACGGACTCCGTTAATATAAATTTACACACACCTTTAAACAAATTTAACTTCTTGCCAAACTTTATTTTCCAAAAGGCAATTTTTCACATCATGTATTTTATTTGTTTCCACATGCTAATTTTATTTTATACATATTAAATTGTTTGTTGTTTAATGTTCGTTGTGACTTATTCCATTTCCTTTGCGCGATTGTAAAACATTGTGTTGTATTTGTGGGGGAACTAATCTCGAGAGCCATACCCGTAAAATACGGAAGCACATCAACCAAGCACTTACCAAATCCCCTACAACCCTGACTTAAAAAATGTGCAAAAATATTAAAAAAATTAAACACGGAACATCAGCAGCGCAATCAGTGCAGATGTTACGTATTTCTTTTATTTTTAATCAACACATGTAAATTATGTTTAACCTTATACAATCCAAGAGTTTAAGGGTATCATTTTTATTCTATGCGATTTTATGACATTTAATAGAATGAATAATTTTATCTTTTATACTAACTACAATACTACATTCATTTGAATTATTTATTATCAGTTAAGTGCCATGCGTGATACCCGCTTGGGTGATCATGTCTCGAAAGAGACATCATTTACTAGGCAGAATATTTTTCCGCAGTAGGTTACCATAACTTTCTGCAGTAGACTGGTTGCCAACCAAAGCTATAGAACCCAATCTGTCTTGCTATTTAACCCATAACTGGAGGGAGAAGGAACGGATTAATACCTTCCCAAAAGTATTTGCACGTAAGTAAATGCAACAAATTCAAGTAGAACTCGAACTCGGCTCTCAGATTTCTCGTTCCGAATGCATATTCATTGCTCCACAATGCACAACCACCTTAATCTTGCTAAGAATAGCGAAAAAGATCATGGCTGGGTTTCCTATTTTTTACAAGAAGATGACTACATATAAACTACAAGAAAACTGAATGCATGGTCATCAGTAAAAAGAGGAGCCCAAAATGCCAACTACGAGTCAGGGATACTAAAATCAAACCGGTACAGAAATTTAAATACCTAGCAAGTGTTCTAACAGAAGACGGAAAGTGAGATACTGCGATCAGAAGGCATACTGGGATGTCCTAGAATGCATTCCAAAAGCTGAGTAGAGTCTTGAGAGACAGGAAAATTTGGCTGAAAACGAAGAAGAAAGTATTGGATTATGATGTCATGTTTTTTCTTTAATATAGTAGTGAATACTGTACAATCTCCTCAAAGACAAAGGGAAGACTGGCAGCAATCGAAGTGTGGTTCTACAGAAGGATACTGATGATAATACGAACCGAACATGTGAGCAACAATGAGGTTTTCGAGAGGACGGAACGAAAAAAGAAACTAATATTTAACATCAGGAAAAACACAGCTTGGGACATGTAATGAGGAAGGAGGTTGGAGAATCTGATACTCACAGTTCATATAAAGGGAAAAAAGAAACTGGGAAAAGCAACGTGTGACATACTTAATGGGCTTGTGCAAATGGATGGCAGAGCGGGGTTTGGGAGGGGTAACAGGAGAAAGCATGTTAAGAGCTACTAGAGATAAGGAGATTTAGAAGGCCATGATCGCCTACATTCTGAAGGGACATGACACATAGAAGAAGAAGAAGAAGAAGAAGAAGAAGAAGAAGAAGAAGAAGTTTCTTTATATAAGAATAATCGGGTTCGCTGTGCTAGACACGAACATTTTGGCAAAAGTAACTTTAGGGTTCAATAGCTATTTTCATATACTGATTTTAATTTCGATATCACTTATTCGACGGGAATCATGTAAGACATTTATGAACTGGATAAAATGCTGTGTCTCTCTGGACTGTTATGCATAGAAGTGTCAAATGAAAGACTTTTCACGGTGCAAATGAAATGAAGCATTAAGGAAGGACTCATTTTTGCTAAATCAAAAGTGAAATTACAGCAATGGATTCATATTGTTGGTGTAATGAAACGAGGGAACAGAAAAATTCTCGTGTTGTAAATATAACTCGTCAGACATATCGTGGATTTTTACAACTTCTTCAGAGAAGTGCACACGAAACATTTTGAGCTTAATCCTATAAAACCTAATCCCTTAAAATTTAGTCCTATAAAACTTGGTAGACCTGTTCAAATCGATGAATCGTGCTTTTCGCGCAAAACCAAAACACCATTAAGGAAGGGTCACTACCATCGAGGAAGGGCCCCTAAGTCAAGATTTTTGGTTTCGTTGATACATCATCAGCAACTGGGTGACGTAGTTGCTAAAATGAAAAAAGAAAATAAAATGGAATTATTTTAAACATGGTTCTTTTGCGAAAACGAAGGAATGGGTAACCTGGAAGGGTAGAACTGTAGCTGTTGCTGTTACTGCTGTAGGGTTAACCACTTTTTCGCCTCAGCAGTCACAAATTCAGGAAAAAATACATCGGACTTTGGGTAAAGTGTATTATTTATTTACAGATGTACAAAACATAATCGGCTATCTGGTGCTGCCATGAAGGGAGAGAAAAAAAGAAAAGAGAAAGAGAAGACGAAAGTGTCGGTTGCTGTCAGCTGATGCCCTACGGCAGCGTTGATGATAAGGGGAAACTCGTCGCTCGATCTCGAAGCTATGTCTCTGCATGACTCTGTCTCTCTCCTCTCTCTGATGTTTGATTCATGCGGGTTTTTTATAACAAGACTAAAGTTTGCATAGACTCCTTACTTTTTCTCAGTTTCTCTTCTTTCACTGGTTATCTGTTGTTCAGTCAGTAGGCAGTTCCTTTTTCTATTGGTCAATCAATACTAATACTCAATATATTTTTTAACATCGGCTCGCTAAATGAGTAATGAAAAATAATTGTTTTGTTATCGGAAGATATGCGTCGATCCAAAGCGAAGAACTCAACAAATCTGTTATTCTATTTTGGTCGTCGAGCAGTCAACATCCGGTTAAACAGAAAAATGTAAGAAAAACAACAGTTTGCACTAGAAAAAGGTATTCATTAATCTTTACATTTTTCGATTCTTCAACAAATATGTCTTTATTTAAATTCAAAATCGCGCTAAAAATTACAAGTTTGCTTTTTTAAAAAAATAGTGTAGATTTTACCCCTTCTTGTTCGATCTAAAAAAAATAAATTTATAAAATTATGCAAACTGTAAAAAAAAAACAAAAAAAACATTAAATTTAAAAGATAGTTTATTTAATTATTTTCGGTAAGATTCGAGACTTGATATTGCATAAACTTTTTATTGTAAAAACATCTTTAGGGATTTCTTTATATAACTGTAATTAATAGAATTTGATTTAAAAAGTATACGAGATATTGAAATATTTCCACAAGGTTTTCAAATAAACTAACCGAATAAACAACTTAATGACGATATTAACACTGAAGATCGATATTTGGAATCATAATTCCCTGAAGTTGGGCAAATATTTTAAAACGGGGGTAACGATCTTTTGCTTTCATTTCGAAAAAAAAAATACATCCATTTTTTTTGGTGAACGCGGCGGTGAATTGAACTCATTTTTACAATGGGTGTGTATACACTTTCGATATGTAGTGTAAAGATTTAAAAAAAAAATTGCTAGCACGAGACAGCTTTGAAAATACCTAGCTAGAATGGATTAAAAAATTATTTAAATTAAATTTATGTTGACTACTAGTAATTTGGCTAAGTTTTGGGAAGTCAGTAGGACTGAAAAATGTTTCAGTACCCCCACGTAATGGTTGGTATAAACTTAAACTATGTCACGGCATTTCTAATATGTACTTTTTTTCTCTTTTACATTTTTTTTTTAATATCAAACGTCATGGTGGTTGGTATGAACATAGGTAGCAAGCGAGAAAACAATAACTCCAACACCAACGAATTTTACCTTTAGTTTCTCCCTTCCCTTACTTATTTTTCCTGACACACTGACCTTTCTAGTTAATTTGGTTGACTGACTGAACACATTTCTTAGAAGTGCGTATTGTGATCGTGTATATAAGAATGTGTAGGGTTTGCGTACGTGGGTGTTTACAGATGTTTATCTTTATAGAACGTCCTTAATATACACCAAGTTTTAGCCTATTAAAAATATATGCAAAGATCATTAGTACAGAGATACTGATAAAATTTTATATCTCTTAAAGAGTTCATATCAGAAAGTTCACATGTTGAAGGTCTAAGTGCTTTAGAGAAAGTTTTTGTAAATGTGTGTGTATCTCGTTGATAGTATTATTAATCCTTTCGATCTGTGGTATTTTCAAGTGCCCGATAATGTCAGCTATGAGAGAACAGTTGAAATTATCATTTCATAGACTCTTGTTCCTTTGCCTGGTGTCTCTTTGTATTTTTATACTTTTCCGAGACAAAGGAATTCATTTCAGAATTGTCTCTCGATTTTTGATTGGTTCACAGGTGTGACTCATTTGATCCCTTTTCACCTATATTTTTCAATTGATGACATTTTGACTTCTTCTATTTATTTATTTTTCTTTTTTTGTTTTTATTTCTTTATAGCAAACCAAAACGGTTTGTAAATTTTCTATCTTTTTTTTTTTTTTGTAATAGTGAAATTTTCTTTTTTGTCAATACACATGCATACATATATAAAAAAATAAACATGAATGAAGCACAATTTAAGCATGTCTACTCAGCGATTTTTTTTCCAATATCATTTACTTTTAATTATCAATAATTTTTAGGTCACACATTCTGTAAAATTGGCTATATTTGTAGGGGAAAAGAGGTCGATATCGTAGTCGATCCTGGTCAACGGCAACCATTAATGTAACACTTTCCGCCGTGTCGGGTTTTAGGTTCCTTCAGAACATTGTGGTTACCATCTAGCTGACTCCTCACTCGTTAACGCGTTTCTGGTATCATGCTGAATGAAACGGTTTCACTCGATCTAGCTGGCGTTTGTCTGCTTCATGACCCTTCACTCCTCTGCCTCGTCGTGTTTTTTATCTGAGAAGATCAGTCAGTTAAGTGCCATACGTGAAACACGCCTGGGCGATCATGTCTCGAAAGAGACATGACTGACTGGGCAGAAGATTATCCCGCAGTAGGTTGCCATTGCTTTCTGCGGTAGACTGGTTGCCGGCCAAGGCAATCTGTCCTATTACTTAACTCATAACTGGAAGGAAGAGACGGATTAATACCTTTCCCAAGCATATTTGCGCGTAAGTGAATGCAATGAATTCAACTGAAATTTGAACTCGGCTCCCCGATTTCTCGTTCCGAGCCGATATCCACTGCACCACAACGCACATCCACTGGTGAAATAAACTGAAGTGAAGAGCAGTTCGACGGCGAGAAACTACACACACACACATAAAAAGAATTCTTTGGAATAAAGAATTAACTCTGGTTAAAACTTAACAAATTTCCAAGATGTGGTTTTCAGGGTCGACACAAAATCTTGGTGAGGAGGTCTCGGCAAACGATGTGTATTCCAGCAGCAGTAATGTAAAGATTCTTCAAGTTGTCCAAGCCTCCAGCTTATATGGAGTCCTGCGACCGACAGGAGTTTGGTTGACCAAGATCTGGGTTTGGTTATCTTCCATTTTTAGCATCAACCTTTTTGTAAAATTTTATATTTTCTAAATATACGGGGTGTCCATAGAGTTCATGTGCACATTATTTCTATCACAAATACAAATAAAGTTATAAATTTTTAAAAGTGCACACGGACTTTATGGACACCCTGTATGTATTTCAGTGATTTTACAAATTTAAGGGTAAGAGAAATCAAGCCGTTTAAGTGGTAAGAGTAATCTTCGCGTCTCATCTTGCACCATCGCTCCATAGGCGGTACTGATATCTCTCTCTCTCTCTCTCTCTCTCTCTCTCTCTCTCTCTCTCTCTCACTCTCTCTCTCAGAATCTAACCTCAGCCCAATCCAAGGGCCAATGCGCCGCCCCTGTGACAAATACAAACTTTCAGAATCTGTAGGCGAAAAGAAAATTTGTTTATTTCTTCCTTTATCAGCTTGTCTCACACTGGTTGATTTTAGGTGATTTCTCGATCGACAATGCCACAAAGCCAGCCGCCTAAAGACATTCCAGGGTTAGTAATTAATTTCTTTATTACTCGTGTCCAAATGATTCAAAAATAATGTTGGCTATACATTTTTGACAAGTATTACAGAAATTAAATTGAACGAACTCATCAGACTAATCTCTTTTTTTTCTATGAATACTTTTTTCTGCGTGGTCGATACAAACCAGATTTTCTTACTGTTTATGTTTGCCTAGAATAATCTTAAATGCTATTTCGGTTACCACCTAGGTTTCTTTATCGACAATATATGTTTTCTATTTTCATGTATCGCATTTTTTTTTAATCGTATCACCCCGAGCAAGGTGGTAACGCCACTGATGTGTAGGGGGCTACGTAATAGTGAAAAGATTGGAAAAGAGAAAGCCGGAAACCACATCCTAAACAAGGAAAAAGGGATGAGCCTCTTAACCTATTCAATAGACGTGGGTGGAGTGTGAACCGGGCAATAGATAGATCTATCTAATCCAATTGAAAAAAAAAAAGTGAGAAGATTGGAAAAGAGAAAGCCGGAAACCACATCCTAAACAGGGAACAAGGGATGAGCCTCTTAACCTGTTCAATAGACGTGGGTGGAGTGTGAACAGAGAGATAGATAGATCTATCTACTCCAATTATTTTTTAAGTCATTTCTGATATTCCAGCAGTAGTCAACCATCCTTTGTTTGTTCCACTGTCCCTGATAGTACAATTCCATTGTTTTGACATCCTGATGGAATTGCTCTCCTTGCTTATCACTCGCATCACCACAATTACCTGGAAATTTATCTAGATAGCTATGTAAAAAAATGAACATCAATACTTATATTAATGTATTAATAATAAAGTTTAACAGTTAATTTGAATTTTGATGATAAATGAGAAAAATTCAATTTTAAAATTTTTGACCCAAAAACATTTTTCTTTCATAAAAAACAGTTCATTTTAAGTGGCTGGCATAAATTTCTCAGCCTACCTGAAAATTGATAGGTTTCTACGACCTTTATTAACTAAATGTTGCTATCAGCCAAGATTGTAATTTGATCTTTTTTTCCAAAAATGAGCAATTTCAGTGGAGCAAAAAACAGTAGACAACCAGGAAAATCTAAGGTCCCTTTCGATATCAGCACGATCAAACCAGTCAAAAAACATGTTTTGTTTATTGGCACCAAAAACCTTTTTGACCAGTGTAATTAATGCTACTAAAAATGGAGTATTGTTGCCATATCTGGGCTGGAACTGTCCAATCTTTTCTTGTCAGCCTTAAGAGTGTTCAAAAGTGTCTCACTGGCTTTGGGGGTGATGAATTATTTTCCCCTCTCCAATCCCTTTCCCACAGATGAAATCTTGCTAGCCTCTTGCTACTTTATTGCTATTTCCATGGTACATGTTCAGAAGAGCCATATACCTTAGTTTCATCAGTTCAGACCTTCACAGCTAGAATATCATGTCATGTACACAGGATTGGCTCATCCTCATTCCCTTCATATTCCAATGGTAAGGAAGAAATTCCATGCCCGGTTCACACTCCACCCATGTCTATTGAACAGGTTAAGAGGCTCATCCCTTGTTCCCTGTTTAGGATATGGTTTCCGGCTTTCTCTTTTTCAATCTTCTCACTTTGTTTTTTTGTTTTTTTCAATTGGAGTAGATAGATCTATCTATCACCCGGTTCACACTCCACCCATGTCTATTGAACAGGTTAAGAGGCTCATCCCTTGTTCCCTGTTTAGGATGTGGTTTCCGGCTTTCTCTTTTCCAATCTTCTCACTTTGTTTTTTTTTTTTTCAATTGAAGTAGATAGATCTATCTATCGCCCAGTTCACCCTCCACCCATGTCTATTGAACAGGTTAAGAGGCTCATCTCTTGTTCCCTGTTTAGGATGTGGTTTCCGGCTTTCTCTTTTCCAATCTTCTCACTTTGTTTTTTTTTTTTTTCAATTGTAGTAGATAGATCTATCGCCCGGTTCACACTCCACCCATGCCTATTGAATAGGTTAAGAGGCTCATCCCTTGTTTGCTGTTTAGGATGTGATTTCCGGCTTTCTTTTCCAATCTTTTCACTATTACGTTGCCTCCTGCACATCAGTGGCGTTACCGCCTTGCTCGGGGTCATACGATTAAAAAAAAAAAACAGCTTCAAGAATTGTTATTTTGTGGAACAAACTCCCAAGAGAATGATTATCAATCACTACTATCTTAACCATTTCAAGTCTAGGGTCAAACACTATCTATTTTACATGTACTCCACTTATGCCCATAAAACAAACTCATTCAATAACCCTATGCCTTAAGTTAGTCTTGAGCCTTATAGTGGGTGAACAATAGAATTTTTAAAATAAGCCCTAAAAAACCTTTAGTTTTTTTTTTGTTTTGTTTTTTTTTTGGGGGGGGGGGGATTTGGTCCTTGAATCAAGATCCATTTGCTCATGATTAAATTATATAAATATTCCAAACTTGCACATAGGTTATAACTGAAACAGTTGAGAGTTGAACTGATTTTTGGGTTCTGTCAAACAAAAATGATTGCATCTTACTGAAAACTTTAATACCTCTGCTCATCAATTTTATTTTTATTTTGATCAAACATTGTTAGCCATTATTATTCACTTTGACTCGTAATTACTTTAATCTTCATTTTCTATTAGCTGAAGCATTGTCAACCATTATTTATTTTTGACAGATATACTTTCATTTCCACTTTTTTTTTAACTTGTTTTGTATCACAAGTCATGCTGCCAATTTATAAGAAAACAGCCCAGTTTTAAAAACCAAAGACAAACTCTCAGTGAGATTTGAACTCATATACCATTCACTTAAATGAAACCTAGTAAAAAAACAACTGTTTTATTTTTGCGTTACAAGACAAACCTAACTTACAATTTCCTTTTACAATCTCTCTTATTACCATATTTGCTTTTGTCTTTATATAGTAGATATTAGTAGCAGCAGAAAAATTATTTTCATTAGATGAAGCACTGTTAAATATTATTCATTTTGATTAGTATTTATTTTCATCATCACTGGCAATCTATAGCAATAAATTGTACAGGACTGGAAATTCCTGCTGAAATTATTATTGTTGTTATTATTAATAATAATAATAATGATTATGTTGATGGTTAACTGTTCATACTGTTGGAAAATGCAACAAAATTAAATTTCTCTAAATTTGAAGTGTGATTCTTGACATTTCTATCCTGTGCCTTCAAGGCCACATTTAATTAAAATATTGAGGAAAGATGGAGTCACCAACAGTGGTCTGCTCTATATTCCCTCATTACTGTACAAAAATAGTTATTCTTTAGCTTACTTCATATTTCGATTGTTATTTTTGTATAATGTTCAGAAACATAAAAATTTTAGGCTCATGAGAAAAGTATTCTGGTTTGCATGAACAAATAAAACAAAAAAAAATTCAAGTAAAAATATCTAAAACGTAATTTAATATTTCAAAATGTTCATATAAAATTTTAATTATAATAAACACCTTAATTTTATTTAAAAATATATTAATTTAAAATAGTCTTTTTTTCCATTTAAAGATTGTAAAAGCAAATATCAGTGAAATGGTCAAGTGACCTAAACATTCTACAAAATTCTTTAAGCGCATTTCTTTTTTAATATTTTTCTTTTATTAAGAAAATGTGTGAAATGTTTGCTTCCTGTGAACTAAAAAAAAATAATGTCATTACCAAACTTTGCCTTACAATCTGAAATTAAGTAAAGAAATGAATCAATAAAATACTTATCAAGTTGTAAATTTCTAGAAAGAAAGCCTCTAATCCACCACAATTCTTTTTCTCTTTGAAAAAAACGTTGTCTCTTTTTTGTCGGTAGGAAGTGGGGAAGGGCGAGTACTCTTGGTTTTGTTCAATCTTACTGAATTCCGTCTAGTTAAATTTGAAAATTTTGAAACATGATTTTCCAACACATATTGAAGGGAATATGAGTTCGTTCTTGTGTATATTTGACTATTCTACAGTAAGTCCAAATAGGACCTACTGTAGAAGTAAGTATAGGTCTTGTTCGAATCAAAGAAAAATACAATAAAATTCGGCATCCCGAGTTCAGATTTCACTTTAGTCTGTCACACAAATGCATAAAACCTCCTTCCAGTTATGAGTTAAATGGAAGAATAGACGTGGCTCTTTAGCCTTGAGTGATAGCCTGTCCAGGAAAATAACTCTGAATTCAAAATCGTCGGTAATATAACAAGAGGCCACTGCACTATCTTTCTCGAGAAATCATGGCAATTTCCAGATGATAAAGTGAAAGGAATTTGTGAAGATTTTCAACCTTTAAGAACAGCTTGGAAAATGTTTTTGGTAAAGATTGTGACCTGAATAAATGAAAATTCGAAGGAGCAATATCTAGTGAATATAGCCAAACTGTAACAATTTTTGCCGGGTCGCCAAAAAAAAGTGAGGTTTCGAATTATCCTCATGGAAAACAATAACTTTCCTGTTCACCAATTCTGGACAGTTTTCTTGACTTGCTACCTTTAATTCATTCAGTTGCAAGCAGTACTTTTCAGGACCAATTGATTGGTTACTTAACAGAAGCTCATAGTATATGATTCCTTTCTAATCATCCCACCAGATGCACAGCATAACTTTCTTAGGATGAAGACCTACTTTTGGGGTGACTAAAATTGGCTCATGTCGCATATCTTCGGGTCGTTTTCGCTGAAGATTGTTGCAAGCAATTCATTTCTCATCAACTATCAAAATTTTCCTAATAAAGGGTGCATTTCCATTGCGTTTATACAGCAAATTCCAGACAGAAATGCAATTCAAAAGATTCTTTTCGCTCAGAATATATGTTACCTAAACATCGTAGCAATTTGAGTACCCACGCTTCGCTAAGTGCTCATGGATGGTGAATTTTGATAAATTTGGTGTTTCTGCCAATTTCCGCGTTGTGTCATGCGAGTTATTCTCAATTAATGTTTTGGTTTGGTCATCATATGTAGTGTGTGTTGTGGGATGGGGGATCTGCCGGAGCTAAAATTCCTAACTGTAAACTTAATGAATCCCTTCCGGACATTTCTGTCATCTAAAGCACCTTTTACTGTACACAGAAAATATCTTTTTTGTTGCTTGCGGTGCATTTTTGCCTTTACGGTAATAAAAAAAAGGGCCTAAAATACCACTTATAATCTCCTATTTTCATAGGGATACAAAATTGACACAAAATAATTAAGTAATTTTAAACTTTCTTTCTCAAGAGATAATTTGAAATGTGCACTAATCGGAAATGTAAGCATATTATATCTGTCGATCAATTTGAATTGTTCTAACGCTTTGGAACATGAATGACTAAAAATCGGCTTGAACTTTTCGGACAGCCCAATATATATACAATTTTTAGGAATTAATTTTTCATTTATTAATCCGACATATTTATTTTATTTGTTTAAACTTTATCTTTAATGTATATTCATATTTGAGTAGATGTTTTTGTTTTTATTAATTTATTAAACAGTATATTTATTTACCCCTGAAAATAATCTCGGAAGGAGATTGAAAGTATTTTGGAAGTGGAAAATAAAATGTTTCAAAGTTACAGCGAATTTCTTGCATCTTTTAATCATAATACACGAAAGATTATTCGTAAATATAAACGGATTTTTATTAAAAATAGGTAGGCATTATGTTTGTATTTCATTTAATCCGACATGTCTAAAAGAGAATTTGCTAACTAAATAAGCAAATTATATATATATATATATATATATATATATATATATATATATATAAAATTTTTAAACGAGTTCGTTCGCTACCTTGGTTTCTACCATGAGTGGTGTCTTCAGGCGATTTTTAATAAATAAAATTTAAAAATCGCCTGAAGACACCACTCATGGTAGAAACCAAGGTAGCGAAATAACTCTTTTAAAAATGAAAAATATTCAAAAGTGCTACAATATAACTGTATAGAACACTTTTTAATACAAATGTGTACTGGTCTAACCCTATTAGGACCGAAAACTAAGTATTAAACAATCATATATATATATATATATATATATATATATATATATATATATATATATATATATATGAGTAATGGTCACGAATAGAAGTATATTCCACAGTTAGATATTTACTTTAAAAAGTTCTCAATTCAAAAGTAGAACATAAATATATGGTAATTATTAATAGTATTATTATTGCATACTGTATTTTAATAGCTATAAAGTTTCGGTGTTAAAAAACATCATCAAGCAGTAAAATATAGTTAATTTAACTTGTAGTATATAGATAAGGAGATTTAAAAAAAATAAAAATAAATAAATAAATAAGAATGAAGAAATAAAAACAAGGTAAACCAATGAGATGAATTAAGTGGAGTAGGAGATCTCAATGAACGATGTGTGTACGATTCACTAGACGGCAGTGTAGCGAATGTTTCGCCGCATAAATCCAGACATATCAAATTTTAAACAAGAAGATGAAAAAGATAAAGCATAAAATACATACATAAATGAATAAATAAATAAAAGGAAAAAATAAAAATAAAAAAGGAGAAAAGGAAGAGAGAAAACGAATTCAAACGTTGGAAAAGGTAAAATAAAAGAAAAGAAAAATCAAAAAATCAAAACCTACAGAAAGATAAGAATAATGATATGAGATATCGCTAACCGTTACTGTTTCCCATCTTTCAGGTGCCTTTTGCTTTCCACATTCGAAATCGACACGTCTTTTGAGGTTAACTACAAGTCGACCCATTTTGGCATCTTCATAAGAATGAAAGTGCTGCTCAGCCAGGCCATGTGCCATCAATCGGAACAAGTGATAATCGAATGGGGCAATGTCTGGTGAATACGGTGGGTGGGGTAGGACTTCCAAACGCATCAAACGCATCA
Source organism: Ascarosepion bandense (assembly GCA_037127315.1). Taxonomy (NCBI): domain Eukaryota; kingdom Metazoa; phylum Mollusca; class Cephalopoda; order Sepiida; family Sepiidae; genus Ascarosepion; species Ascarosepion bandense. The sequence continues at coordinate 76,888 of JBBBDQ010002507.1, forward strand.
GTTGAAGTCGATAGCAACCTCCGTGATGTTTTTGTTTGACATGAGTAGTCAAACATGAGGATGTGCGTTGTGGTACAGTGGATATCGGCTCGGAACGAGAAACCGGGGAGCCGAGTTTGAATTCCAGCTGAATCCATTGTATTCACTTACGCGCAAATACCCTTGTATTAATCCGTCTCTTCCTTCCAGTTATGAGTTAAATAGCAGGACAGATTGGGTTCTATAGCCTTGGTTGGCAACCAGTCTACCGCAGAAAGCAATGGCAACCTACTGCGGGATAATCTTCTGCCCAGTCAGTCATGTCTCTTTCGAGACATGATCGCCCAAGCGTGTATCACGTATGGCACCTAAACTGACTGAGTAGTCATAAACTACACCCAGCTGAACGACCAAATGCAGTGTAGAAGCTTCGAACTATATTGCCGCCAATGTTAATGTATAGCCAGGCTTACCCCACGATCCTTTACGCTTACGGTTATCGTAGTGTATCCACTTTTCATCGCCACTCACAATACGATGCAAAAAACAAAAACAAAAACAAAAACAAACAAAAAGAAAAACGAAAAATCAAATTTCGTTTTATGCTGTTGAAGCAAATGTTCACACGGTACAAAACGACGTTCGACGTATCTCGGCTTCAGCTTGTACGGCACCCAATGTCCTTGCTTTTGTATCATTCCTAATGCTTTCAAGCATTTCGAAACTGCTGTGTGATCAACTCCTCATGATTCTGCGAGTTCAGCTTGTACCTGACATGAATCTTCATAAAGTAATGCCTCCAATTCTTCGTCTTTAAACTTTATAGATGCGCCAGAGCGTCCTTTATCTTCAAAATCAAAATCATTATTTTTAAGCGTCTGAACCAATCTCTGCATGTTGTTTCCGACAGAGTTTGGACACCGTAAGTTTCAGCAATAATTTTGTGTGCTTCAACTGCATATTTTTTTTAAAAATAAAGTAATGCAAGAAAATTCATCACAAATACATTTTCTTTGGCACGAAATCCGACATGTTTAATGCTAAGAAAAACAAAGTTGTTCACACTTCGGCGAAATGACATACACTGAATTTCCACAAACGTCGCCACAAATGGAGAAATCGGCATAAAAGATCGAGTTTTAGTTCCTAAACGGAGTTCATCAAGATGTTGAAGGCGATTCTGTCCAAAACTTGCAATTCCACGATGACAAATTAATCTCCACTCAATTCGAAGACAATTTGAAGAAGTCAACTGGTATGTTAGCTGCTCCGATATTGTACTTCAGTTGGTCTTTTTAACGAAGCAGAGGCTTCCAACATTTCGAAACCCATCAAGCAACTGGCTGTACATCAGAATATTTGGCATTCTACTATCTTCCGTTCACAGAACGTGACCAACCCATCTTAACTGTGACTGAATCAAAAAATAATTTAATTCCGCCGATGCCACTTTTTGTAAAACGATCTGCGTTAGAAATGTGATTTTTGAGAGTGTAACCTCATATTATATGGAGGCAGCGCTTGTCAAAAACATCAAGTTTCTCAATGTGCGCACTGTATGGCACCCAGAGCTCAGATCCATTAAGTAAGACTGTGAGAACAACAGCTCTGTACACACGTATCTTTGTCTTAATTTATATGCCCCTTTCATTCCATAAACGATGACGAAGTTTGCCAAAAGCATCCTGCGACTTGGAGATTCTGTTGACAAGTTTGTCATCAAAATATGCAATACCAGATATTCTAACGACTTAATATATCATATACAATGGTGAAATCTTGTTTAGAACCAGCCACACATTTTGGAAGCGCTGATAACAAAGCGTTGGTGAAAATATTTGCCACGAACACAATGAACAAAACCCCTCAGGTTTTATTACAACTTCGGATACTTCCAGCACACACACACACACACACACACACACACACACACACACACACACACACACATATATATACGGGGTAACTCGACATTCCCCAAGACTCCAAATAGTAAATTTAGAGTCACACCACCTGTTATATTTTATAGGTCATGCCTAGAATGTTATCATTTTGTTGACATTTTATTCATTTTATTATATATATATATATATATATATATATATATATATATATATATATATATATACTTGTGTCTTCAAGCAACAATCTCTCTTTTATGCAGGTTTCTTTAAAAATCCCAGACAAGGTATTATCGTTAAGTCTTTTTATATAATTTTTCATGTGTTCTTTTTTTCTTTTCAGAACTCAAAATAATATAAGAAGTGTCCAAAAGTTTTGTACTTTCGAGCACTTTCGGTTATATTTTTAGCCATTATCAAGAATTAATTTTGTTTTACTTGTGAATAAACATGTGCAAATTTTATTTATATAGTGTCTTGTGTATGTTCAGGTCCGAACACGGTAAGCATATTGTTACCGTATTCATAATTGATGCTATTAAGTGTAGGATTTCTCATTTTTTATTAGTAATGCCTCTATTATTTTTTATCATTTTGCATACGGATAATGCTATTATGTATGTATTGTCAACAAGTATATCAAGGCTAGGTCCTGGAAGATCTCAATGTGTGTTTAAATGAGATCGGATTGAACTATTGTGAGAAAAGTGCAATGTCAATTTTGTCGTAGTGTAACCAATGTGATTGTTTACGGATTTGGATAGTTGAGGAATACAATTTTTTCAAAGAGCATATAAATTCGTAACCGACACTGGTTCTCTGTAGTTTAAATTTTGCAGGTGTTATTGACGATGAGGTTAGCAGTTTTTTTTTGTTTTTTTTTGTAATAGATAATTTTTTTTTTTGTATGAGTCGGTGTTGCGTAATTTCGGATGATATTGCTTAGTGAAGATTCATCCTATCTATTGATGTGATTTTTGTAAAAATTATTATTGGTATTTTTTTTTCTCCGCGTATTGGTTACGTTACGAAGAAAATGTTTGATATGGTAGTTAAGTAAACAATTTATATATATATATATATATATATATATATATATATATATATATATATTTCATTTGTAAACGAGTTATTACGTGACCTAGGTTTCTACCATATGGTGTCTTCAGGCAATTCGCAATAACTGATTTTACCGATTTTTTAAGAACGCTTACGTAACGGGAATTGTTTATTTTATTTATTTATTTATTTTTTTTTTTTTTGAACGCGCAATTTTCAAAATTAGAACTTATAACGTTTTCATCCCTAATAGGCATTTTATAGGTATTTTAGGTAAACAAAAATTAATTACTGAATGAAAGAACAGAAATTATGACCAAGTGTAGCCATGCCATAAAACACCTAGGCTCATACAACCATAAAAAGTGCGCGTTATGATTGCAAGTACACCGCAAAACCGTAGCACTAAGCGAAATAGAAAAATCAGACGTAGCTGACCACACATAGAGATGAAGTTGAAATAGTAGACAGAGAACACAACTGGAAAATACGAAAACTTATGGAATCAGCGCATATGATAGGCCACAAAATTTTCTAATTCATCTTAAGTTATCTAAGCATAGAAATGAATACAATATGGGAACCAATGATAAAGCGTGCTAGAGAAAAACAATTACAAAATTGTAATATGAGCTCTGGTAAAAAAAATGGTTACTGAGGTTTAAAAATCCTAAAAATTGAAACACTTATGTCCTCAAGAATAAAAAGCGCTGGTTGACCCAAAGAGTTGTGAGTTCAATACCTGATCAGAGGTGAATTAAGACTAGGAGATGACATAACTGATGTGATACTGAGACATTTTTTGGAAATTATGGTTCGAAATTCTAATCACCTGAAGCGCCGAAACGCCGTGAACATGGCAACAAAGATGAAGATATCTGTATACATATGCATACACTTAGATACATTTATACACACACACACACGTGTGTGTGTGTACGTGTGTGTGTGCGCGCACACACACACACACAAATATATATATATATATATATATATATATATATATATATATATATATATATGATAGCATTTGAAGAAAAAAACAATCGGGAAATCTCAATATGGAGCTCAGTTTTTAAAAGCAATATAAATATAATAATTAACCCTCTAGGGCCATTCGTATCATATTTGATACAGTATGAAAACAAGCCTTGAAAAAAATATTTTCCTGAAAAATTTTTTAAGAGAAATATTTTATAAATTTCAAATGAAAGCAGTACTGACTGCTCAGTCAATGAATACCAAATGTTTCCTTATAGGGAAATACCAAATGTTTCCTTATAGGGAAATACCAAATGTTTCCTTATAGGGAAATACTGTATCAAATATGATACGAATGGCCCTAGAGGGTTAATAAAATAAACGGGTCAGATCCCACAGTTTAGCTTAGCAGTATCATTTCATTGCTCAGTAGGTCTTAGTGGAACTGGAATGTAAACGACTTCTCCCAAAAGTAAAGAACTTTTAGTTCTTAGAGATAAAGGACAGCTATAATTCATCTGATGATTTGCTGTTTACACTGTTTTCCAAGCGTAATTTTTTTACTTGACACAAAAAAATGCCTGCTTTCTGACCCCTTTAAAAGGAGAGAAATAAAAGAAACAGATTCACAGGAAAAGCAAGGTAATAAAAAAAGTATTTAAAAAAAAAGAATTTTAGAGAGGAGGAGGAGGAGGAGAAGCCAGAGGGAGGTAGAGAGTGGGGAAAGTACGAAGGAAGTGAAAAGATTTAAGTAAAAGAAAAAAGAGGGGTAATACATTTTCATTTACTAACTAAAAACCCTATTGAGTAGACAGTAGTGAAATAAATAAAAACTGCTAATCAAAGGAAATGGGACAAAAAACGAGCAAGTGTCAGTCAAATGGCCCACACAAAAACAGTAGAAAGAAAAACAATCTGAGTGAGTACCGAAATATAAATGTCAACACAAGCAATTTCAGTGATTACAAAAACATTGACGACGTTGTTTTCGATGAATACAAACAAGAACGGATTATTATTCAAAGGTGAGCGAAATAATTTCTTTTTTTCTTTCTGCAGTTGGACAGTACTTTTTCTTTCACTAACGCATGAAGCGTTTGTTCAGTTCACAATGCATTGCATTGTGCAGTCTCCTTCTCTCCTTTTTTTTTTCTCTGACTGTTGCTTACATACACTGAAAACATTTTATTTGAAAAATGTAGATTCCAATTTGAAGTTTTAATTTAATTTCCATTATGTACTAAAGGTGGACTCGTTTCGGGTTAAGTTAAATGGTTTCAATGGTTGTTCATAAATCGAACCTAACGCAGAATCTCCATTCCAATCTCCATCATGTAAAATTTATTTAAAAACTCTTATAATAATTTCATATCCAAAATAAGTCGGTCGATTATTGGTGAAAAACTATTAATAAAAACTGTATGCCGAATAATAGCGTGCAAAGGTAAAAAAAAAAAAAAAAAAATGTCGATAAATGTGGAAAAAAAAAATGACCAGTACATAAATACAGAAGTAAAAATTGACTGGTGGCAATTATAAAATTTTGTCGTTTGGTATACCCTTGCTTTTCTTAAAAAATTAGAAAAAAAAACAACAAAAAAATTGTACCATTCGAAATAACAATTAACTAAAAGAACTCAATGTTTGTTCAGGATTTTTTTTTTATATAAAATGTTTTAAAGAACAGAACTTATATTTGAGATTTTGTGAGAACAGTGAAAAATCAGTTTTCAGTTATTTTCTTCTGTAGATTTCTAAATAGAAATCTGAAAACTTTTTCACACGCCTTACAGCAATAATTTAATAGAAGCAAGTGATTTCTTGGTGAGGTTAATCGGTGATTCTAAAAAGAACTTTTTTATTTCTGTCACAAACAATTAGTCAGTTCGAAATCACAGCCAACGCCGAACATTAATGAGCGAGCGGTACATTAACAAAAGTGCCTTTTGGAGTACAAATATACGAAGCTAAGTATGTCTGTCCTAACACTAAGTGTGATAAGGGTCTACCAAGCACATATACACCACGGTGTCAAATATGCCTGGTTACCCTTATCATTTTCTTGAATTATTAATATTAAAAAAATGTTGACTTGCATTTGTTTTATTATCACATGATAACGGGAAAGCGAAGAATGTGATATTTTTATATCGACTTAAAAGGCAGCTATTTAGCAAAATAACTTAAATGAAAAAAAAGCGTTCTTCACGGGATATTGACTGTGCTTGTTAGCACCTTTTTTTTTTTTTTCTGGACAGACTGTAGTGTACTCTACGGATTGTGTTGATTTGTTCATGAAGTCCTTTCAGCTCTAAAGCTCCAATCCACAACAGGAACAGTTTTAGATTTTAAGTGCCACTTTTTTCTATTTTCATCTCCAAGTCTTTGTATGGCTTAGTTATCAAAACCCTTTGCAGATATTATTAATAATAATAATTTTCTGTACAGTTTTTCGTTTTCAGTCGGAGATCAAAGTTGTGCGACCTCTAACAGATTTTTTCGCAGATTTCTGAGACGATGTGAAATTAGGATTTCTTCTAAGTACTGCGAGGGACTTTCTAAAATTAAAAACACATTTTAAATGCTTTCTTTGAACTAAAATTTTAGTTCTATTGAAAACAAATTCAAAGTAAAAGAAAAATTAACTTCCGTAAATAAATTCTTTTTAGGTATTTTTAAAATATTAATTTTTTTTTTTTTTTTTTTTTTTCATCGAGTCGCCATCGTATGGAAAAAAAAGACTGTAAACAAAAAATGTTAAATTATCTTTAAAATTCAATATTTGCCTTATTTTCTAAGTTATTAATAAATTTAATATCTAATTAACTGGATTTTCTAACAGTAATGCTTACTACTGTTTACTTTAAACATAATGAAAATAACGTTTTATTTAGACACGATAGCCTGTGTGAGGTCAAAGGCCAAGCTGGAAACACTGTAATTATACCTTATCCGAAAAAAAAAAAGCGCACGTAAAACTTAAAAGTAAAATCAAAACCTAATTTAAATAAATACGGAAGATCAGTAACGCAATAACAATTTATTTAAACTATAGTGGGTTATCCGTTCTAGTGAAATGTAGTTGTGTGTTGAAATCAGATTAACTGAATTTGGCCTGGTTAGTAGATAGCCCACTATAAGTTATAAAAGGAGTTATAAAACAAGAAAATCAAATTAGTATAGAAACAAAATATCTAAATACACATATCAATTAAGGTTTTTTTTTTTACAAATAAAGTAATGTCTTCAGGATGGGTTCAAAGGACGTTAAAATGTTTATAGCAATAAATGCTGACAGTTTGTGCGTCTGTATGTGGGAGCGTTTGTCAGTTAGGAATGTCTTTGGTGTTTCCGTTCCTTTGGTCGGGTAAGTTAAGTAGCTCAGGGAACACAGCGAAGAAGGTGAGAGGGCGAGGCGAGGCGAGCATAGTAGATTGCTTGACGAGATCAAGGGACGTGGTAATTACGCTCGTACTTTCTCAACTGACGATGTGTTCTGTGTCGGCTTTTTATTTCGTCTTTGTGGGTCCCAGCAGGTCATTTGGGAATTCACACCCGTATTTAATTCTGGGCTTCCCATTGGATGATAAATAAAATTCGCGTAGGTTCGCGAACAGGAATTTGATATTTATTAATTTTTGGTTTTCTGCCGGAACATATGCGTGGAGCCGGGTGCGCAAAGACCAGTTTTGGTCATTTGCTTTCTGGATATCTGAGGGCAAACATCCGGTCCCTTGCTTTGCTCGGTATAACCACAAAACTAATAGTTTTTAGGATATAATTTTTTTATTCTATACGCTTTTATTAAACTTAGTATAATTCATAAATTTAAAGAAGATATTGCGTAAATGTAAGTTGATTGTGAAAAGAACAGTTTTTCAGAAAGTTTTAAAACTTTATAGAAACTATAAAGTTTTTTTTGTTTTTTTTTTCATGCAAATAGTTTCGTTGGCGTAGAGAAATTATGCAGGAAAAAATTAAGACATTTGTTTTTTAAACTTAAAAAGAACAACTTACGTTTAATTACTGAATGTTTCGGTTATTCTTGTATAAAAGCAACTGTTTACAAGAAAAGAGACATGCTAAAAAAAAAGAATCACTCGTACTGATGGATCAGAAAACAGTGCTTTCAAGACACAAAAACTGACTGAACCTGTTTAGTCAGATATTAATTTTTTAAAACTCCTTTCACTCCAAGCAAAGCAATAAAACCACTAAGGGCGTTAGAGAATACGAGAAAACAAAAAAAAAATCACTATTGAGAAAAAAAAACAAGAATTAAGATAACAATTGACACTGCATTCAAATTTTGAAAACCAAATTAGATTAATATCATAAATACTCTCCCGATATTAATATTAGTCAATATAGGACGAGTATTTATGATAATCGTGTCACACGTGTAGGGGCCTCGGCAATGTTTGTCAAATTAACCTTGTGCCAAACGCAACCTAAGTCCCCACAATCTAAAATATCAGAAGGTTGAAACGATGAAACTGTTTTGTTTGTAAAATAATTGGAATTTTATTAACTGAACAGAATAATAAATTTGTAATGTTCAAAGAGAAAATGTACATAACTAAATGTTCCAGAGAAATAATAGTAAGGAGTTAAATGAATTCAGAACTTATAGTTGTAAGTAGCAAAATGTGTTTACGTAAAAAAGATTAATCAGGGTACTAATAAAGTCCGCGTTCCTTTCCTTTTATGGCCGGCGAGAAAGTAAAAAGGAAGATGAAGCAATAAATGAAAAATGGTACTTATTGAAGTTAATTTTTAGGATTAAGTTGAAGATGTTTTCTTGTTGTTGTTTCGTTGACGGCATGTAAGTGAAGACGAAGAAAGGAAAATACGAAGGAGAGGAAGAATGAATATATTTCGACGAGACATGACAGATTCGGTGTCTTGAAATTTCTTCCTTACATTGTGACGAGGTTCTTATGAGATCCCTGATTCTATCGGATTGTATTTGACTGGTCAAGTGACGCGGATAAGTACTTAGATCAGGTCAAGAGATCAGCTCGGACCGCATACCCATTTTTTTTTTTTTTTTTTGTTTTTGTTTTTTTAGGTGTTACGAAAATTTGACCGGAGTCCTAGTTCAATTTGCTATTTCCTACCCAATCAGAATCCAGAATCTTAATTTTCACACCAGCTTGTGAAATTTGCCTTGGTCTGGTTTTACCAAAATGTTTTCTGATCCAATTTTGCGGGTGTGCAATCGTAATTTTGCGTTTCAGTTAATTCTTGGATGATCTAGGACTTGTATCCTATACACATACTTAGATTTTTTTTTTTTTTTCATTAACTTTTCGATTTTGTCACCATCAATGTTTGCATGCTTACCGGAACATTTTTGATTTTTCAGATAAAAAAAAAAATCCCCCTTCTGAGTCAAACGATCCACAGTTTACGCACATTACTTTCAACACCATTTCCATAAAACACCATTTGTCTTTACTGCTTGTGTAGGTTATTTTTCTTGTCCGGGAATAAGATTCAAATCCCGAAAATGCACCTCATTTTCTTCTATTTTCACTTTTAACGAAAAAACATTTAAAATTTGCTATTCATACACGAATTGTATAGAAAGTCGTGTTGAAATATCGCCTTTATGTGTGTGCGTATAATAAATTTCAATCACATTTTAAACGAAATTATGCGTTCAAAAACTACCTATTGAAAATTTCTACGAAGTTTTGTTGCAACCCTCATAAGGAATGGGTTCATGGTTAAATCTAATGGTTGCAACCAAATGACTCCGCTGGTCGCGCTAATGTAGACTTCCGAGGAAAAAGGATGAGAGTTCAGATCTTTACCGAAAGTTTATTCGTTATTTTTCATTTTTTTTTTTTTTTTTTTTTTGTTTACTGACGGTTGCTGATTGGTAGTTGCGTTAAAAAGCAACTGAAACTAAGATGAAATAAATACTAGTCCAAACAAAAATAATTGATACTGATTTTTGAAAGTTTTTATTTACATGCTGACTATTAGACATATCGATAAAGAGCGGTGCAAATGATTGGCGATAAATGCAAGAACTGAGTTATTAGTCGAAATAAAATCTGTGTGTAAATTTATCTTTACCTGATTTGCACGCAAAGAAATTCCGAAAACACTTGTAGACCTCAAAGGTGTGACTACCAAGCACCCATAAAATAATAGTAATCGTGTAACTCATAGCATACACGTGAGTTTGTTTAGTAGCTACCATAGTTGCGTATTACCTACTGGTATCAATGTTCGATGTTCAATCTTAGATAATATTGGAGCAACACAGTCTTCCTCGATGTGGTCAAGTTGGTGAAATATTATGTATAAGTTCTGTTTTATTTCGTTTCAGGTGCAATGATGTCAACACAGAATGGAATTCACCTTTTCAGCAGTATGAACAGCATGAAGAGGTCAGTCAGTTCTTTCAGAAGAATGACTGTCAAAATCATAACAGGATAAGACACTTTCGAGATAAGCTAGCATACAAATTACAGAGAACAGAAATACAATATATCCTGGAGACTTTTCTTAAAAGAGGTGTTTTTAACCGCAAGGAATATTGCGAAGTAAAAAATCAATTGCATCCGAAATGGATGTGTTGGCGATTGGCTTACACTTTGGAAATGAAAATCAGAAACGACGATTTGAAAGGTAAAACCACTGTTTATGATTTGTTCTTGGAATGCCTTAGAAGTCACCAGGTACGACGGAGTAAACTGGCCGACCGTCTAAATCAAGAAAACGGCGAACCTTCTCCTTCGTGGTGTTCAGACGACAAAGACGCAGGCATTTTGGACTTTGCCGATGGGCTTGTTCTAACCCCGACTTTGCTCGAGTCCGTGTTGAGCTGTGTCCATTGTAACGATCAATTGTCTTGGTGGCGATGGATTCCCCATGAACTTGGTCTGCGAAATTTTAATTGTGGCTCAACGGACCAGGAATCGCCTGAGTTTACCTCCGAAAGTGAACATAGCAAACTGAAGAATGCGCTTTATCAATGGGGCATGATAGAAGGTTTTGCTAGGGGTGGACTTGAAATACTTATTCTCTGTTTGAGAAACCACAGTGATGCTTGCGAAGTGAACTGGAAATGTCTAAAAAAGCTTTTCCGAAGCAGAAGATACTCTACATAGTTTCTAAAAAAAAAAAAAAAAAATTACACTGAAAACTCATTTTGAGAGAAACCAACAATGATTTGACGACACGATGCAACAATTTTCGGGTTATTTGTCTATATATCTGAGATGAGGTATTTCAATTATTTACGTTTATTTACAATCACCTGAAGGTTGAAGGGTGTAACAGCTGAAACGTCGTGAATATGGCAACCAAGTTGAGGACAGCAGTCCGAACAATGTAAATAATTTTCGTTGTGTTGAGCCTTGATGATATATATACTAATTAAATTAAGATAACATGAACGACATGCAGACTGATGGAATCAGCATTGAAAGCAATAAGACCTTTCAGATTCATGTTCCTTTGGATAATACAGCGAGTCATTTTCAATTTATATTTCCAGTCAGTACATCTTCTATATGCATATAACGTCTATTTTCGTCTCTTTAATGGATCTACAAAACAAAATTACATGAGTGTTTCGTAAAAAATTATTTTCTATATTACTATGCTTACTCTTTAACAACGTGCCGGCAAAACGTTTTGTTTTTAATTTTATTGATAAAAAATTCTTCAAAACCTTCTTGCAGTTAGGTTATTATGTGAAAACTGTTTATTAATCAAAAATTAAAAAAATAATACAAAAGCTTTTAAATAATTTTGTTTTTCTTTTTGTTTTGGGAGGGGGGTGTAGAAAGTTTGTTTCTTTTTAAATATGGTAATTTCATATGTAACATTAAAACGTCACATTTCACAGTTTCTTTCTCTTAAAAGAAAAAATTGAATAGTTATGTCAATTCTGGTTAACAATACTTGCCAACACATCTCACTGTCATCAATAACTTGACACGTCAGAAAAATATGACATCCGTGATTAAGAAATACATGTATTCTAAATATCATGATATAACCAAGTAATACTTGTTTCAAATCAGATTAATTTAAGTTTCAATTTTCTAATTCTCCTTTAATAATGTGTCACATGCATATTTTATTTTTGCGAGATTTTTAAAACCGAGAATTAATTTGTTTACAAACGTCAATGTTTTTTTTTTTTTTTTGTTTTTTAAATGGCCATTTTTAATACTTTAACTGAAAGCGCTTAAAGGTTGAGATTTCAATCAATATAATTCCTGCTTTAAATACACAAGGATATTTTACTTAGTGAAACTAGTAAATTTAATCTTTTAGTTTTCAGTTAAAGCTAAAATGAAATATTCAAGAAATCATTTTAAAACTTGCGTATGGAAAATGAGTGGAGGTACCTAAGAGTACCCCCTTGGTATCATGGATACTCAAGGTTAGATCAATGAATCTTTATTCTGCTTAAAACGTAGTTAATTAGAGTTGATCTCAAATTTCCACTACACAATACTCAAGATATTTGATATGGAATTAAGCACATTGATAAAGGAATTTGTCGAAAAATAAGCATTTACTGTTGTGGGTCTCATACATTGACACCCACACACACACACATACATACGCATGGTCACGCGGCGTCTACGTGACAGTCGTAGTTCCTGCCAAAAACGAAGCCTTTAAAAACCGGAAACAGCACGTGATACAGCAGTTAGGATTTCGTCCCGGGGCGAGGGCAGACAAGAACAGACATGCCTCCCTAACTCATACAAACACACGCGCACTAATTGCGGGTAGCAGTTAGTGGCGCATATATTTTTTATTCTCTTAATTTTCTTCTCTGACATTAACTTTCATTGAAACAGGACTTTATAACTTCTTATGCATGCTTCCTCAACCCTATGTAACCTTTTTCAATATATTGTTTTTCCGTTTACTTTCGCCTTCTTGTTCATTCATAAATCTTGCTTCAAACCTTAACGAATGTTACGTCGAGTCGACCGTTAAAATATAAATTAGTAAGTGGACGCCTTCATCCACTACACTGTCATGTTTTGTTTTGTTTTTTTTCGTAATGAGAATGCGAATTTATGGATGTAGCTGTTATATACACATTTCACACTTCACACACAGGTACTAATTAGACGCGCATGCACACACACATATTAATTATTGTTGCGTAAATATACTTGTGTTTAAAGCATACACATACACAAAGGTAGATAAATAAGTCCATGGCATAACAAATAGTTATTTGTGGAATTTTCATCTGAAATGTTTATTGCATAATGTTTAATTTATGCGTTATTCACTAATGATTCAAAAGCAGTGACATGGAAAGAATATTTTGTGTGTAAAATAAATGTTTTTTCATCGTTAGGCTTATGTGTGTGTGTGTGTGTGTGCGCGCGCACGCATGTAAATACAGTTAGTGAGAAAAAAATTATATGCCAATTCTTTTCACACAATCACTTTTTCTTCGATTGAGTGCACACCAATAATTTTGACATCAGAATATTTTGCAATCTTCCTTCTTAGGTAGGAAGATTTTTTGACAGGTTTAATTTTTATACAAATCTAGAATCAATTTCACTCTGAAATATTTCGTTAACTAGTTTCAATTGCCAAATATTATTGCAAAAGTCAGCCTCCTAATAATTTGGTCTAAATCCAGCTTTTACAGTCGAGCTCTGACTGTTGAAATTTAAAGCATTATTACATGCATACAGGTTTTTAAGCACGACTGTTCAAATTTTTGACAAATAAAACTGGAAAATTGCTAAACAAATCGTATTTTGTTTTGTGCATATTTACAAGTAAACATTTGGTTAGCTGAATTTAAAAAAAAAAAAACTGTGAAAACAGTTTTTTGTGATAAATTTTTTTTTTTTTGTTGCTTAATTAAATCTTTCTTCGAAATTACATTTGTTTCTTTTGGAAATGTTTCAGTTTTTAAAGTGGGAATGAGTGGAATGGCAGTGGCGATTCTACGTAAGAGGCCAAGACCCCTTCCCGAATATGAGCTTGCCTCTCGGTTGTCCCCCACCACTTTTATAAACTTAAAAATTTATTTATCAGTCTCTGATTTTGATGAGATCTGTTTTTTCAGAACTTTTCCCTCTGAGTTTTCTTATTAGCTTTTTAAGGACACACACACACACACACACAAATAAATACACACATTTAAAAGGCTAAAAATTCCTGGAACCTAAAGAAGGCCGAAACGTCATTCATATTCTTAATTCTAATAATATTCTTAAGAATTTTTTAAAAAATTTTCAACTTCCAGAAAAACGTGGTGATATTATTTTTCTTTTAGTCGAAAATTTGAATGAAAATGAACACTGAGAATAAACTAGCGAAATTTAATCTAAACAGTAGCTAGGCTATTGAGTCATCAGAAAACAATAGAGGTAAATGAAATAATAATATTATTCGATAAAGAGGATTTCGGAGTAGACTGAACATCGAAACGTATTTATTTACCAGCGGTGAAATCTAAACTAGGCATATGAAATGCCCGTTTAATTTGGAGGTCACCTGACTTTTGGCTGTAGCAACTAACACTCGTGATCACTTATAAGCGCGTGGATGATCTCGCTTATAACCCACCGGTTTCCTATATATGGAGGTCGTAATGCTAAAGTTAAGAGAGTCGGTTGACGACTGTGGAAGTATACGGACGTGTGTCATCGGGTCTGCCCGATAAGCAAAGAGCTGACAAGTGAGACCAGAACCGTGTGGACGTACGATTCAATCCCCACCGCTGGAATAAAGTTGTTGACAATCCGAATAAATCAACCACCTAACCGAAGACCTTTTTGTATGAAAAAGGAGTCAAATATATTTTATATTTCACTTGCAATTGGTCCTATTGTTTAAGATGGAGGCTTGTCTCAGATTGTATTTGTTGTGCGGTGACGACGAAAAGACAAGAAAGAGGAAGAAGATTATGAAATGATTATATGAAACAGATGTTTTGTGAAAAGGTCGGATTGAGTAGTTCCCGACAAAGAGATTTATGATTTGAAAAGTTTAAGCGTCGCCCCAAATTTGTTGCGGATTGTTGAACTTTGATAGTTGCCCTGGGACTATGAGAAATATCGTAGTAGCGGTCGCAGTGAAAAACCGCTGAGTATATGAAACTTGATGTTCGTCACCAGCCTGACAATATCAGAATTGCATCAACCGTCGTTTGTACCAGCACCTTTACAAGACAGCGTGGTGCCAGCATTTTATTTGAGAAGAACTGACTCCGTCAAAAGAGTCTGGAGAACATTGTTGAAAAAGTTATATCTATCTTCTGAGACGATTTAACAAGTGAACCAGTTTGTCTCTGTCTGTCTGTCTGTCTGTCTGTCTGTCTCTCTCTCTCTCTCTCTCAGTATGTGAGTTGTTATGATAAAATACTTTTACTTTTTGTAAACGTTTTCTTTTTCTATTCTTGTATGTAAAAGATATTAACAGTGCAACCATCGAACAATTGTTTGTTCGGCTTTCTACGGACATTACTTTTTTCTTTCTATTTCTTTTTACTGTATTCTAAATGTTTAACACCGGCTCCACCAGCCATGTCTACATCTTCAGCCGACCGTGAACGAACAACACGTTTGCTTTCTGGATCTGATAATCACAACGTGGTGTAACACCCCCATTGGACGGTCCGAACAATTTCTCCGGCGGCCGTTCTCCATGCTGTGATGTTGCCGAGTGTTTGTTGAAAAAGTCGGAGTCTCAAGCTGGGGGTACAAGATTAAACTATAAGGAACGAACTTCCACAACTTGGATGAGTTGAAACGATGCTTTATTTCGTTTAGAGTTAGTCTTTTCAGTTGGGGCAGGCGAATGTGACACTCAGCTCTAACTCTAATTAACGGAAATCAAATGCCGAACTGACCGACCCAAGATGAACGGAGTTTCTACTTCAAGCACACGCCCGGCTGAACTAACTCAACTGAAAAAAAAACTGCTCGGCTCGGAAAAATGACTTGTATTTATTTAAAACAATCCGGAAGTGCCTAGACCCCCGAGCGATAAGCACTGTTCAAAATTTCAAGGTACTTAAATTTTCCTTCTTTTGATGTGTAAACATCTCACAGACATCCGTCTGCACTTAGCCTTAGTATTTTCCAGGATTTTTTAAAATCTTTTTATCTTGATAAAGCTTCCGCCGGATGTTTTTATAGCCCTGACACTTTACCCGTAACCAGGCATTTTTTTTATTGCCTGGAGAAAGGGAAAATTCTATTATCTTTTCTTAATGTGTGGTCAAGATACAGTAAAGACAGTTTTTGACCTGGTCACTCAAAAATCTATTTCCTCGGCTTTATCTTTTATCACATCAAATCACTTAGTCAAATATTTACCTGAAGACTGGTAGGATTTAACAGTAATGTGATACCCTTTTCTCTTCCACAAATTTCCTTATAAGAGAAAAAGCATTTATTTTTTCTCTTCTTTTTCACTTTTGCTAAACGAAACACATGTTTTTAAACTATTTTTCTATTCTTAACCATTTTCTAGTTTAATCTATTATAATAAAATACATATTTTACAAATCCACCTTAATATACGCCTAGTTATCGTGTCACATTACCTCCCTCAACGGATCTTGTCATTTATGTCAATAAACAAAAGCAAAACAAAAAAAAATCATGACACGACGCTTCTTCATGTCGGCACGCCATCACCACAAAAATTATTTTGATTCCACAGGGATATTCTCCTCCCCTCCACAACCATCAATTATGAATTTTTTTATTAATCAATTTGGCATTATGTACCATTTCTTTGTATTTCCTCAACCCATTTTTATTTTTATTTCCACAACCAGTTCATCAATTTTGTCTTCGTAGCCGGTGGTATCAATGAATCCACGCAGTTGGTTTATCGCTACGTATGAAGGTCAATTCTTTGTTAACGAACACCTTTTTCAACTTAGTGTTTTGCTTTCCGATCTACATCCATTCCTTTTTATTCCTGGAAGAGATTCTACTCTTCGTCAATTCAACTTCTGTTACCATTTTCCAGCCCAAATGATAAGCCACAAATCCTTCCTGCATCCCTCCTATAAAACCTTGTCATGATGGAAGTTTGCTGAGGACGTCCCCTCCCAATGGGGTCAATGGCGCCCGACAAAATGATTGAAGCATAGTTTACACAATAAATTCAAGAGAGGGGTGTTTCCACCCTCTACCCCAAAGGAAAAATTTTTTTTTAAAAATTAAATAACACAAGGTGACAAAATAGTCATAACTCTGAGCAAGTCTATTGCGTAAATATAGGAGCGATGTAACTGTTCCTCATTATCAGTCTCTTTTTCAACTGTTCACACGTGGGCAGGAAGCAGATTTAAACCAGTAAGCCGGTTGACTGGCCATCGGATGCTCAGGGACCTACGGTCAACTCCTTAAGACCGAATAGACATCTCAACTCGAAGAGGAAAACACCGAAGGTTGAGAGGCCAAAAATGGAAGAGTTAGGTCTGGTGCATGTTAACCTGTGGGAACAGCCCGAGGGGCCAGTGTGTTAAAGATGGTGCTGTCATGACCAGGATCTGACCCCGTGGAGCCAGAGTGTTAAAACAGAATAGTTTCAATGAAAAACAAACAAAATAAAACAACCAGATAGATAGAAACAGACATGTTAGGAAAGAAAAGAGACTTACTAGTCGTATTTTCATATCTGAAGAAAGATGTTAATTAAAAATAATGTCCCCAATTTGATATATAGTGATACATAGTCAATCAGTGACTATATGGGCAAGTGAAAGAATTGTTCAGTAAATTTCTTCAATCTACTGAAGACAATCGGCACCAAAGTTCCAGACATCAAATTTCTATGTTTCAGAAGAGGGTAAAAAAATAGTTTAGAACTCCACTACTATGAATGAAAAAAGTTATTCCGTTTAATTTAGTGAAGTGACATACTTATACTCAAACTAATTCTTAAGTTGTGTATACGATAGTGGTGTAGTATGAAAATGAAGACACTGCTTGATTTTGCCCACCTCCTCCTCAGAAAAATATTTGCCCCTAAGTGTCCCACCCCACCTTCATATTTTCACAATCGCCACTGCAGAATGGAGTTTAAAATATAATCCAAAACCGAACCCTGAATTTGTGTCCGGATTTATGAGTATTTTTAAAAGATGGATGTCATCTCGCACTATTTTATTTTTATTTATTTATTTATTTTGTAATTTAACTTACTAAAATCTATGAATAGGGTCAATGTGTTCATGCATCAGTGAAACTGGCGTCTTCTAACTATGAAATAAATGAAGCCAAATACAATTGCGCAGATCAAAGATAAGATGAATGAACATTTTTTTCTTCTTCGAAAATCGATTTCCAGTTGGGGTAATCTATTTTTATGAATAATATGAATTATTTAAACTCAATAAAATCATATATTCTTTCCTGTGTTTGATGTTTACTTCAGTTGCCATTATCTTGCAGTCTAACAAAGATAAAAAAGAAAAATATTTTAAAAAGAGAAATATGTGACGAAAAATTTTATTAAGCCTCGAGTACACGATAGCACCAAGGAGTATAAAAAAGACTAAGGAATTAAGATTTTGAAAAAGAAAGGAATTTTATTTTTAAAAAAATTAGTTTTTTTGTTTTTGTTCTTTTTTTTTAATTGGAACTTTCTTATACTTGAGAATGGCTCTTTAGATGGAAGTAAAAAATTTAAAAAAAAAACTACCCAAAACACACATTTTCAGCTAAATGATATATATAACAGAGAAAGCAGTTTATCACCAAAACAGAAAGGAGCCAAGCTAGTATTATCTAATTTCGGGATCTTCCTTTAATAATTAATTTAAGTGACCCCAATTTTAAAATGGCGTGGCTTATTTAAATGGCACATGTTAATTTCCTTCTTTTTCACTTGCAAGTCCTACAAAGTCTTTCTACTATTTATTTCATTTTAATTGATAAAATATTTTAAACTTATAAAGAATAATTTATTTTTCTTCGACTACAGAATTCAAATCAGCCACAGCTTTATATACAAATGTAAAAAAAAAAATTAAAATTAAAATTTCTTAACACAATAATTCTTTCTCCAAATATGAAATAGTATAAAAATTGTTATAGGTACGCCCATAGATGTATTATATGTTGTCAACCTTATTGTTATGTATATTTCGTCACTTACTGCAATTAACTGCAATCTCTCAATGATGCAGCATCAATTTATAAACTAATTTCTGTAATTCTGAATTAATACTTTACGATATTCACCTCGGTGATAGCCATTCAACCTGCTTTCAGTCAAAATCTAGTCCATTATAAGTTTCACTTATCCCCATCTCACATCTGTCAACCTGCCAATTTATCAATAGAATTAGAGCAGGGTGGTTATTTTACCCCACACGAAGAAGCTGGTTTGCGGAAAAACAAAACAGGCGTTATTTGTATATAGATACTGTTGTGGATTCCGAATGAAAAACCACACAATATAATAAATAACAAAAACAGATATGGAGATAGAAAATGTAAGTTATATTGAACAAAATATACAAATTGGAACACAGGGTAGTCAATTCAGGAATACTATTAATAGAAATCAATATATAAAGTCTTACAATGATATAATATGTCCGGGTAATGAGTCTATATCCGAAAAACTTCAACTAACTCTGCGCCAACTTACTGACCAACTAGGCAACTCAACAACTACTTTACAAATACTACCGTTCACTGTATAGGTAGGATTATATGTACACATCAGGCGAGTCCATTCTTATTCCCATATATTAAATTTCTGCATCCAGTCCGTTCCTACCAGGTAATGTGTGTTTTTCGTAACATATATTTTTAACTTTTTGTTTTTTCATGAAATTTCACATTTACGATAATTTTGCCTTCGAAATTAATCATTTTCCCTGTTATCGATTTAGTAATTTGTGTGTGTGTGTGTGTAACATAGTCGGCCTGTTCAGCTTCCGCTATGTCTGTAGATTGATTATTGTTAAGTTGACCCTGAATCCAATTGTAATTTGAACTTCTTATTCAATATTTCAAGTTCTACATATTTCCTCGGGTTTTCATGGTTTTCATATTCCACTCTAGTAGGTCTTACCCTACTAGGTTGGTTTTTGTTGCTGCATACTGCTGCCTTGTGTCCCATCTTTCCGCACGCTCGGCAATTTTTGTATTTGCAACAACAATCTTTAAACCAATGCCATCCACCACATCTGTAATATGCAGAAGGAGGGGGCTTGTTTTTTTTATTTGGTTTCCGTCATTAATTGTTTTGTATCTTTTTTCTTTGTCGTTAAAAATATTGTTTTGTTTTTGGGGAGGGTGAAAAACGTGAATTTCTTTTTACCTTACGAATATGCGCGACTCCTGATTCTTCGATATCTTTACTGTCTTTCTTTATACTGAGGCATTTTTGGCAATCCTCTGACAGTTTTGTATTGTTAACTCTGGTTCATTTTGAAGCTTGGTCAGCATTCGTTTTCTCATTTCGCTGTCTTTAGCAGCGACTAATCCTTGGACAAATTTGAGGCATTTAAAATTGTCTGGAGTTAGCCAATTTAAAGTCGTCACAATGTTTGTTGACGATGACTGCGAATGTTGAATAGTCCTCGTTTTCGTCTTTCACGAGATTAAGGCATTTCCACCTTTTATGGGACAACGAGATTTTGGTGTTAAATAGCTCAGTGAGGCTTGTCACTGGCTTGTCTAACGTTAAATCGTTCGTCTTTTTTGGAAGAATATAATCTACAAACTTAGTGTATTCATCCGTACCTAATTTTCTGAGCAAAAGCCTTATTTTTTTTTTCTTTTTACTCCAGTGCTGGCAGTCGATATTAAAAATATCTTCATATCGCCTGTAATATTCTCCAAAATTTTTGTCTTCATCAATCGAGTATTTAAAAGTTTCTATCGCATTCCACACAGCATCTTGCGAAAACCTCTTTTTCCGTGTTTCTTTCTAGTGATGTACTTGTTAATTTTAGTAATAGCTCTTGTAGTTGTAATTGTCTTTCTTCATTTGCCTTTTGCATTTCTATTTGTTTTACTTCTAACTTATATTATCTTTCTGCATTTGCCTTTTGTATTTTAATTTGTCTTTCTTAATTTGCCTTTTACATTTCCATATGTCTTTCTTCATTATTTTTTTTTAATGATTTCTGAAAGTCATCCATGTTTTGCTGTTTTTTAACTATTGCTTTCTGGCAATTAATCTCGTAGAAAAATTTTGTGAAAATTTTCTTTAAATTCCCTTTACAGCTTTTTCTTTTATCTCTCTGTAATAGTGTCGCCAAATTGTTTGTGGTCGACTTGTGTTCGAAATCCTCGTAGCAAACTTTGTTCAGGTGGTTCGGGGTATATGTGAACGTCAGTTCGTCGCAAATTTGTTGTGCGACTTGTGTACGTGAGTTCGTGCTCGAAATCCTAGTCGCCAATTTGTTGTTGGCGACTGACGTGAAAAACGTATTTTTCTCTCCGCGTGAACTTGTTCGATTCTTCGTCGCCAATTTGTTGTGGATTTCGAGTGAGAAACCACACAAAATAATAAATAACAAAAATAGATATGGATATAAAAAATGTACGTTATATTGAACAAAATATACAAATTGGAACACAGGTTAGTCAATTCAGGAATACTATTAGTAAAAATCAATATATGCAGTCTTGCAGTGACATAGTATGTCCGGGTAATGAGTCTATATCCAACTAACTCTGCACCAACTTACTGACAAACTAGGCAACTCAACAACTCTACAACTACTTTACTATCGTTCTCTGTATAGGCAGGATTATATGTACGCATCAGGCGAGTCCATTCTTATGTACAAAGGGAGGATCTCCAACAGATACAATAATAAAATAGTAACATCCTTCATTTCTCATCGAATCTTTAATTTACGTTAGTGAAAAAAAAAAGGAGATGCTTGAAACATAAAGTGCGACCATTTTATTTTCTGAAAATCCTCATTTATCGCTTATAGGAGTTTTTTGGTAGTTCGTTTCGTCATCCACCAAATAGTATAATCATGATTGAAGATTCACCGCTACAATGATGTAGTAGGAATTTAAATTAATATCTAGACAGCTATTAGCAAGGTTCCGTTAACCGTTCCATTAATGTGTCTCTGAAGTTATAATTAAAACAAACTTATATTTATCTCATCGACGAGTTCATTTCAGAAGCCTTATTAATGATAATAATAGAAATCTTCGTAAGCTTCATTGTTTATGTGATCCGATAATGAGGGGATAACAGAGCTCGTCTTCTCTTCGCTTTCTCATCTTTCTAAAACGGGTAAAAACACTCTTCTGGTCATCAGTTACAGTTCACGTGAACTAAGTTTTCATACAGGAAATCATTGTCATATGCTTCTGCTTAAAACGATTCTTAGGGAGAAACGACGGAAGTGTTCATTTTTCTTCTTTTTTTTTTTTTTTTTTTTTTACAACACCAGCATCTAACAGGGGAATTTAGTTTCATTAATGTTCTTATTTTTTTTTTTACGGTACCTCCACTAATTCGCTGAAAAAAAAAATGTGAGAAAAAAGCCCCAAACTTAATAAAAACGAAGTATTTCCATCAAAATGTTTGTTATTATTAAGAGGAAAGATGAAAGTATTTTTATTATTTTAAAAAATATTTTGAATCCTTTCTAACAAGTTAGAAATTTTAGTAAAAACTTATGTTTTGTTTTTCGTCAGCGGGTAATCAAATTGTTACCAGAGTTTACGTAAATCAGCTTTTTTCAGGTGAAAAAACACATTAATTTGAAAATTCTTGCAAAAATTAAATAATTGTCGGATTTAATGAAACTTTCAGGACTTACTCACAAATGAATTAAATTATTTTTGAAATTATTGTTTTCAGAAAACCTTGCTAAACTTTTTTTACATCTGTTACCCTCACCCACGTAATTTCATAAAATCATGAAATTGTAAGAAATTAAATTTTGTTTCGAAAATTTGTTTTATTAGTTATATATATATATATATATATATATATATATATATATGCCGAAATACTAATTTACGCAGGGCTGTGGAATCGGAACACAAAACTTTTGACTCTGACTTCTCTTATGTAGACCATACTCAAGTTAGAGGCGTATACAAACGCACCTAAGTTGTGTGGGCCTATATCATTATAACTGGTTTATATAAAAGAATAAAGATAATGTGGCTTTTATATAAAACATACATTCTTTAATATTTTCTAACAGAATCAGAGACAAAATCTTGAAAGAATATAGATAGAATAAATAACAGCAAAGATATCAAAATAGTATAAAGTAAGACTTTATATATATATATATTACCCCAGCATTCTGGGTTCCTCTTTTTACTCATGACTATGCATTCAGTTTTCTTGCAGTTTTATGCAATCCTTTTATTAGGATCACCATAGTAAAGGGTCAAAGGTTATCTCCCCTGGACCATTCAAGGGTGTCCATTCCCCAGCTAAGAGGACTATGCTGTGAGACAAAAAGGGACTTCCGGTAGAAGCTAGCAACATGGCATGCAGAACGTTACCACGTTCTCTAAACACATCCTTATTCAACATCCACATCTGTTCGCTGTACTCACGTTTCTACAATAATAAATTCCCTAGTTATTTCTAATACTCAGCGAGTGTGTCATTTTCCCATTACCGTTTTATTTTGTCGTGTTAAAAAACATAACAAAACTGGCGACGAGGATGAGATTCGAACTCACGTGGAGATATTCACCTCGATGGTTGGAACGAAAAGAAACTGACAAGTAGAATTTGTTTCATTGAGTGGAGAATTTCAGAAATTGGATTTTAGACGTCGAATTTCGTGGACACAAAATAACGTCAGGTGCGTTAAAAACGTAATATTTTTTTTAAATCTCTTGTTTCCAGATTTTTTTTCCTTTTACATTCAGTGTGAAATAATGGATCCAAATACTATCCAACAGATTCTACAACAGCAATTAAGGTTGATAGAACTCTTTTCAGAGAGACTAGGGAATGTACCACAACCAAATCCTCCATCAACGAAATTAATATCGGGACAAGCTCTCGAAAATTCCATCACAGAGTTCTATTACAATAAGGAGGCAAACGCAACCTTCGCAACGTGGTTCGCTCGTTATGAGGATCTCTTTAAAGAAGATTTTGGAGAGCAAACGGATAGCTGGAAAGTGAGGCTCCTTTTACGAAAAATCGGTCCGAGTGAACATGAAAAATATATTAACTACATTTTACCGAAACAACCTCAAGATTGTAGTTTCCTTCAAACAGTTTAAACTCTAAATAAAATTTTTGGTGAACACACCTCATTGTTTAATGCAAACCAATTTAGCGCTTTCTTGTACTGTTAGTTTTTCACCCATATCAAATCAAATCTGAAACATAGAAAAAATAAAAATTAGTATATTGGTGCACAACTTCTGGTACACCCTATATATATATATATATATATATATATATATATATATATATATATATATAATTAATGTGGAAAGCTTTGTCACTCAGCTGGGCAGTATTGTTTCAGTCATGCCAACTTCAGGGTTTCGGGAAGGCATTGTTGTGATTGTCTTCACTGTTCATTAGTTATGCATAGAAATAAATTCAATTATAACTTTGATCTAAAAAATGTCAGACTTATTAAAAGAGAAAGTAACTTACTTAGAAGGAAAATCCTTGAGAGTGTCGCAATCAAACCTTATCAAAATATAAATCTGTGCTGTTAAGTGAGCTATTAAATGTGTTTATATTTGAAAAACAAAAACCCTGAAGAGTGAAAACATCACAATAGTGCCTTTATGAAACCTAAAAGTTGGCATGACTGAAGTGGTTCTGCTCGGCTAAGTGACAAACTTCTTCACATTAATTGTATTAAGCACTATTTCTATTTTGATATCAAGCACTTTATGACAAAAAACCTGCAGAAGACTGGTTGCCAACCAAGGCCATAGAACCCACTCTCTTCTACTATTTAAACCATAGCTGAAGAGAGAAATGATGAATTAATATCTTTCACAAGGGTATTTGTGTATAAGTGAATGCAACAAATTTAACCAGAATTCAAACTTGGATCTTGGGTTTCTTATTCCAAGCGGATATCCATTGCACCAAAATACAATTTTGGCACTAAACCTCATTATAATTTAACACTATATATATATAATCAGTAAAAGTTCAATGGGCTTATTTCATTGCCCAACTACAGAGTTCAGCATCAAATTGTTTGTCAGGTCCAGATATCCAGTAAATCTGTTGAAATTATTGTGAAATCTCATATTTTTACACTTTAAAAGAATTGCTCATCATAAATTTCAAATTTCAAATTCTGAACAGATTAGCATTTTGTTAAAACATAACATTCAAATTTAGAACTAGTTTAAATGTTTTGTTTTATTAACACTATATTTAGTATCAATATATATGCAGCAGAAATTTATTTGACTGGTGGATTCTTTACCTTTATTTTATTTTATTTTATTTTTTTCTAGTTTATTTTAGTTACTTTGGTGTATAGGTCACACTGGCTATTTAATTGACCCTCCCATGCCTCCTCATCCACTGGCCAAAAAGTTAAAAAATTATTTTTTTTCAACTCACTGGCAGAATTAATGTGTTTTGGGATGGAATCATGTGTCTTGAATATTATTAAAAGTAAGCCTTTTTTTTTTGTTCGTTTTTGTCCCCTTGTTCTCTGTTTAGGATGTGGTTTCCGGCTTTCTCTTTTCCAATCTTTTCATTCTTTTCTTTTTTTTTCAATTGGAGTAGATAGACTAAACTATCGCCCGGTTCACACTCCACACACGTCTATTGAACAGGTGAAGAGGCTCATCCCTTGTTCCCTGTTTAGGATGTGGTTTCCGGCTTTCTCTTTTCCAATCTTTTCACTCTTATGTAGCCCCATGCGCATCAGTGACGTTACCGCCTTGCTTGGGGTGATATGATTAAAAAAAAAAAGATTCAACTGCCTCAATATCACAAAATGTGAGACAGACGATTTTACAACTTACTCAGGATTCGTCAACAAGCAATGCGAACGGTTCAAAATTTCCACCATCACAGATTAATAATCTAAGTGTTTGATTTTCGCATGTGGATGTGTGACAGGGATATGCGACAAGAGTTTTGTCAAAAATTGAACAAAATCCGGATATTATTCTGCAGCAAGTTACAGAGGAATGTCGGCGGCTTGATAGTCTCGCTGTACAAGAAAGCATGATTCAGATATGGTACAACAGTTGGTACCTGTAACATCATCCGACAGTCACCGGAAGCAACACAAAAGAAACCTCCATCTGCTTGCTGGAATTGTGGTGGCTGGCATTTTACTCGGAAATGCCCCTTCAAAACTCACCGCTGCCGCGAATGCAACCGGCAAAGTCACAAAGATGGATTCTGCACACTACCGTGGCGCAAAACAACGCACAAGCGATCACAAAACAAAAACAGACATAAAACACAAACAAACAGTCTGGTAGCAACATTCCTTCCCAACTCCAAGTCGAACTGCAGATATGTGTATGTGGAACTGAACAACCATCTGGTTCGGTTACAGATCGATACAGCATCGGACATAACCCTTATTTCCCAGAAACTGTGGAAAAGTATAGGCAGACCTCAGCTTACATCTACAAAACATGTAGCACGGAGTGCTTCTGGGGATTGTGTCCATATTACAGGCGAACTGCCAGCAACAGTCAGGATTGAGAAGACAGCATCTGGAATCATATACATTTCGAATTCCCAGCACAGCCTTTTTGGAATTGATTTTATTGAGCCATTGGGTCTTCTTGACCTCCCACTTAATTTGGTTGGCAAAACAGCATCAAAAGATCAACAAAAACAGGGTATGTGCCAGAATTCAGATCGACCACTATTATTTGGTACACCAGTGTTTGTGAGGAGCTACAGGCCTGGGTAACCAAAATGGGCACCAGATACCATCCACAAGAAAAAAGGACGATTTGTCTATAGTGTACAAGTTGGAGATCAACTCTGGACATGACACAAAAATCAATTGCATCCTAAGTACACCAACAACACTAAGACAAACAACACGTCGAACATTCCACTGAACTTACTAGTGGACACGTTTGAACTACCGGCTATACCACCTGTCGAACAGACAAATATAAACGAAGGCAATGCAGAACCTAGAAAGAACCGGCCAAAGCAGAACTAAAGTGAAGCACCTACAAATTAACCCCAAGGTTCACACTCCACCCACGTCTATTGAACAGGTGAAGAGGCTCATCCCTTGTTTCCTGTTTAGGATGTGGTTTCCGGTTTTTCTCTTTTCCAATCTTTTCACTTTTTTTTAAATTTTATTTTTCAATTGGAGTAGACAGACTAAACTGTCGCCCGGTTCACACTCCACCCACATCTATTGAACAAGTGAAGAGGCTCATCCCTTGTTTCCTGTTTAGGATGTGGCTTCCGGTTTTTCTCTTTTCCAATCTTTTCACTCTTACGTAGCCCCCTGCGCATCAGTGGCGTTTTCGCCTTGCTTGTGGTGATATGATTTTTCAAAAAGCGTGCTCATTACAGCTAATTGTCTTCTTTAAAAAAAAAAAAAAAAAAAAAAAAAGGGAGGGTATTAGGATCACCATAATAAAGGGTCAAAAGTTATCTCCCCTGGACCGTTCAAGGAAGTCCGTTCCCCGGCTAATAGGTGCATGCTGGGAGACAACAAGAAGGGACTTTCGGTAGAAGCGAGCAACATGGCATGCAGAACTTTGCCACGCTCTTTATAAACACATCCTTATTCAACATCTACAACTGTTCGCTGTACTCATGTTTCTACAATAACAAATTCCCTAGTTATTTCCAATACTCGGCGAGTGTGTCATTTTTCCATTACCGTTTTATTTTGTCATGTTAAAAACATCTTCAACTACCTTCTGTATGAGATCTTGTAGTTTCTTTTCCGTGTCTGCTTTCAATACTGTATCATCTGCTTATGTTATATTATATATTTATTTAAATAACTCCTTGTTATATACCTTAATTTCCAATTCAAGTTTTTCAGTGTACTGCTTTCATTATTTACATTCGGATTATTTTTTCCTGTTATGCTAACAACGTTTCGGTCGTCATTCCACCTGGTCTAATTCAGGCGTTTGTAAATCTAGATAACCTTCAAACAATAACCTGTACTGCCGATATGCTAACGACAATCACTGATTACATATTCCAGGCCCTCAATAAGTCCGGCGAAGCTCGAGCTGGTGCCCTGGATATCTCCAAAGCATTTGATAGGGTCTGGCACACAGGCTTTCCGCGGAAGCTACGAGATTATGGTATCACTGGACGATTGTTTCGTTTGATCCGATCTTTCCTATCAAATCGCACAATGAAGGTCGTCTTGAACGGGCATGCCTCCACATCCTACCATACGAACGCTGGCGTCCCCCAGGGCTCTATCTTAGACCCGACGCTCTTTCTAATCTTCATAAATGATCATGCTGATCTTGAGAAGGACATCCACTCTGTGGTAGACAGGAGTAAGAAATAACTTGTAAATTTTAATGCCTCTGAAACGAAGCTGCTATCTGTCAACCATCACAGGTAGTCTTTCTTGGCCCTCCCATAATCATGGACCAAGTGAATCTCCCTGAAAGCAATATACTGCGGCTCCTCGGCCTCACTCTCTCTTTCAAGTGGAATCATTACATTGAATCAATAGCTAAATCCACTGCTATGAAGGTTCGGTTACTATGTCAGGTCAGGAAATTTTTCCTCCTGAGTCCACATTGTACATATACAAATCAACCATCCAACCATGCATAGAATACTGTTGTCATATCTGATCGGACGCCCCTGCTGTTCATCTCCGGGTTTTCGAGAGGCTCCAAAGGAAAATCTGTAATGTGATCGGTCCAGACCTGGCAACTCGACTTTAGTTATTTTCTCACCAGCGGGTTGTGGCTTCCCTCTGTCTCTTCTATAAATATTCTCATGGCTTCCGACGAGCTTAGGTCACTGGTGCTTCTTTCACAAGAATTTACTCGAACAACCAGACTGGCAACAAGATCCCACCCTTTTACAGTTGAATCTACCAAAGGCAGCCGACAATTCTACTCCATCAGCTTCTTTTCTCGCACTTCCCGCCTGCGGAACTCCCTTCCGTATACTTGCTTTCCTGACGGTTACAACCCCCAAGAATTTAAATGCAATGTCAATTCCCATCTCTTATCCACTTGACTCTAGTCCTTCCCTCGTCCTTTCTACATCACACAGTGTGTCTTGTTATTTTCCTTTGTCACTTTACCTTCGCAAGTGTCATCACACCTGTATTCCCATATGCCACTACCCGGCCGGTCGCTGTTGGTTTCGATCCAGCCAGCTGGTCGTAGATTGACTCTGTCACAGTTTTCTCCCCTGTCCCACGTTGGGTTGGTTAATCACAAGGCAGTCACGTGAGTTTTTTCACTAGCTGTCTCTCTGCCGAACTAAACCAAGCCGGGAAGTGTGCACACAATTGAGTAATAAAAGAAAGAAATGTAACATCAAAGGAAATAAGTGGACCGACGTCTGAAGTGTTGTGAAAATAACGTCTTTATATACAGTTTATACATAATAATCTCTTGAATAATTTCCCATCCCTGCTTCTATCAACTGGTAGCGGAACGGGCGTTTCTTAGGTAAATCGAATTATTCTCCTAAGCAATAACGAGGAATCTGGCTGGCCGCAGTTCGCTGCTTCGAACAGAAGTCTAAGTTCGTTTTATAAGTCTAGTCAACTTGTTGCTTGTTTTCCAGAATGTTACGGAAATTGCCGAAGTACTGGGTTATTCTCTTTCAGTTAGCAATTTCAGACTTGTTTGAAAATTCTCTTCTTGTCTGTCTCTTTTTTTTTTTTTTAATCATATCACCCCGAGCAAGGCGGTAACGCCACTGATGTGCAGGGGGCTACGTAAGAGTGAAAAGATTGGAAAAGAGAAAGCCGGAAACCACACCCTAAACAGAGAACAAGGGATGAGCCTCTACACCTGTTCAATAGACGTGGGTGGAGTGTGAACCGGGCGCTTGTATTTTGTTATCTTGAATTAAGGCTTGACATGACTAGCCACATCAGGTCTCTCCAACTGCCCATCTGGCTCAAGTAGGGGCTAAAGTGGTGTGTTGGAGTTTAGGAGTATATGTATAGCCTAACTCCTAAAACCCTCAATCACCAGGATCCTGTCCTTGAATATTATATGGCATTAACGCTGGTTGGTTGATTGGCGACAGGCTTCTCTACGGTCGGCACCCAACGGCATGGCAATCATCTCTCTGTCTCTTTACTTCTTCGGTTAGGAACTGTCTTTAGTCATTACGTTTCTGGACCGGGAAATCGAACTCTCTCCCAAGAACTCTGAAAAATTCTGTCTCGCTCCCTTAGGACCCCGTATTTATGCACATGCCATGGTGTGGGGCCGACGGTCGCTGGGTGTGTAATCCCCCGTCTCGGCAACCAATAAAATCCTGAGGTTAGCTGCTACTCGTGGTTGCCTGTGGTTTAACCAATGGGATTAGTCTTCTTTCCATGACGTCAATTGTTAGTTGTCTCCCCCTTTCGGGACTTGGTCACCGGACCAATGGAATCTCTCGCGATCTTATGACGTCATCTCCCCATACCCCTTTTCTGGGCTGGACTTAACCGAATTTCCTTTCTCAAAAATCATTTGTTCTCACGAAACAATTTCGGGGATTTTTTTTTTTTCTTACAATAGGCATCAACCTTTTTGAACTGTCTTTGCCCAAAACAAGTTGACAAGGGTCCATTGACATCGTTACCCAAATAATAATTTCTACGCACCTGTTTTTAATATCTATTCTCTGAGTCACCTATATTTTCAAGTGACAAGAATGCCTTATCAGTTGTACCCTGATGTCAGTGAAAATACTTTTTCTCTAAGTACTTGACTCAGAATCAAAACATTCGTTATCTATCACAAGAGTCACGCCAGCCAGACATTAGGACCCAAAATGAAATTTCCCTTTCCTTTACCAAGAAACAATAACAAATAAATTTATTTTTCCTTTATGTTTAGAATGACCGTCAGCTTTCTTTGGGGTGACTGAAACCAATATCTATTGTTTCTGGCTTGAACCAATTTAGTCTTTACTTTCTTTTCCTTCTTTCTCTGGTCTTCCTTTTCTATTCTTTTGCCGGCCAAAAAAAAAAAACAATTGAATCTATCTTTTAGGTTCAACTATGACACCTGTCTGTATGGGTGGGCGGAAATTGAAAACAATCCATTTCTCTTTTCTTTCTCTTCTTTCCGGGTTTATAAGAATAGAGAAATACCAGATGTTATTTTTCGTCTCTGCTTTCTTTTTAAAGATAAAGATTTTCCAGCTACAGTTAATAATTAGTTAATAAAATTAATCACTTCTGTTTTCCTTTGCTCATATTCGGAGAATAAAGAAAATTTCTCTTAGTATGTTCTCTTATGATCTATAATAGCAATTAGAAGATTTTGGTTACCAATTAATTAATAAAATTAATTATGACCGTTCCAAAATATTGTTATGCCCATCCTTCTCTTGCTCTTTCTCAGACACAACCTATCACTGGTTCGTCTTTCTCTTCACTCTCCACCTGCTTAAACTTTTACTCTTTTATATAGCCCCTGCGCATAAGTGGCGGTACCGCGTTGCTTGGTGGGAAACAATTAAAAAAATAGTGAATTGATTCGTAAATTTAGTAACCTAGTAATTGTGAGACGAGTAGTGCAACATCCAAATTTTGTGGCTATAAAAATAATGCAGAATAGTAGAAATAAGACGAGAAATAACAGAGCTATACCAAATAAAAAACAGTCAAGATAATCGTAGATATTGACATCGGGACAATCTACTCACGAAGATTAAATAAAGCATCCAGTTTGAAATTCCTTGAAAGTTACCCCAGTCGACAAACGCTGACTGACACAATGATCAAGAGTCAAGACGTTGTGATAACAATAGTAAAGACATTAATAAATAAAGTAAATCATTCAAGAGAACATTATTTGTTATATTTACAGCCGATTATGATAAAGATTTAACAAGTGCTCACTTGTCAACCATATTATATCGTATTTGTTTGTGGCTTTTACTGTAGCTTTCGGTGAAAAGAATGCCATTCGGATGGTATAGTAACCAAGTAAAAAAGACAACAAAAATTCGGAATCCACTGAATAAATTACAAAATATTTTCTGAATAGAATTTCCTCTAAACACTTTTCATTTACTACCAATCCCCAAAAGAAGTGGAAAATATAAAGAAAACAAAGAACAGTGTCTTAATTGTTGAATTCTTATTTGCAATGTGTTGCGAGATAAGCTTACTAACCGCTGTAACAGGAGCAGAACTGTGAGGGAGCGACAAAAGGAACGAAAGAAAGAATTAAGAAGAAATAATTTAAAAAGATAAACTGAGAAACTGATACTGATAACATTTTTTTCAGTAAGAAAAAAGAAAATAAAACTAGGTAAAATATCACAATTGTTGAATTCTTATTTGCAATGTGTTGCGAGATAAGCTTACTAACCGCTGTAACATGAGCAGAACTGTGAGGGAGCGACAAAAGGAACGAAAGAAAGAATTAAGAAGAAATAATTTAAAAAGATAAACTGAGAAACTGATACTGATAACATTTTTTCAGTAAGAAAAAAGAAAATAAAACTAGGTAAAAAATTGTTTTAAAAAATGAAAACAATGATAAAAATAGTGATAAGTCTACAGCGTTAAGCTGGGCAGTTCAATATGGTGTAACGAGTAACAAGCTTATCGCGCTAGAGATCAATTACAACTGTGTAGTGAGTTCAACTGGATGTGCTGTAAAGGTTAGCAAGCTTACTTCGCTAGGTCAATTATGACTGAGTAGTGAGTTCGATCCTCACTGGGTGCTCCATACTCTCGGTTTGGTGCTACATCTAAGCGGAGCTTAGAAAATCAGAATGAACAAAAACTATTTTTATTGAACACTCTTCATTCAAGCGGAAATTCTGCCTCGTCTGGATCTGGGGTAAATAAATGAGAGCCCGACCTCGCGTATACGAGGATTACGGGGAATTTTTGCCCGAGCGTGCACACTCGGAATGATCTACTACTTTGTGTCACATCTAAGCTATGCTTAGTAAATCGGTTTGGACATTTCAATGTTGCGTATGATTAGCAAGGTTGTTTCGCTATATCAATTGCGACTGAGTAATGAATTCGATCCTTACTCGGCCCTCATACTTTCGGCTCAGTTTCGATAACTTCGCTTACAAAATCACTATACAGTGTTAGATATTAACACGTGCTACTGTACATGCGTCGATTTAAACTCTTTTCCTAGAAAGCTTTGTAATGGAGTAATTTTTTTCAGGAATCCAAAAGATTGCCTATCATGAGCGTGACTACAGTCGTATGTGTTTGTTTCAATGCGCTTATATAACAAATGATTAACTATAAGAAGACAAAATGCATAGTCGTCTGCAAAAAAAAAAAAAGAATGCCCAAAGTGTGTCGCGGTTATAAAAATAAAGCAGTTACAAAAATTCACTTAATTGGTTAGTGCACTAATAAATAAGAAAGTTTCGCTAGAAACAAGGAAAAGTGTATTACACTGCTAAGTGATATCTTTCTTCCTGTATGGCAGTGAGTGCTCGACGATCTCCTCAAAGATGAAGAGGGGACTTGAAGTAACAGAAATGTGGTTCTATAGGAGACTGAGGATAACGTTGATCGAACATGTTGGATTTCGTAAGATTTGATTGCATAAAAAATCTGTACTTACACACGCCTATACCTTTTCATGAGCCAATAGAAAAAGCATATATATTCATTCATTCACCAATAAAAAAAAAAGGTTTTTGTTTGTTTTTATAAGACAGTTTTTTTGCGGACGCCGTCGAAAACAAAATGGATCCTTCTCTTTCGAACTGCATGCATTCTCTCTCTCTTTCATGTACAATCGGCAACACAAGAAAGAACATCAAAGAGATCATTTCCGTCCTTAGCTTTTCACTTGTCTACAGTTGTGTGTGTGTGTGCGCGCACACACACACACACACACACACAGAGCAAAGAAGAGACGTACTTTCTCTTCCGAAACCATTTCATACCATTTCAACTGACTTTAAGAAAACTGAACGCCATAAATACACACATTCAAAAGAAAAACTTTACGTAAAACTTTCATACATAGATATTATTTCAAAACAACAAAATTGATGTCAGTTATTCTCGTTAAATGAATTTTACAATTATTAATACAAATCAGACCTTTTTATCCTTCTTTTAATGTTTGTTCATCCTTCTGACTCCTTCACATGTGGTGGGCTTGGTTGTGTTTGGCACAAGACTATTTTGCAAGCATAGCCGACGCTCGCTACAATGTTAGCAGCGACAAAGTTTTGGAGAAAGTGGAAAAAAGGAATAATACTTAACATCAGGAAGAAACAGTTGGAGTTTCTGGGGTATATGGTAAGGAATGAGGGCTTTGAAAATTTGATACTCAAAGGACCGAGGAAAACAAAGTATAACATACTTATTGAGCTTGATTAAATGGATAGGAGAATAGAGCTTGGGAGAAATAAAAGACAAAATTTATTAAGGGACGGGAAGTTGTGAAAACCATGATCGCCTACGTCCTGAGGAGACATAGTACATGAAGAAGAAACCGACGGAAAGATTAATTTTGATCATGACTTAATAATAGTTATAATAATGAACAATGAAGACAATACATAGTAACATCAAATATAATGCCTAGAAATTATGGTTACCAAAATCACATAGAATAGCAAAAATGTTAACACCACTTCTTGGAAAAATTAGATCTTCACATATACTCACTTATGTAAATGAGCGTGTTTATGGACGTGTGCGCAAAGTGCTCATGTATGCAGTAGATTCTTTTATTCAAGATTAATGTACAACTCCAAGACAGAACATGTATTGTTTGCATGCCGAAAAAACATTACTTGGATACTTATAAAACAATATTATGATAATGTAAACATGAAAATATTAACAACACCTATTGTCCTTCACAGTAATCTTTGTAGGGAACAGTTTATAAAAAATATAATTCTGAATGAACCCGTGACCCCTGAACGTTTGATAATTTAGCAACTAACAATTGTACCGTACGTCTGTCTCGTACTAGCACAATTTGGCTCTGAGGTGCAAGTTTTCGAATCGAGTAGAACGTTGGCAACATATGGGACGTGTTTTCTTACATCAGTAGTTTCAGTTCCTTCAATTACTGTTTGACTGCAACATTTGTCGAATAAAGTGAAGGCCAGTCGCTTCAGCTGGCCAAATTTAATATGGTCGATGAAAGCGATTAAAGTGACAGATATTGAAACTATGGCAAAAATGAAAATGGATTGTAGCATTAATGCTTCAGTTTCGCTGTAACGCAATGAAATGAAAGCGATAACGCAACATGGAACAAAAATGGCGGCTGTGACGAAGAGATTTCCGGCGCTGATGTGCAAACTAAGGTCGACGCGTAGCGGCCGATATGCGAAATAAATATTGTACCTATCCACAACATGTTTAGCGATGAGGTAGATTAATCCGCAGGGTGCAATCAGTGGACAAGCAATGCTATAAGTAAGAATCACAGCTGTAATACATAATAACCAAGCATATTGAAATCCGAAATGGAAATCGTAGACTTCAGCTTCACGCACGGCACTGCGCTCAGCAAAAGAACGCGTAAACATAATGCGAATGGTGTAAAAGAAAAGTTCAGGTAAACGCAAGAGCTCGAGACCGGTCCCAATGAAAGCTGATGTCACGACATAATTAACAAAAAACGCAACATTGTCTGTTGCAAAAATACACTGGTAGTGTTCGACAATCTTGCTCTCCAGAACGCCTTGTACGCTGGTGAGGCCCAAAGATGGGAGTATAATTACCATTAAAATAAGAAATATGAAAGTTTTCGTCATGACGGCATGATGCTCAGAGTTACGTGTCCAATAACCAATGCCTTGATGAGCATAATAAACAACATTTGGTAACAAACAGGCGAACAGCCATAAAAGTAAAGTGGGTAAAAACTCATCAAATACTGAACTGATTACTTTATGTAACAAACGTTCAGATTTTTCTAAAAGTATAACCGGCGTGGTGAAAAAGAAACAAATAATAAAGATAGCCAGATTTAGGAAGATGGCTCGTAGCCACCACTTATAGCCAAAAATGGCAAGATTTTTCCAAATAATGTTGTCCACTTGTGGTGCCAACTGAACTTCCCAACTTTGAGTTGAGATAACGTTCATGACAACCACAGGGTCGTTTGAAGAATTTGAAGTGCTGTCGTTTCCGTTGTTAACTCTCAACTTGCAGTGAAAATCACGGTATACATACTCAGCTGTTTCAGAGTTGGCCATTGTAACGAACACGATGCCTAGAGGTTTGCTACATGTACGAGTCTTTTCCTCGTCGATAGAGACTAGCAGTTTTTCTTCTAATTCAGTATAAAATTCAACAGCGTTCACTTTATGGCAGCCACAAGCTTCGCAAAAGCAACAACTGCAGAGCCAAGCACAGCGATAAGGATATAAATATGGGGCTTCGTTGTCTGTTTGATTATTTAACTGACATTCTTTTTTGGAGTTCATTCTTGCTCTTGTTATCCACCTTCGTTCAGCATCCATCTTTGCCAAGGTATTGACATCGTAAGTAAATTGTATATCAACAATATCAGAGTATCGATTAGTTAAATACTGTATTATAGCTTCTTTGTTTGGCTTTTTAATATTTGATATCATCAAAGTATTCGAAACGTTTCTGTTTTGTTGCATTGATTCAAGACAATAGGAAAAATGTTGCATAAAAATTAAGGCGATTAGAAAGTATATTAAAGCCGTGACACTGTGTACCCACAAGTACTGTGCGTTGGAATTGGCAATGGTCACTGAACCAAAGTTATTGCTTGAGGAAAAATTGTTTCCGGTAAGATTAACAGGTAAAATGATGACCAAAGAGAGAAAACTAATCAAACAGACATAAACGATCATGTAGCGCTGAAATAAAATGTAGATGTAAGCGTCACGCCCACATCGTCGAACTATTTCAGCATTTGTCAGCCTAATATAAGAGCATATCCACAAACAATTATCGGTCCATTTCAGTTTCTGTACCTCTTCATCCCGACTTGAAGTTGATTGCTCTATCAGCCGGTTCCTCATTTGGTCATCTTTTCGACTCAACAGAGCAATGCGGCCATAGTCCCAAGCGACTTTTCGCAATATGGTGAAACATATAAGGAGTAAAAGCCACACAATAACATTCAGTGCAAGATTAATGGGAATTCCTTCGTAGATGTCGATTCCCGGAATTGAAAAGGAAGAATTTTGGCGAACTTTGCAAGTTACATTGGCAGTTGTATTTGGTCTACTGAAGGCCAACGCAAACAATGAAAGATTATTTCCAGGCATGTTTATTTTCCTTTATTTTTAAAATTTCTTTTATGGAAAATTATGTTGACACTTGTGTCTGATATTATCGTTGATTTCTACTTTTTAGTTGACATTATATTTGTTTCATAAAAGATTTTGAAGCGTTTGTATGTTCGTTTAGAATATACTTTATTACAGCGTCAACCTGCATATCACTAAAATATATGAAACTTGTAAAAAAAAAGAACGATTTTAGCTAGTTAATTTATTGATATGATTTGTGGAATTAAAAAGTCTTTTTTCGTGCCTGAGTCACATGTAACTCTTAATTCGATTGAATGCGTTGCTCTGTATTTTTTTCGGATTTCGATTCCTTTTAGAGTCCTTTGTGATGAAAAATATATGAAAAAAAAAAGAAAAATAAGATTAATTTAAAAAACCTGTAAAACAAAAGAATTGTAAATTACGTAAAAATGTTCAATGAATTCAAGTAAAGAAATGACAAAAACAATAAAAAATATTAACAAAAGAAATTAAGGTTAAAATTTGGTTCAAATTATTTCTAAGAGCTACATGAGAAGAAAAATTAATTCTTCAGATGGTTTTTTTTTTGGGGGGGGGGGGTTGTCGCTTGGTTACCTTTTCAGCATCTCTTTGATTTATCGATTACTACTTCCTAATCCACTAATCTATTTCTTTTTAAGATTAACGGTCCCTTAAACTCTTGATTATTTCTTGTCATGAAATTTGGAGCAAGGTGGTCTTATCATTGATATCGAATAGTTTGTCATTACCTCAAACTTTTTTTTTTATCCTTATTTTGAGAAAAATTTTAGGAAAAAAGCTAGTGGTATTTGAAAGATTCTTATCAACAAAAATTCAATCTGATACTTTAAAAAAAATAAGATATATTGTTCTAAGCACAAAAGCATTAAAATAAGAAAATATCGTAAAATAGAAAAAAGGTTTAGTACTGTAAATTTAGTTTGGTTGAAAACCTACAAAATCCTCCTTGCTGCCTATCACTGAGAAAGAAATCAGACATTT
Organism: Ascarosepion bandense; assembly: GCA_037127315.1. Classification (NCBI taxonomy): domain Eukaryota; kingdom Metazoa; phylum Mollusca; class Cephalopoda; order Sepiida; family Sepiidae; genus Ascarosepion; species Ascarosepion bandense. The sequence goes on from JBBBDQ010002507.1 coordinate 115,188, forward strand.
CATCACTAGATTAAATATTGTGATTAAATAGAATGTCATTCTCGCTTCCATTCATTGTGTTACTGATACCACATTCTTTAAATGACTTAATATCACTTATTTCCCTCTTATCTTCCCTTTACTCACATGGGCACTTGAGCAGGCGGTGGTTTTTTTCCTTTGTCCATTAGGGGCTAAAATAAAATCTTTTTTGATGCATTCAATTGCATAATTAATCACACTTAATTTTAAATTAGCTATGAAAGTCTCTTTTCTTTAGACATCGTTAGGAGATGAAAAAATCTATTTGAATATACTTACACGGCGTAGGTATATCATTCATACCTTCGGTGCATATGACGCAAGCAGATTTTAAATTGATATTTTAGGGTAAAAAAGTGTGTCTTATGCATCTAAAATTCTCGATATGTTTATATCTATGTTCTATGTAGTGACCGATAAACAGTTTGTCACTTACAGTTGAAAGAGTGTTAAAGTTTGATAGTATTTTCACAAAACACTTTTCTTTTTGTCCTCTCACTTTTACTGACTGACTTCGACAGAAATATGGTATGCACAATTTCTATTCTATTCAAGATTTCAACAAACTAATTAAATTTTAATGTTCTATTATTTATTCTTCGCGATAAAGATAGAGAGAAAATGGTCAGCTTCCTGTAGCGTTACTGTAAATACCTGATACTATCCTCTACCTTTACAAGAGCCAGATCTAGCAAGGAATGGAGTACTGTTGTTATATTCCAGTCTCGATAGAATTCAAAAGCATCTCCGAATTCTTGTGTGTGACAAATTTCTTTCTCTCTCTCTCTCTCTCTCTCTCTCTGGAGGGGATGTGGCAAGTTTTTGTTACTCCCATGGAAAATATTCGGACAAACTACACTCCTTGGTTACGTCAGTCCTAACATTGACGGCTACGATACCCGATTCCACCCACATTTCCATCGTATTCCATCGGTGAGAAGCAAGTTTCACTCGAACATCTTCTCACGTTCCCTAAGATGTTTTCCCGATCACTACAGTCTTAACCTGATTAAGTCTAGGGTTAAACGTTATCTTCTTTTCCTATCCGTATAAACTTCATTTTAATGTAACCCTCTACCTCGGGTGGCTACCGGGCCTTTTACAGGCTGAACCTCACTGTTAAAAATAAAAAAATACCATTTTTAGGTTAACTAATTCAGTTAAGTGCCATACGTGATATACGATTGGGCAATCATGTCTCGAAAGAGACATAATTCACCGGGCAGAAAGTTTTCCTGCAGTAGGTTGCTATAACTTTCTGCAGTAGACTGGTTACAAACCAAGGCTATAGAACCGAATCTGTTGTTATTTAACCCATAGATGGAGAGAAGAGACGGATTAATACCTTTCACAAGGGTATTTGCACGTGACTGAAGAAAGCAATGGCAACCTACAGCTGAAAAATATTCTGCCCGGTCATCATGTCTCGAAAGAGACATGATCGGACAAGCGTGTATCACGGATAGCACTAATTATTAAACAGCTGACTAATTATTAATTATTACGTTAGAACATGTGCAAACTAAAAACTACGACAAAATTGTACATTTTGTTTCGACATTGAAAGAATAATGTCTCATCAGGTAGTTAACAATGATGGTAACTAACATAATAATAAATATTCATTGGTTTATTTTTATATTGAGCACCGTTTTAAATTAATGTTTTGAACGTTGCAAATATGTTCTTCTTTCTTATTCCTTTGTTTGTATATATATATATATAAGTGTGTGTGTGTGTGTGTGTACACACACACACACATATATATATATATATGCGTATGTATACAAATAAATACACAGCGGTCTACATTATATATATATATATTATTCACTACTCGACAACATAATTATTGCATATATATATATATTCCTTTCAAATATTTTGTTGTCATTTTTAACAGCAGATTTACACACGTCTTTAAAAAAAATCGGTGAGAAATGGATAATGCAAAATGCCGGAATTACATATGAATTGCAGTACTTGGGGTCCCATCTAACCCTTCTAAAAGTAAAATAAATAAATATATAAAAACTGAGGAGATTTGTTTATTTTCAGAGTTATAGGGTTCCTTTGAACTAATTTGGAACAATTTAGACTATTCGGGCCTCTCTAGTTGGAGTGGTTGTTTTTTAATTGGATGGGGCCCCTTGAAATCATTATCTTACATTACAATGTATTGTAATGCAATCTAAACATGTTTTTTTATATATAATCTCTATGATTTTTTATTACTAGCTTGGCTATTTGATGTTGACAATTTTAACAATGAATATAATTATTTTTTCCGTAGTGGTGATCTAGGATCGGATGTCTGTAGCATGTCAGAATGTTCCCTCTCCATCGTTTTTATAATTTTAGGATGCTTGTAGCGAATTTACATTCTAGAATTTTAATGGAATACAGGCCCTTCATTCAATATCCATTTCTGTAGGATGTAAAGTTTGAATAAAAACTCATCATGAAATTACTGTTGAAATAGATGGAATAAGTTCCAAATTCATTAAGAAAAAGACAAACAGTTGGAGTGTTTTATTTTTACATCATTAAAATATTATATTATAATATATCTTTTATTTTATAGATAGAGCAGGCGTAATACGTAATGAAGAGACTAACCCAAATTATATTAGCTTAGTGGTCTTTTAAGGTCTAAATCCGGCCTTGGTGGTGCCAAGGATGAAAGTACCTACGTTTACTCTCATGTAAAAATTGATATCTATCTTTAAAGATATTGTAATTTTGTTCACGCTAGAATTTTTTAAATGAAAATTATTTTAATGAATTTCCATTCGGATGATTATCCTCATCTTGGTTGTTATTATATTCACCCAGTTAAGTACCATACATGATGCACGCTTGGGCGATCGTGGTTCGAAGGAGACATGGCTGACTGGACAGAAGATGTTCCCGCAGTAGGTTGCATTAATTTCTGCGGTAGACTGGTCTGCCAACCGGGGCTATACATACCGGTCTGTTCTGCTGTTTGGCGCGTAGCTGGAGGGAAAAAAATTGTGTCTTGATACCTTTCCAAGGGTATCTGTGCGTAAGTGAATGCAAAGAATTCAGCTGGAGACACAGCATATTAAAACATTGGTTAAAACAAATCTGGTTTCCTGGTAGTTATGAGTTCAATTCCTGTGCCTGGTAGTGTCTGGTAGTACTCAAAAAACAACATTCTTTTGTACAGTGAGGAACGAACAAGTGACAAAAAAAAAAACAAAAAAAAAACTAGTGAATATTATGGCCAGCTATTCTTGTTTTTCTTGTATTTAATATTAATTTTCTTTTCGCCATTGTTAAATAAGAAACTGTATTTTGCCTCTAACTACTACGTAAATTTTTCCTTTCAGGTGGACAACCAAAGGTTTATTTATTACGTCTTTTTAAACTTCCTAGAAAAGGTTCTGTAAATTAGTTTAGCTTCGAACAGGGATGTACAAAAAATCACTGCGCATTTTCGATACCTCAATTTAAATTTAATTTTTAAAAATAAAAACATTTTCTTGAAGCTTTAATTTTACCTTTAATTGAAAGCCAAGAGATTAAATTTACTAATTACCATAAGCAAAATACCCTGGTTTAGTTCAAACCGAAATTATATAGCTCGGAATCAAAAATTTAACTGCAGAAAAAATTTTTTTTTAAATTTACCGCCATTATTGACGAATCGACAGATTTTGTAAACAGTAGCTAAATTTCTGATTTAAAAATCTTGCAAAAAAAAAATATACCTCCTTGACACGTTATTTAAGTCGATTTTTATAATTGAAACCTACCTTTATCTGATTTCAAACAAGCATTAAGTGCTTACTAACTTGATATTTGCGAAATAAATCACTCTTTAAAAACAGTAGCCCTCTTGTCAGCGCTTATCTAGGCGATAAATGACGTGTTGACAAGTAGCAGGTGTGAATGACGTTTGGATGGCGGCCGTAAGTGACAAAAAATTCATGTTGCTTAAAATGTAACATTTCGAAATTTAATTTTTTTTTTTTGTTTTTTAACTAAATAGTAAAATTGAAAATTTAACATATATTCAGCAAGTATAATATTTTATAGAATTTTATAGCCAGACTATGCTTTTATCTGAATAAATAAAAATTTACTTTTCTTTTAAAATAATTTAATAAAACAGAAGTTAAAATAACCAAACTAAGTTATATTGTTAATGTTATTTATTAATATTTTTCTGAAATATTAAATATTTTTGTTTAAATATTACATATTTTTCTGAAACTATTAATATGCTTTCTGAAAAATTAAAAAAATTAAATTTCTTTTAGAATAATTTTTAATTTAATGAAATTAAAATATCCAAACTAAGTTATATTATGATATTTATTATTAATTTATTTTAAAATAACCAAACTAAGTTATATTATGTTAGTTACTAATAATTTTATTATGTTAGTTACTAATAATTTTATTATGCTATTTACTAATAATTTTATTATGCTATTTACTAATAATTTTATTATGCTATTTACTAATAATTTTATTAGGTTATTTATTAATAATTTTTTTTTTTTTGATCATATCACCCCGAGAAAGGCGGTAACGCCACTGATGTGCAGGGGGCTGTGTAATAGTGAAAGGATCAGAAAGGAGAAAGCCGGAAACCACATCCTAGACAGGGAACGGGGGATGGGCCTCTTGACCTGTTCAGTGGACGTGGGTGGAATGTGAACTGGGCGATAGATAGATCTAGGTTATTTATTAATAATTTTATTTGGTTATTTATTAATAATTATATTATATATTTTTCATATTATTAATAAGTTATCATTAAGTTTAAGACATGGTAATAATATGTAATTTAATTTTTATAGTACTGCAGATGTTAATATATATATTTGGTTCCATCATTTTTACGCAATATTTTGTGTTCAGAGAAAAGACTTTTTGGAATATTTTGTGGCCCTGAAAAGGGCCTTTTTTTTTCTTCTCTTGCCTGTTCAACTCTGCTCATCTTCAAGAAAAAGGTCCTGCATAACATAGTCAGCACCAACTTCATATTGGTTCAATTGACAGTTGTCAACCAAATCATTGAGATAAATAAACGTCTTGAAGAGACTAGAATCAGAATTGAAGTGAGGTTTGTCTCGTTTCCGATGTAAGGGCAGTTAATCCAAACACTTGTTAACTTCTAAAAACAATACGACCCCTACGGAAACGTATTATGACTCATATGGAACACCGTACTTAATAAAAATTAACAAATTTATTTTTTTTTAAATTATTTTAAAATTGAAATGGGTGAACGATTTTTATCAAACTTTTCAATTTTCGATAGGTAATATAATCACCAATTCTTAAGTAAAAATGGCATTAAACAACGTTTTCATAAAAGGTTTTTAAAATATTAGAAACACTTTTATGAATTATTATAGTAAAAAATAAAAAAATAAAATCAATTCTTTCAAAATTTTATTAGTAAACGAAAAAATTTTTTTTCTTCAGACTATAATGTCCTTCATAATTATTATTAATTCCAGCAATTAAAAGTTTATCAAATTAAATTATATCAGAGTTTTATTGTATGTTTTATTTTACGCTTCGGGGCAGATTTACGGTCGGGTTGTCCATTTTAAAATAAAAAGCATAGATGATTTATATGCCCCAATGAGTCCTGCGTTTATTTAATAAAAAAAATTTATACAGATATTTAAATTTACTAAAATTTCATGGATTTACGTAGGGGGGGGGTAACATACTTAAAAAAAAATATATTTTCATCAAGATATTTCAAAAATAATAATTTAAAAAATAATTTCATTCATTTGTGAATGAGTACTGAAAGTTTCATTCAAATCTGACAATTATTTGATTTTTGCGAGAATTTTCAAATTAATGTGTTTGTTACCGTGAAAAAAGTGGGTTCTGTCATCATTACCACGTAACCTATTGTAATAAAGGCGTAATATTTTTTTTAGCCGCTAACTCAAACAAAACAACATTTTCTATCAAAATTTCGAAAATGTTAGCAGGGATTCAAAAAATCTTAAAAATAATTAAAAATTGCTTTGATCTTTCCTCTTAATAAAAATATAAATATTTTGATGGAAAAAGTTTGTTTTATTAAGTTTATGAACTTTTTTATTCATACTATGCTGTTTCACGCTGTTTTTTAGCGATATTTTGTACGTCCTTACAAGGCTTTTTTCGACTTTAACTAAGTTGAAACTTGAAGGGGAAAAAAAATCTTTTCTTTTTTTTTTCTCAGTTTCAACTTCTCACTTTTTTTTTCTTTTTTTTCAATTGGAGTAGATAGACTGAACTATCGCCCGGTTCACACTCCACCCACGTCTATTGAACAGGTGAAGAGGCTCATCCCTTGTTTCCTGTTTAGGATGCGGTTTCCGGTTTTCTCTTTTCCAATCTTCTCACTTTTTTTTTTCAATTGGAGTAGATAGACTGAACTATCGCCCGGTTCACACTCCACCCACGTCTATTGAACAGGTGAAGAGGCTCATCCCTTGTTTCCTGTTTAGGATGCGGTTTCCGGTTTTCTCTTTTCCAATCTTCTCACTTTTTTTTTTCAATTGGAGTAGATAGACTGAACTATCGCCCGGTTCACACTCCACCCACGTCTATTGAACAGGTGAAGAGGCTCATCCCTTGTTTCCTGTTTAGGATGCGGTTTCCGGTTTTCTCTTTTCCAATCTTCTCACTTTTTTTTTTCAATTGGAGTAGATAGACTGAACTATCGCCCGGTTCACACTCCACCCACGTCTATTGAACAGGTGAAGAGGCTCATCCCTTGTTTCCTGTTTAGGATGCGGTTTCCGGTTTTCTCTTTTCCAATCTTCTCACTTTTTTTTTCAATTGGAGTAGATAGACTGAACTATCGCCCGGTTCACACTCCACCCACGTCTATTGAACAGGTGAAGAGGCTCATCCCTTGTTTCCTGTTTAGGATGCGGTTTCCGGTTTTCTCTTTTCCAATCTTCTCACTTTTTTTTTTCAATTGGAGTAGATAGACTGAACTATCGCCCGGTTCACACTCCACCCACGTCTATTGAACAGGTGAAGAGGCTCATCCCTTGTTTCCTGTTTAGGATGCGGTTTCCGGTTTTCTCTTTTCCAATCTTCTCACTTTTTTTTTCAATTGGAGTAGATAGACTGAACTATCGCCCGGTTCACACTCCACCCACGTCTATTGAACAGGTGAAGAGTCTCATCCCTTGTTTCCTGTTTAGGATGCGGTTTCCGGTTTTCTCTTTTCCAATCTTTTCACTCCTATGTAGCCCCCTGCACATCAGTGGCGTTACCGCCTTGCTCGGGGTGATATGATTAAAAAAAAAAGTGAATGCATCCAATTCAACTAGAATTTGAACTCGGCTCTCCGAATTTTCGTTCAGAGCCAATTACTAATTTCATGTTGCTGACACTGTCCCACTTTTATTCAAGTCCTCTCGTTTACTTTCCACGTGACAAATCATCTTAATTGTTTTTTATCTAATCAATAATATACTGTTTTTCCTCCATTCTTTTTAAATCCACTTATTTATTTCTTGTTGGGTACGAAATTATTTTTGACTCGTGACATTATTTATCACACAAACACATTTTTCATTCAAAAAAAGAAAGATTTCAGTTGATGTCTCGAGGAACTTCTATAATTCTACGCCGCGTGTTTTACGGAAGAGATGGGAAAACTCATGTTATCGCTCTCATAGTCAAAAAGAAAAAGAGGGAGAGCCTTTCAAAAATCGCGGCATCTGTAATTTTTGTGTTAATCCAACAAATGCAACAACTCTGTGGTTCCTTCTACCCGAGCTGGTTTTCTTTGTGCTAATATTCCATACATACCTAATACTAATTTCGTGATATAGTTCTTTCCAGAATTTCATACGCAGTATTCATAGATATTGTCGATAAAATATAGACATTTCCGTTTCCCTCTTCCATAAATTAAAACAGTAAATAAACTTCAGTGACGATTAGGATTGCAAATTTTATCTGTTAACGACCGCTTTTCTATACACGGACAACTTGCTAAAGTTAATTGACCTTTTAGTGAGCGACCACCTCCAGAACGCGACTAACATCAACGAGTGAAAATCACTGATCAAGCAACCGCTTGAAAAAAATATCCATTTTGATCGTACACTGCGAACTTCTAAACTGGGAGAAACTAAATGAGTAATCTATTTCATTTTGCTTTGATCTAAGTCAGGAACACTTCCTCGTTGTTTTGTTATTGTAGTGTTGTATCAAACTGTTATTTCTTGTTGAAATATTCATTGCCTGAGTTCATCTCACGGTCAAACATCAGCTGTTTTGTACAACAAATATTGCATTTGACATGTTCAAGGGATTTATCGCAGTCTCTGTACTGACTTGGATGAATTCAGGGTTTGGGAAAATTACAATTATGTCCCTTTCTCAAATGTCTATCTCTTTCATTCCTTTATTTTTGTTGTGTATCTATCTACTCTATTTCTATCTGGGTATATCTATCTCTATCTCTCTGTTTCTCTATCCCTACCCACGATCGCTGTCAGTTTTTTGTATGTTTTGTTTTTTGTTTCTATGTATTATTGCAGATTCTCTTTTGCTATCACTCACTTCTAAGAAAAAAACTGAAACTGTATACTTTTTTAAGTCTACTTAATAAATATTTTTTGTGAATAAATATTTTGGTCTCTTGTTGACAGTTGTAAACACGTTTTTTTAAATTTTTAAATTAATTATGCTAAATAAATTTCTTTAAAATTAGACCATTTTCTTATGTTCTCATTTATTTATTGCCAGATTACATGGTAAAATTCTAGTATGTACATTCTGGTGAGTGGAATATACGTTCCTGGCGTAAATAGGTTATGACTATGGGCCTTTAGTGAACGACCACCTGTCGTATGCAACCAGTTTTGTTGTAGTAAGGGTGGTCGCATACGACAGGTTCCACTGTGTATATATACTTATGTACCGGGTAAAAGGGTGAAGACAAATCGATGAGTCAAATTTTAATTTCTACCGAGTTTACTGCATTCACTTTCTCATTCACTTGGGAAAAGTGTGGATCTATCTCTTTTCCCGAAGCTATAAATTAAATAGGACAGACAAGGGCTCTTCCACCTTGGTTGCAAACTAATCTAGGAGTGGAAAAATGCTATGAATGCTATTTGTAAACTTTGTGATACAGTGTGCCCATTTCTCTCTTATCTGTCCTTTCGAAGAAAAGTGTGGCGGCTTCTACACAACCCTTTATCATTAAAATCATATGCGCGGCTATTCTAGAAGTTCATTTAACTGTTTGACTCTCATACGTCGAAAATTACGGTAAAGTCCACCAGGTGTGTGTGCATGTGTGTCTTTAAAATATCTTACAATTTACTTCTGTTAAGTTATTTATATTTTTGCATGTAAACACGAGATTTCTTCTTCTTTTTTTTTTTTTTTTTTTTTTGACTTAAAGTGGGATAGTCACTAATTTGTAAATGATTGAATTAGGCTGCGTGTTTAAATTAACTATCCTCTTTATTTAAATTCTGTTCTTCAACTAAATGCAAAACAATAAACATCAATGAGAAATAATACAAAAAAGTTTTGATTAACAAACAATATTTCAATTTATATACCATAAAAGATACAATGCATTATGTTGAAATGAGTAAAGGTTTGTGGTTGAAAAATCTTTGTGATGTTTGTCAATTTAAGTATGTGTGTAAAGAGATGTGGTTTATAAATTTACTTGAAGAAAGATTTGTTGCAGTTGTAGGGATATAAGTTTCACAGATTTAGTGAAAGAATAATATTTTTACGAGGTAATTAGTGTTTATGAAATATAATTTTCCAGTGTAAATTAAGAATAACTTAGTTGTGATACAGTTGTCTTTCTTTGACCGTATATTGTCAAGGAGTAATAATGTTTAGAGACAAATTCTGGATGAAATAAAGTTTTGCAATTAAGAACTTTTGATATGTAATAATAATGTTCTGTGGTTGAGAACTTCTGTGTGGTAAATGAAATCTAGTGTCATTTGAGTGAGTGAATTCTGAAAGTATATTTATGTCAACACAGTAACTTAAAACTTCAGATAACTGAGAGTGTTAGATTGGTTTGCCAATGTGATTCTCAATGGTGAAAATGTGCTAGTGAACCCTATTTATTTACTTGTTGATCACGTGATTGGCTCGAGAACACGTTTACTTAATTTCGGCGGTTCTCTAGTTTGAACACTTGTACGAAGGCGTAAATATGACCTTGGTATTTATTAACCAATCAGAAAAGGTCTATTGTCGTATTTTTAACTTGGAGCCTAAAAGTATTTAGTTTGTTCAAATTTCAAACTTACACGTGAAAAATATATAAAATATTATTTTAATATTTGTTGTCCAATCAAGACGTTGTTAAATTGTGGCAGGGGCGATATCACCCCTGAAATGGTAATAGTTGTAGTAAGGGGGACGTGCAGTAAAACAAAAAACACCAAGTGAAAGAGAGACGTCTTCGAATAATCAAGATGTTAATATGCTGTAAAGACTTTGAAATGTTAATGTACATAAAATATCCTTTAGAAATACAATCTTTTTGTAAGTGTACAAAGGATATCAGATTGCTACTGGAAAATTACTGGAACAGTAATAATTTGAAACTTTTAAAGAGAAAAGGATTTTGAGGCTATAATAACCGTGGGATAAAATTAGGGATGCTTTGACCTAGAACTTAAAAAAACGAGATCTCTGTAGTTAAAAAAGGAAAGGCAGAATAATTAAAAGCAAGGTGATAAAACAATGGCGTTTTGTTGTGAACCTTGAAAACCAATCGATGAAAAAGTAAATTGTTTATTCTCGGAGTAGTGACGTTGTATTTTGGTAGTATGTCAGTACGTTCGTGCTAGAAAGAGAGATGTGTCACAAGTGGAGCACGTGAGTCCAGTTCTTTTAATAAAAGAGAAGCGGCGAGCAAACGGAAAACCGGAGGAGTAGGAATTGGGGTTTGACTGTCTTCGAATGCAGTCGAACTGAGCTAAGAGACGTCAAAGATTGAAAGGAAAGGTTCGCTGTGTGTTGCTGATGCTGAAGGCGAAGAAGCGAAATACTGCCGCTAACATCTAAATACCGCTACTCCTACTACTAATAATACTATTACTACTGTTACTACTGCTGAGAACGGGAAGGTCGAAGGTTGTAATAGTTGCGCTAAAAACAGACCAAAAAAGGATTAAACGAAGGCCACATCTCTCCTTTACCAAAATTATTCGAAATATTTGTGTTTTATTTGGTCATTGTTCATATACAAGAGATATTCAACTTTGTGCAACAAGAATTTGTGTGTGTGTTTTGTTTTTTGTTCCGTTTCTTTTTTTTTTTTTTTTTTTTTTTTTTTTTATATGAAAAACTTTTGATCTTCCAAAATCGCATCGACTTGGTTATATTTATTTTTCTGGTAACCCGATTCTTACCCGACGAACACGCAGATAAACCAACGGGGGGCTTCCTGGTTTCTATGATCTGATGACCGCTCATTGGAATCAAAACAATCACAACGTGGCTGAAGGGTGGCATCGAATTGACATTGGAAACCGGAGACTTGTGTCTAACCTGTAATATTGAATCATACCGGATCAACGGCCGGTCTTGTGTAGTATGTCAGTCCAGCGGGATGAGGATACGATGTTACAAAATTACATTCTTATGGAAATTAGATGTGTGATCCATAAAATGTAGAAGCTGGATTCTACAACACCTCTCCGCAGATTGGAAAAATTTGGAAAATATTTTGCAATATGTAATCCGGAGTTGAAATGTTGAAAGGTTGTAGTATTTATGTGTGCTAAGTTTTATATTTCTTTTCTTCTATGTGCCGTGTCCCTTCAGGGCGTAGGTGATCATGGCCTTCCACGTCTTGCTATCCCTGGTGGCTCTTGGCACTCTTTCTCCTGTTAACCCACCCAAATCCCGCTCTGCGAACCACTTACGCAGGTTCATCAAGTATGTTACACGCTGCTTTCCCCTGTTTCTCTTTCCATCTATATGGCCTGTGAGTATCAGATTCTTCAAGCCCTCCTTTCTCATTATGTCCCAGAAACTTCAGCTGTCTTTTTCTGGTGCTCAGTATTAGTTTTCATTTTCGTTTTCATCCTTTCCAAAACCTCATCATTGCTCACATGCTCGATCCATGATATTCACAACATCATTCTGTAGAACCACATTTTAGTTGCTTCAAGTTTTTCCTTCATCTTTGATGAGATTGTCCAGCATTCACTGCCATGTTGAAGAACAGACATTAGATAGCAATCCAGTACTTTCTTCTTTGTTTCTAACAAAATTTTCCTTTCTCTGAATATTCTACTCAGCTTCTGGATTGCACCCTTGGCCATGCCAATTCACCTTCGAATCTCAGTGCCGCATTTTCCGTCTTCTGTTAGAATACTTCCCAGGTATTTCAATGTTTGTACCTGTTTGATTTTACTATCCCTCAACTGTAGTTAGCATTTCGGTCCCTCTTTTTTACTGATGGCCATACATTCGATTTTCTTGTAGTTTATTTATAGTCCTTTCTTTCCACTTTCTTCAGCAACCTTCTGTAGAAGGTCTTTTAGTTTCCTTTCCGTGCCTGCTATTAGCACAGTACCATTTGTGCGTATCTTATATTGTTCAGACTGCGGCCGCCGATGACGAATCCTGGCATGACTTTTAGCACCCTCAGAATTGTCTCGCTGTACAAGTTGAATAGATTCGATGAGAAAACACCCTTTTTATCTTTGTATATCTGCTGAATTCATTTCCTGTCCGTATGCAGGCGGTTTGCTGCCAATAAAGGTTCTTGATTACTCTAATGTCTTTCCCAAATATGTCAAGTTTGCTGAGCATATCAATCCATTTACTTAGTAGGTCAGTAAAAATGCCTACTAGATCTAATAGTAATTTTTGCAGGTTGTGAATTAGGTTGAGTGGTTGTCTGTTTGGTAAAAAAATATGATTGACTACTGACATCAATGAATGCTGGTTTCAACCTGTTAATTGTGATATTCGTGTTTGTTGTTGACGAGAATAGAAAATTTTTGAGTACGGGAAATAACTTTGTATGAACCGGAATATGAAGGCATTAACAGTTTCTTAAGCTTTACAAACTCTGAGAAAAGAACAAACTGAAATTGAGGACCACGATCAGTTGTTATAATGGATGGGTATCCGAATATAAATATTCATTCTCGGAGAATCGCCCGAGAAACGACTTGTTGACATATTCTTTAATGGAACCACCACCGGTCACCGCGTAAAGCGATCTATAATGCTTAGCAAATATTGATAGCCTTCAACTTCCGTTAATGGACCGACCAGATTCACATAGATGTGTGTGAATGCACCATCTGGCGTGACAAAATTTCCAGGAGGAGACTTCGTGTGTCGCTGGACTTTGGTTTTCTGACCACTTATTACACGACTGTGTCCAATGTTTTACCTCAGCCAACAACACTCACTAGACAGATAAACCTTTCGCCTAAGAGTTTTGCTGTCGCTTTACGTCCGGGGTGTGAGAAAGAGTGGAAATGATCGAAATCCTTCTGCGCATTGTAGGCGAAACATAAGGTCTGGGATATAACAATATAAAATAAAATAAATGAGTCGTGCCGAACGACACGGGACGTTGCTCAAGACGTAATAACGTATCGTTTTTCTTTACTACTACGGGGGTAGTATCTATTTGCTGTTCCTCCACTAAGTAGTTAAAACTTAAGGGTTGCGATTTTATGAAATTTAAAATCTAAAGTGCGTCTGTGATTGTGCTGTTGTTCCCTTTAATATATCGGATATCCGAAGTAAATTGTAATCCAGCTGTCGGACATCACGTTGATTATATTTGTTGGACTTCGAAACAAGAGCGTAGATCAATGGTATGTGATCTGTGAATACCGCAAAATCCACCCACCTTCTAATAAATGTCAAAAATGACGTATCAACAAATAAATTGCAAGTAATTCACGCGAAAATCACTATTTTTTTCTCTGGGCAAAGTTTAGTTTCACCGAGAAAAAAGAAAGTGGTTTTTTTCGTTGTTTTGTTCCTGGTGTAGTCATCAGAACGTCAGTGGTTCAAGTTAGCATTGACCCTACATTGTCGAAGATAAAAAGACAATTCCATAAAGAGGGCTAGTGCTTTCTTAACTTGAGTAAATCCTTTTAATGTGTCTTCTTGCAAGTTGATTTTAGAGTTCTTCTTTTTGGGGCTCTGTAGTAAATCCATTTGTGAGCATATAGGATACAAATCCTACATCATCCATCAACTAATTAAAACACATAAAGTAAAACTGCACACCCGCAAAATCGGATTTAGACGACTAAAACATTTTGGAAAAACCCAAAGTAAAATTGCACACCCGCAAAATCGGATTCAAACGACTAAAAGCATTTTGGAAAAACCAACCAAGGCAAATTTCACAGGTCAGTGTGAATAGCAAAATTCTGGATCCTGATTGGATAGCAAATCAAAGATTCATATGACGTCAGTCAAACGTTTTTTCCACCTAAGTGAAAATGCTTACTGGAGCCGGCAACATGATAAACTTCCCTATTTAATATCCATTCAAAAGATTCCAATATGAGAGCGGTTAGCCGACGGACCTTGTGGCAATGTAACAAAAGAAATTTCACTCCACGCCACCCGGACGTAGAGACGCGTCACAGTTTTATTCGACCTTTTCTTCTAACTTTCTTTTCTTCGTTTTCACTCCACGCCGCCAAAGATAGCAACAACAGGCCTGTTAAGTACAATCTCTTTATTTGTTTTACCTTCTCTCACACTCTGTCGCCGACCTACCACAAAGAGGAAGGAACGTGACAATCACAATTCGCTTACTACACACAAAGAAACATAAGACTTAACACGCACGCGACACTTTGCTATTTACTACTATAAAACCATGAACGCTAAACTTCTGTGGACATTTTAAATACCTACATTTCTCTACGAACAATTTTAACTACAAAGTTGCATGCATTTTCTCAATGAACATTTTTCTTCTCACAAATATGTTATAGTGTTCAGTTAAAAAAAAATCACTTATATTTTTCTTCTTACACTTTTGTCATTCTGTTAATAAATCTTTAATGTACACACGAAATATTTTATCCTTTCACATTTCAACATCCAACCTTCTGATATTAAAATTATGGGGATCTTCGGACGTGTTTGACACAAGGCTAATTTATCGAGCATCACCGAGGCCCCTACAAGCAGTATGAAATAAATATTCTATAATAATTGATTAATCCAAGCAATCGACGTAATATACGGAGTTTTGTTGGCTGAGGAAAATTTTGAATGGCTTCAACTTTTTCTGAGATGGTTGTGAATCCATTTCCATCAATAACAAGACCGAGAATGGTTAGTTCCTGCACGGCAAATGTACATTTCTCCGGGCTGATCTTTAAACCGTAATGTTCAAGGCGTTGAAATACGTAGTTTCTATGTCCAACTTTACTATTGCTGTCAATCAATACATCATCTATAAATGCAAAAGTGAATTGAAATCCTCGTAACACTTCGTCGATTAATCAGTTTAAAGAATTGTGCCGCGTTTCGCAATCCGAAAGGCATTCGGGCGAATTCAGACATTCCATACGGTGTTATTATAGCAGTTTTGTGAATGTCCTCTTCTGCGACCGGTATTTGATGGAAAGCTTTTGTTTTCAAATCAAACTTAATGAATACCATGGCTTCCTGCAAGCTCACAGCAAAGTCTTGCAAGTGGGGAATAGGGTATACTGTCTGTGTGTTTAGTTTTCGGAAATCTCCGCAGGGTCTCCATGCTCCTGCCTCTGGTTTAGGGACCATGTGAAATGGAGGTGCGTACTGGCTTGAAAAAGAACAAATTATACCTAAATTTTTCATATGTTGGAATTCAACTTTAGTTAATTTGTGTTTCTCTTGGTGTAAACGACGCAGCAGTGGAAGTACATGAGAACCGGTAGGTTGGATTTTATGTACCGCTTTGTGTTTAACTGGTTCTGTATACTTGAAAGAAGTATCTGGGTACTTTTTTTGTAGTAGTTTTTGAAATTCGTTAGCAGTGGGAAACGCTACGCTAATCCAGTAGTTGTGTACATCAATTTTATGCCTCTGATGGTTAATTCTATTGCTTGGTCTACCAGAGTTAGGGAAGACATGGTAACAGTCAAGTCAAAATGAGTTAGAAAATCTGTATCAAGAATAGGGGTCTTCACCTGGGTGATCGTAAAATTCCACGGAAACGGCATTCTGAGACCGAGATCCAATGTTAGTGAAGTCTCACCGAAGGTTTCTGTGCGAGTTCCGTTCGCCGCTTGTAGAGTGTATGAGGTCTTTTTAGATGACATATAATATTTTGGTGGCACGACATAAATTTTTGCACCCAGTGTCTACTAAAAATAGGCATCTAGAGTTCACATCCTTTAAGTAGAATAGATGATTAAGTGACTTCTCTCCCGCAGCAAACATCGTCTTTACATACTGCCGGGAAGGTCGTTTCCCGCCTGCTGTGTCATATTGTTGCTTGTTAAGTGTGCGTCGAATTTGCAGGGTTTGTCGCATCGTCTAGCTTGTAAGCCACATTTAAAATGTTACCAACATGTGTCATATTTTTGTGTATCCCTGCGTACTGAAGATGATCTGCCTTTATTGCCTCTTGATGTGCATTCGGCTCGCTCTTTTGGGATGTCTAATAGTGCTTTGCAGATCATTTACTTGTAAGGTAAGATCGGCCAGGCATTTTTTAAAAATTTTTTGCAGTTTATACGAATCGTTTACCGATTTAACAGACGGTATCTGGATGGCAGTAAAAACTGCGCTGGTTGGTTTGCTGTCGTTAATTTTGTCTGCTCTTTCCTTGGAAAACAAAACAAAACTCGTTTGTATAAATAAATGAAAATTTGTTTATAGTATAACATCAAATTGTATTAAAATTATTAGGCTGTGAAAATGTTCTTAGAGAAAGTATAGTAAAGAGTTTAAAGAATTAAGAGTTCGTTTATTTTGCGAAATGTGATTTGTGCAGAAAAAAGGTAAGTCTATGTTTTGTTGTGCGTATCAACATTAGTAGTGAATGTTTCGCTGTGCGTATCAACAAATAGTAATAAAGCCTTTGTTCTCTTTCTGATGTGGATGGTAAGTAGGTGAATAGGAAAGAAAGATAAAGAAAACAGCACGCGAGAAGGCGAGGGAGTGAGAATGTGTGTCGCTAGGACGATTGTGCCCAATCAGCGATTTGAAAAATCTCTATACATCGTGGATGTGTTGAGTGTTCTATATCTTCTTGTCTGACCAACCGAAAAACGTGAAATATGTAGCCAACTCAGTCACGTGATCGACTTCGAACGCAAACTTATTTTTGGCCGGAAAGAATTATGAGACGAGTCATTCAAACTTCAATTTGGGCACCTCGAGGTGGTGTTATGGTTAGCAAGCTTGTCTCGCTAGATCTATTGCAATTAAGTAGTGAGTTCGATCCTCACTGGGTGCCCCATACTTTCGGCCTTGTGCCACATCTAAGCTGCGCTTAGTAAATTACATTCAAACTTCAATTTATTAATTTTCTGTAAATCGTTCTCTTTTCATTGGTTATTAAATATTTCACACTAGCACGCGAAATTTTTATTGGTCTTTTTTATTCAGCACAAAGCCAATTCTTTTTCTATCGGTCAGAATATAGTTTTCACTCTGGCTTGCGAATTTGCAAACAGTGAAGAAACAGTTATTTTTATTTCGTATTCACCATATGGTCCCTCATAACTTTTTATATCAAGGTAAAATAAATAAATTGGATAATTAAAAAAATGTCTATTTTCCTAAAATATTCTGCTTTTCATAGTAATTTTCATTGGCAGTTTACCAGGAACAAATATTGCCACTAGTATTCACGTGCATGAAAGTTCATTTTCAGTGATAGTGGTCATGTACAGCAACTACGTAAAAATTAGTAGCGTAAAAAAAAAATTAGTAAAACTAGTAGCGTAAAAATAAAAAATAAAAAAATTCATTTGTTCCTGGTAAATTGCCAATGAAAATTAAATTACTATGAAAAGCAGAATATTTTAGGCAAATATTGTTCCGTAAAAATTTTACGGAGCAATGTTTGCCTAAAAAATATTTTTTTTAAAAATCCCTTTTTCAAAAGCAAAACATATTTTTCTTGTGGCCAAAAAACGATTCTTTCCTTATGATAAACAAAATGTACTTTCTTTTTTTATTATTATTATTTTTTATTATTATTATTATTTAAGTTGCACGACGCGCAGGAAATGTAAGCTTTTTATTTTTTTTTTAAGTTTCACCTGATGTCGAATAAACTGCTTTTTTTAAATGAAAGTATATAAAAAAAAAAACTTGTAAATGAAGTTGCCGGGATTATTCGTTATGTCAAGTCCAGCCAGAGTATTTTCTACAGTTTTTTTAATTTTTTATTTTCGTAAGAACGTTCAACGATGGTCGAAACAAATAATTCCGACAAGCACCTTTAAGTTTCCTCCTGATATTTAAGTTAACGATTTACTCATCACAAAACTTAACCAAACAATTTAACACATAATCTTTGCTCGTTAAACGAAGGTCGAGAACTAAATATACTTTGTCTAATTAATAAAAATTACTATCTATTTAGCAAGGGGGTGTTCTGAAGATAGATTTGAACCGGTATCTTTTAGTTTGGTTAGAGCAGTCATGATGATAGAAAAACAAAAACTTCTAAGTGGGTGTTTCCCACATGTAGACACACACATATCTGGTAGTGAATTTTGTGTGTGTATTTATTTATTTTTAATTGCGTACCGTGATGAGATGCAAAGCAAAAATGAACTGTAAAAAAATATTTTATGAAAGAATTGAATTTTCGTTTAGGAAAGAGTGCTTGTTACCAAATTCCCCCATTAATGAATATTGATTAAATAATACCTTTTTTACTCAATAACATTCTCTTAAAGTTTAAATGCATAGCTAAAAAAACTAAAAGATTATGAAAAGTAACTTTTTATAGATAAAAATCTGATAGCTAGCCATTTGAACCTTAAGAAGATTTTAAAAAATCAACGAGAGAAAGAGAGAAGCTGATAATTACTTCTCGGTTGGTTAACGAAAAAGATAGGAAATCAAGGTAAATAAATATTTTAAAAAGTAAAATTTATGACATTTACGGCTGAACTTTTACAAATCTAATTACCCCTCCTTAGACACAGATGTGACTGAAATGAAAACAAATTTACTACTAAAAAATAATTAAAAATACTTTTAACCTTTACAACATTCTAAAAAAAATTACTTCTTACTGTGGAAAATGTGTGTTTAGCATTTTACGACGAACAGGTTTGGTGAGAAACCATTAAACAACGACGAAGAAATGAAACAAATTATAATTTTCAAATGAAAAGTAGAAGAAAATTATAATTAAATTATATAATTACGAAAAGTTGTAAAATGTAAAAAAGAAAAACATGATGAGATGAGAATAACTCACAATAATAATAATCAATGTGTTGCATGGTTGTAGGAATTTTGTAAATTGCTAAAAAAGTTAACTTCTACTTACTCAGGCCAATACTGAAAGTTGTTGATACGGCGAACAATGATGTCACATGAGAAAAAAATGAACTTTAGTTCCTGTTCAAAAGTAAAAACAAAGAAAACATGACGCGAGGACATACACACATTATGATTAATACGACAGAAAAAATATTTGAACAAAGTAAACATCAAGAAAATGACATTTTTATGCATTAATTCCATTAGAAACTTTCCCTGATAGCGGCATTGTTATATAAAAATAAACTTTGATAAAAATACAGTTTTTACTTTTTACTTTAGTGGATTTTTTTTTTTTTAGCTGATAATTGTTTACTGACAAGTCACAAACAAAACAAAATAATCTGTTGGTTTCGTTAAAAGTTGTTGAAAAGGGAACATTAAACAAATTTAATTTTGCGATTTTATATTTTCTTAATTTTATCTTTTATTCATTGTTTTGAAACCTTGACTGAGACTCCCACTTCAGGTAACATTAACAACGACGACGATAACAAAATAATAATGAAAGTAACTGAAATAGTCTGAATAACTACTTAAAAAAAAAATTTCAGTAAATTCAACTTAATTTTTTTCAGTAAATTTACCTTAATAAAAACAAAGTTTGTTTTTTTTTTCGTCAAAATGTTTGTTGAAAGTATTTTTTTAATTTTTTAATCCTTTCTAACACATACAAAATTTTGGTAAAAAAATTCTTGTTTTTGTTTTGTCATCAGCTCATGACTAAATTTTTACCAGAATTTATTATTGATAAATGTAATTTATTATTAAACTCATTTTTCTCCCGTGAAAAACACATTAATTGAAAATTCTTGCAAAACTCAAATGATGGCTGGATTCTAATGAAACTTTCATGGTTATTCACAATGAACGAAATTATTTTCGAAATTATTACTTTCAGAAAACTTTAGTAAAAATATGTTTTACATCTCTTATCCCGCCACTTCCACGTAATTTTAGGAAATCTCAAAAAATATAAAATCAATTATTTCAAAATTTTATTAGTAAACGAAAAAGATTTTTTTCTTCAGATTATAATGTCCTTCATAATTATTAATTCCAAGTTTATCAAATTAAATTATATCACAGTTTTATTGCATTTTTTATTTTACGCTTCGGGGCACTGGTTCCAGACTTAACCAAGCCAGTAGAAGTGTCACATTCAATTTATGTGGGATGAGACAATAATTGTTTGCATGAGAAATTGATAAATTCTAATGTCAAGATGAACCAAGCACAGTAGAAAAGAACATATATAAAAGCATTTAATTTTATTAAGTATTTTTTTCATACTTTTTTTTTTTTCGGCTGCATCTTTATTTTGCCTGTACCAGGCCAGTATGATGATTCCTGAGGATAATTCAATCTTTACCAGACTTAAGATCAAAACTAAACTAACAAGATAGAGCAGAGTTTGAATTGAAGAAGTCATCTCATTGATCAGCTGTGGAGGCTGATGGACGACTGGTCAAATGGGAGGTAACAATATGATCAGGTCTACATGAGGATCTAGGTTAGAGATGATAGCAAAATCATAGAACTGGTTATATACATATCACTCAACAGAGCCTCAGTTCTAAGTGGGAAGTTATAGCAGTTGAGTCAAGAGTAGAGTTTAAGGAAAATTTATGAGCTTAGCATTCAGCTTTATCAGCAAATGTTAACACCTCAAATTTATTGAAGAGGAGAGGAATAAAGACCTTACACTTATTTAATACCCTATTCAGTCAGTCAAGTGTCATACGTGATACACGCTTGGGCAATCATGTCTCTTTCAAGACATGACTGACTGGGCAGTAGGTTGCCATTGCTTTCTGCGGTAGACTGGTTGCTGACCAAGGCTATAGAACCCAATCTGTCCTGCTATTTAACCCATAACTGGAAGGAATAGATGGATTAATACCTTTCCCAAAGGTATTTGTGCGTAAGTGAAGGCAATGAATTCAGCTGGAATTTGAACTCGGCTCCCCAAATTCTTGTTCCAAGCCGATATCCACTGCACCACAACGCACATCCTGCACCACAACCTACATAATTGCGAAAGAAGAAAATTAAAGGGAATGCTCTCAGGATTCACCAAAAGAGAGGGAGTATTATGAATCCAAATGGATTAATTGGCAACAAACTAAAAATGAAAAACAAATCATGAATTTAGAAAATTGTACAGACTTCCTTTGTGCTTGTAGTCGAAAATTCAGGTCCCAAAAGGGAGCAAAGATTCCCTGTGTAAAAACAGTTCAGTAGCAGCACTCTGTCAACACAGATAAGACATCAGAAAATCAATGTCAGGATGCATACCAGTGCTGAGGATATCCAAGTTGTTGCATCAAAGGATGGGACAACTCAAATTACCAAAAATCGAATTTCCACCAGCATCTGACTCAAAAGCGTTGTGTATGCTAGATCACATCATTAGCAAAACATTACATAAAGAGCTGGGGAAAAAAGAAATATCACAAATGTTTGAATGAAAGTAGTCAAATAATCTACAGGGCTGTAAGGAAATCTATGGCGTGAAAGAGGAAAATGATAACCCACCACCCAAAATGAACAGACATCAAAGGTTAATGCAGGATTTGAAAAACTAAAAAAGAAATCTAAAATGGCAAATCCATTTGGCAAATTTTGACAAGAAAGAAGGCTTGCTTAAATTCTGGCAGGACCTTAAAGAGAAACACAATGCTTTAGCAGAGTGAAAAACCTAAGTAAGAGATGAGTGAAACGAAGTAAAGATCAAGAGTGTTTCTCGCATGAACCTTACAAATATGCAAGGAATATATTTGATGAACCAAGAGCAAGTGTGCTTAAAATAGAGAAAAGTATTCTAGGGGAACATTTAAAAGATATGTACTTTAATCCCAAATAGACATATTTCTCTAGATCATAATAGCAACTTATTTTGGCCAGCCGTTTAAGTGAAGTTTGATGTGAAACAACTCACATGTAAAGAAATAAGACACAGTCAACAGAAATAGGAATAAATCTACACCTGGCCCTAACAGAATATGTTTCCTTCTATATAAAAAATGTCCTACACTTTTTAAATGGTTAAATATGACAAAGTTAGCATGGAAAAATTACCATCATCCAACAGTGGATGATAGCTGGGGATTTTCTTTGGGTATGGAAAGACAAAGAAAAGAATTCCAAGGACATCAGTTAATTTTGACCAATTTTGCTTCTCAATGTAAAAGGAAAAATATTTTTGCAGTTTTGGCATCAATACTTCAGTACAGAAGAGTCATGTTCTAGAAATAGCTGGTTGCTTAGAGCATGGAAGCATGATCTGGGAAACTCACTGACCTGGGAGGCCATTCAAAATGCAAAAGATTGGATTTGGCTAATGCCTACAGATCAGTACCCCACCAAATGATACAATTATCATTACAAATGTACCAAACTTGAGGAAATATCTAATATGCTAGGAACTTATTTTGATGGTTTCCTCATGTGTTTCACTACAAAAGACTATACAACTAAGTGAAGAAGACTTGAAGTTGGAATTGCAATGGATATATAGTGTCACCAATACTTTTCATTCTAGCAATACAGCTGATTCTCAAAGCAACAAACAACAAGGCTGATGTTGTTGAGCTTCGTGGAGGTTGTCAAATGCCACCAGTGAAGGTGTTCATAGATGGCACTACAATCCTCTCATCCAAAATAAGTAAAATGAAATTGAAACCAAACAAGTCCAGAAGTCTTTCTCTTAGAAAAGGAAAATTGAATTGAAACAAAGTATTAGAAAAATCAGTGAAAAGTTTAGGTTGGTGGTATGATCAATCTTTAAAAGATACCAACCAAATAAAAGAAACATCTAAATCATTACAAGAAGATCTCCATAAGATAGATCTTTGTCTTCTAAAAGGAAAATACAAGGTATAGTGCTTAGAGCATGTACTCATTCCAGTGCTACTATGGCTCCTACTTATATACGAATTTGGAATGAGTACAATTGAATCAATGGAAAGAAAAATAAACAAATATATTTGAAAATAGTTGGGTTTGCCTCCAGGTTTGTCTGATATTGCATTGTACTGCAGACAAGCAAAGCTAAAGTTGCCATTTAAATCAATTGTGGAGGAGTATAAATCCAGAAAAATCAGACTTCAAATGATAAAGCAGTAAAAGCATTAAATCCTACATTAAAAACAAGAAGAAAGTGGAAGGCCAGAGAGAAAAACAATCTAACTTTCAGTGAAGTCATTGGATGCACTCAAGCAGGGAAACAAGAGTTAGGATTAAATGAAAGGCAATGGTGGTCAAAAACTTCTGGTAAAGATTGCTGAGACATGGTCATTCAAAATGTAAGGAATGAAGAAGATAACAAAAGACTTGTAAAAAAAAGTACAACAATGCCAACAAGGCCAATGGACAACCTGGGAGGAAACTCTGTAGAAATCTATTACTTGGAAGGACATTTGGCAGATGGCTCCACTCAGGTTAAGTTTTTTAAACATTCCACATATGACCTGCTATCATCTAAGAACAGTCTTGTTAAAAGAGATGAAAAAGAGTGATTCTACTTGTCCCCTATGTAAGGAAAATCCACAAACACTAGAACATGTTCTTAGTTCCTGTAAAACTGCTCTTGTCAATGGAAGATATAGCTGGAGATACAATAGTGTTTTGGACGGGCTGGTCAAAATTATAAAGAAATATATGAAGTCTGAGTCATCTAATTCAACTCAGAAATTTGTTGCAGAGGGAAAATATACATTCGTTCAAAGCAAACAAACAAATTTCAAGCTATACCCAGATAAAATCTCTTTAGTTCTGGTGGCATTTGGGAGATATCTGCAGACTTTCCTGGTTGGCATAAGGATTACCCCAAAATAATATCAAGTAAAGGTCTGTGACCAGATATTGTTCTTTGATCAAGGGTAAACTATAAAATCATCCTGATTGAATTAATAGTACCATATGAAAGCCGAATGAAACAAAGCCATGATTATAAAACTAATAAATATGAAAATCTAAAATCTGAGCTGGTAAAGGAAGGGTATAATGTAATTATTAGAGTAGTGGAAATTGGAGTAAGGGGTTTTGTTGCAAGCACTCTGTACCAATTTCTGGGCCGAATTGGAATCAAAGGACATAATAGGGGCAAAAGTATAAAATGTCTAATAGAAGTAACTGAAAATAGTTCTATATGGTTATGGAAAAAAAATTATTCTGGAGCATTTCAACAAACATGACAGCATGACATGATTGATCGTGAATGCATGAGGTTTAGATTGCATTCTCAGAACGCGAGGTTTACTGTTTTTTGCTTTTCTTTTCATAAATCTAATTTTGCTGTTAGACATTTGAACTAGTATAGCTACAGCACACTAGCATATCATTACAATGGGGCCTCACATCAGAGGAAGACTCTGAAATGGTATATGTTCTCTCTTGATGATCCTAAATTAAATATAAATTCAAGAGGAAGACATTAAAAGAAATTCAATGAAATCATATGCCATAGACAGACTCAGTGGAAATTACACATTCAACTCACTTCAGGTGAGTTTCAATTACTTTCTAGTAATTTCCTTCTTCAGAGCTGCTATGAGAGTTGAAGTTGTTAGATGCAATGTGGTGCCTCATTCTCTCAGCAGAGAATTAGCTTCTTCTGTAACACTATTTTTGGTACCAAAAAGGAAAGGAAGGAGAGATAATAATTGAATTTTTCTTTCTTTCTTTCTTCAGCCTCTGAAGCTAGGTGAGAGATATGGTTAAACCACCCAAGGAAGATAGATAACGCTTTTTATGACTAAAGGTTCTTATTGCAAAAGTCGGGAAATCTATTTTCAATAAAAATGTGTTTCCTCATTATTGAATAATTTAATGACTATTGATAGAAGCGACAGCTGCCTACAGAACAGACTTTGTGGATTTTATAACCCTAGTAACAGCCACTCCCTGCTGAGAAAGAGAGACAAAATTCCCAGAAATAAAGTCTCTTGGTTCTTTGTGAAATTTTGCAATGCTGAGAATTAAAGGAGAAACATATTATTTTCTTTTAGACCAAAGCTAGATAATTTCTTATGGTGATTGAGAAGATAAAAACAGATGCAAAACAATCAAACACTGAAAGTGGAAAAGTGAAAAGAACAATTATTAAAATTTGACCATTGGGCTGAAACACATCTCTCGGGTGGTGGTGGGAGGCACTTACACAAGAGAGAGACAGAGTTGATCAGACGACCAATGAAAAAGCAAACCTGTGGATTTTAGGGAAAGTGAAAGGAACATTCTACATCCCTCGGACAATAGTGGGAAGCACTTGCACAGAAAATGGAGAGACAAGTTTGATCAGGTGACCAAAGGGAGGATCCCTTATCGAACATTTGAAAATGCTAAGTATACCCAAAGTGTGTCACAACCACTCTAAGACTCTAACCAAATACTGTACTGAACAGAACATATGTATATAAACTCCTTGCTAATTTTATAAAGTTTTTTTTTATTGTGGCTCCCAGCTCTTTCTGGATCATCGATGCAGCAGGTTTTTGGCAACCTTCAACCCAGACAGGCTTTGTGATCAATTAAGCCCAACATGGGCAGAGCCCAGTTTGGAACAAAGTGATCAACTATTGGTCGGCTGCGAGATTTTCGGTGTCAACACAAAGGATTGGTGGTGGTTCACACTTCAAGAACTTATGTTTATGACAAGCAGCAACAAATAGGTCTCAATTGTGATGAGAGCTGTCACACTGGTATAGACAAAAATAGTGGTTTCTGTGGGCTATAGTAACCAAGCATGCTGGTGTGAACCATGGGTAAGATTGAGGTTTCACCTGGTATTTCCTGAAAGGAATGCCAGCTTTGAACCAGTAAGAAAGCTCAGTGGCACAATTCTCAATTTTAAGGTTAAAGATGTCAGTTCAAGAGCCATGAAAAAAAGTCATGGATTGCGTCCCAACCGGCATGCTGGTAATGGAAAGAAGTCTTATGAATAAGAGGTTCCTGTTTAATAGATGATCGGAATAGAATATTAATAGATACTACAGGGTGATCAGTTTTCAAGAGGGCAACACTGCTCACTTGCAAAATGATCTTGGCATGAGTGAGGAGAGGAGGTAAGAAATAAATCATATAGAGAAGCTTGTTGCTCAGGAAATAAGTAGGAAAATCCACAATTTGTGTAAGGGATTGAGCAATAGAAATTTTAATGTTTGATTATTGGCAACATCAGTACATTAAGAATGCTTAAGTCAAGTGTCAGGGTGCGAATTAAAATCACCAAAGACAAAGACGTTCAAAGATGGATGGAGAGAGAATGTCTTTTCTATATTGTCAGAGATTATCTCTCATATACTGCAGTTCTGAGAAGAGGGAAAATGATAAAGGAAAAAGAGATTGTCAACCGAGTGCAATAATAAAAAACAAAAACACATGAAAGGAACTCAAGGGACAATTTCTTTGTCATTAGATTATCCTAAATGCAAGCACCAAATCCATGTGTGTGAATGCTGGAATCTTTTCAGCAAAAGGGAAGATAGCCTGAAACAAGGAATTCACTGGTAGCAATGGAAGAATTTAAATTGGTTTTACAAAATGCAAAGATATTTGGCAACTGTTCCAAGAAAAAGATTCTATGCTGCATAAGTTGGAAGCGATACTACAAATATTGGAGAAAGATTGATGGGTAGGTAGGTGTTTTTTGTGTACTGGTTTACACATATTGCATTGTGTTTGTCATGAAATTTGAAGAGAAGAAGAAAGGCCAACATAACTATCACTGTTATCCATTACAAGATTAGAGCATCATGTAACCTCAGGGTTTCCCATGACAAATACTTGCAGGGACACCTATACATGTGCAATGTGGCACTATAAATAGCCTGATATTATGCGACTGTTAATCAGTGCAGCCTCTCTAAGTGCTATCAAAGAATTTGGGCTCCTAATAACTAGTTGGAAGCAGCAACCAGCAAACTGTCAACCCAGTACCCTCATAATAAAAAGTAACAGCCACTATTTAGCCTGATCACCAAGAAATTAAGACAGTTAAATCATTATGGCCCTGGTAGGAGAAAGAACTAGTAAATCATATCCTGAACTGGTAACAAGAGATGATACTCTACCCCTGCTCAATAGATGTAGAAGAAGTGTGGCCTGCATAAGAGATGAGCTTATACCTACCTGTTGCAGTACATTTTTGAACTGAATGATACATATCCCTAATGATCCAACCACATACTGCTTTTTGACATAAAAAAAATCAATGTAAAGGCTGCAGTGAGAATTAAAACAACAAAAAAATAAAATTTAAATTAAATAAAATTTATTTCTTTTTTTTAAAAGAAAACAAAACTGATGCGCTTAACAATAAATGATAACTTATATGATCTGAATAATTAGATAATCGTTCTTCTTTCAGTTTTTTTTCCAGTTTGTTTTTTGTTTTTTTTCTATCTTGTTCTTTACATTTTCTATTTTTGTAGAATTAATTTTTCATTCTTTTCTTTTACACTTAACTGTTTCATATTTTTCCTTCTACTTTCATCCTTCAATTTCTCTTTTCTTCACTCACTCTTTTCTTTCATTATCTTTTCAGAAATCTTGCAGTAATTTCTTCTCTTTTATTTTTCTCTATCTTTGGTCTCATTTTTGCTCGCCTTCATTGATTCAAAGCACTAAGCTTTTGCAGAAGAGCGATAAATATTCTCCATCAAATTCTGCTGCTGAATAAGCTTGTAAAATAATCCGCGCTTATCAAGAAGACTATTATGATTTCCTAGCTGCAAAGAAAGAAAAAAATGTAAATATTTCAATATAAAAGGGAAAAAAGAAAAAAAAATATATATATGTGTGTGTGTGTGTGTCTGTGTGTATATCAAAATTCTCACATACAATAATCTAGATTTTAGAAGCCTTGTGATATATATCAACTGTTTTCTTTTCAAATTAAACTAAAATTGCAAGAATATACTTTTTTTCTCAAGAGATGAAGTTTACTAGAATCAAAACCAAGAAAAGTGTGCCTTATTGTAAAACTGTTTTTTTCCATATACACATTGAGTTATTTTTTTTCTTTTTTGCCATACTGATCTTACCTCAACTATTTTCCCTTTGGCAATAACAGCAACAATATCTGCATTTTTAATTGTGCTCAGGCGATGAGCAATTACAATCACAGTCCGACCTGCAATAAAAAAGTAAAAATATAGAACTAATAAAAAGAAAATTCTAAGTCAATCTAGAAAAGCAAAATATTAGTGTATTGTGAAAAGAACTTTTGTAACATTTTAAACCATTTATGGTAAAAATACATTGGAACTAGTTGCCAACAAGAAACTATTATATAAATACACAGAAAGTAATAAGAATTAATTGAAGATAATTTACAATTAAAACACATTGTGGATTGTTGCTTTTTTATTTAACATTTCCACACAAGGATGTTATACTGTATCATAAAAAAATATGTTGAAAATAATCATTTAGGAAAATCTATAGCAAATAATTCACTATAGAAGTGTTGTTCTTTTAATTTGTTTTCATAGCAAAGGATTCATAGAGATTGGCAGGTTTATATTAACACAAAATTCAAAATGAAAGAAAACTTGATTTTTTTTCTCATTAATCTTAAGCCTTTAATCTATATAATATTTAATAACAATAATAAAAAAAATGTAGAAATTAATCAAAATGTAAATAGATAAATCTTTTTAGTCTGATTTACTGAAAGGTATTCATTATGCTGAATTCATACCTAAAGAAAAAATGGTTTAAGATCAAAATCTACCATTAAAAGACAATTTTATTTTACTTGTGTCTGTTCATGACAATCATCATAATCATCCCTGCTGATAGAAGTAATTCCTAACTTTTTAATTTTTACAGAGTTTAAACATCTGAAAATGTCCTATAAAATGAATTGCACTTTTAGGTTGAAGTTTATCCTGGTTGTTATATTTTCATAAAGAATTAAATGTCTTAAATGCATTACAGAAATTAACAGACATTTTTTAATTTCAGATCAAAACAGTCATTTTATACTAGAGAAGTGATGAATGTTTTTCATTAAAATTACTAATAACCACCAAGTAATTGATACTGAGTCATAAATTAAAAACTTGTGATTTACAATAATTATGAATCAAAATGGAAAAAGTAAATTTGTGTAAAAGTGTCAAAAAGGTGGAGATTCTTGACTTATATTTATATCAAAATGATGATATAAATTGTTATAAATTGATCATTTGATCTGATTTTGAGAAGGGAATTAGAGCTGAACTTATTCAACCTGCCCTTGTAATCATTGGAGCTAAACTTATTCAACCTGCCCTTGTAATCATTGGAGCTAAACTTATTCAACCTGCCCTTGGGTGACAGAGGAAACAAGTTTAAAAGGAGTAAAACATGAAACTTAAAACTAAAAGAACTACTCACCATGACAAACTTTGTCCAGAGCTTCTTGGACAATTTTCTCAGATTCTGTGTCAAGGGCACTATTGTCAAAAAATGTAAAAAATAAACAAATGATGATAACATTCAATCACTAACAATTGCATTCAGTCATGCCTTTTTCTTAGTCTATACTGAGACAATAAGATAAAAACATATTGACTGGGAAAAACTATATACTACAGCTTGACAATACTAAAATTTGTGATTTTTCATTTATATACAAAAAAATATACAGGGTTTATCAAAAATACAAACTTTAGGGGCCATTTCCTTGCACAGAAACAAGGACATATGCTGATACCTGGATTGTCTCTAACAGGCTGTAGAAAGTTTTCTATGTAGTCAGGCATACAAGCAGATCTCAATCTTTTTTGATCAACAGTTTGTGGTGCAACAGAGCATGTCTCAGCAATGCAATGATAAACAGCAGCAAGGGTTGGATGACTCAGCTGGCTTTAGTCTGGAAAGACAATCTGTTACAGGCATGTGGTTTTGTATACATTATCATACATGCAGCCATATGTAAAAATCATATCAGCCTGCTTATGGTATGAACATCTTGCCATTGTTAAATGAAATGCATTAAATACAGACCAACCACAAATGTACACAAATGACAAATGTAACCTAGTCTATATGGCAACATGCGCCATCTACCATAAGCTTTTTTAAAATTTAATAACTCAAAAATGGATGATTTGTGGACATGTGTTTACATAAACTTTTGTCTTTGTTTTGATGCAAGGAACCAGCCCCAAAAGTTTGTACAAGTATTTTTAATACACCCTGTATATATAGGGCTATTTTCTATCTGAAAAAAAAAAAAGTTTTTTTTTTGTCAAATTTTATATAAATTCATTAAAGTATTTAATGGATATTTGAAAACTAAGAGATTTATTTAGCAAGTAGGAATTTTCAAAAATTACAAATTATAACTTGAATTATTTTATGCTAAAAAAAAAAAAAAGGCTTCCTGCTCTGGATTCTTGTATTTTATTAATTGATTTACTAAATAAGAATTTATAAACTTAGCCAAGACAAGTTAGTGACAATAGATGTTAACACTGCTAGTCCAAGATAATTTTGCTAAATAAATTTAAAATCTTTTTCTGGGCCTATTTAGAAACAATATATAGCACCAGCACAAGTTACAGATCTCACCTTGTGGCCTCATCAAGGACAAGAATTGCTGGATCTTTCACCAATGCTCTGGCAATGGCTATTCTCTGTTTTTGCCCACCAGAAACAGTCACACCTCGTTCCCCAAGGACAGTATTATATCCTTCAGGGAAATCTTGAATGAAATTGTCAGCATTAGCAAGTTTAGCTGCATCTATAACCTGCATAGCAAAACATACAATTAGATATAAATTAAGCTAAGATATTGTCAGAAGCTATGAACACATCGATAATGCCTTAATAACAGCAGTTGAAGTTTAAATTTTAGGAAAATTCTGATATTAAAAATGAATTCGTTACACTTATCTTTCCTTTTATATAATTTTAACTCTCTGAATAAATACCAGGTATCACTCAAAACTTCATTAAAAAAAATTTGATTTCGCTTTTATTTGAATTCATGTTTCAAACAGATATAACAAAGTTATAACACTGCATCCCAAAAAAAGTTCTCCAGAATTATGTTGAAGTGGAAAATTGAGAGATCCTCAGAAAATGACAAAAACAACTTTTATAAGGAAATGATTTATTAATAAGTGATTGTCAAATTATTGAAATTCGTCAAATGCTGAACTGATAAGAATTTGCTACATAAGCAAAAGAGTGAAAAGCCTTTAGAGTCAATTTCTGGCTGCATTCCATGCTGCTACCAGAAACCTCACCAGTCAAGTTGCTTTCCAGCCATGTTCCATGCTGTGGCTGGATGAATACAAGACACAAGCAAAGAAACCTGTAGTAACTACTGGTGTTGATTTTATGAATATATAAAGTACAATTTCCTTCACTACTTCAAGAACCCAGCTTAGATTCGATTTATTTATAAATAAATTTTGCAAGCTTTCATTTGGTGTTACCATTGGCTTTGTGACATATTCTACTGGGTGAATCTTGTTTTCAAGTTTTCACTTGAATATACTGAATCTACTTAAAACCATAGTCCCAGGAGTGAAAGTGTCCATGCAATCACAATGTAATGCAATAATACCATGAGATGACATATCACAGTTCAGATGTGATTAAGTGACTGATTTAGAGACAAAAAAGAAAAACATGTTTTGACAACAGTAACCATGTAGCCCATTCACATTTTAGCAGGAAGAGTACTAAATATTACAAGTGTTACTTGGTACAAAAGTCACCTTTTTGTCATATTTGGTATTAGTGCCTCCACTCAACATTATTATCATACAAACACTTCTCATCACATTTTACCAACAATAAATAAAATGACTACTAATCACACATATTGTACCGATGATCATACTCATAACAAGAATGAAATATGGAAAATATCACTTAAATATGAATCATGTCTTAAACAATTTTTTTACCTCAGCATCTGTAGCATCTGGATTACCATAACGTATATTTTCCATGACAGATGTAGCAAATAATACAGGTTCCTGAAGAAAACAATATAAAGTTATAGTAATTAGAGTAAAATATCTTATGTATGTTCATTGTTTAATATCATCTAATAGATATAAACAAAGTTCAATTATGCTTATAGTATTAAGTTTTCTAAATTTATTTGATGAAGTGATGTCACGATAATTCATTTCTGGCTTAGATTTTCTTTCTGTTAACATTAATAGCCACTATCAAGTCATTTTCATTCTGCTGCCATTAAGGAAGTAACAGGTTAGAATAAAAAAAAAATGCTTCTGATGAGATTTTAACTCACAACCCTCATCTTTGCGAACTTGTAAGTTGGGAACTGTACCTGACTATCATTTTTGTTTATCTTATTAATATCTTTGAATATCTATTATTTAATTGAACTTTACTGGTTAAACCATGAAAAATAACCAAATGACTTTGTAAAATATTTAGCAATATTGTTACAGTCTTCATTAACTAATGTTTTTACATAGCCTGTTGTTTCTTTATACTGGTAGTATTAGTAGGCCTGAATTTCTTAAATGGAGCATTGTTATTTGAATACTTTTTATACTATAATGTTATAGAATAAATATAAAAAGCCATGCAAGGGTTGAAATGAAAAGTAACAAAAACAAGAAAAGAAAAAAGCTAATCAAAAATTAATAATTGCAAACTATATATTCCTGAAATAAATATTGTATTGTTGCTAGATCAGGCACAACTAAAGTCTGTCTGTCTCTCACTCATTGCAGTCTTGAAATAATTTCTACAAGAACATATTCCAAAATATACATTCATATCACAAATAACATTTACAAAGATCTTTTTAAGTTATGACACTGTTTAGGTTGCTATCTTCAGCTATTAGTGAAATAGATTTTGAAAATAGTCAATAAAAATATTAAAAAATATAAATTTTGTTTTCTTGATGTTGACAAAGATAAAGATGGGTTACCAACCATGAGGTTCATTACCGTAAAAGTATGAAAGAAGTAAGGGACAAATTTATTTTGAGACCCTTGCATTCACATATGCACAACAATTTATATACACTTGACAATATAAAATGTATAATATCCTGATACATACACATCTTTTTAAATTTCATCCTTTTTCAGGACTTAGACAATCATGGCTCTCCACAGATCACTTCCCTTTAAATTTGTGAATTGCTGTACCTTCTTGGTAAAGATAATGGAGTGGTTTCACTTTACCTTCAATATGTTTTCAAATCTGGAGTATTTTTCTCCTAGACTAGCTGCCACTCAATATTAGAGAACCCAGTCTATCCTGCAATTTAACTGATAGCTAAGGGGACAAGAAATGGATTCATTTATTAGTGCTTTCTGATTTCACGTCACATGCCCATAATTATTATGCTATCCACACATCTTTATACACGCAGAAAGAGATAAATAAAAACTCCAAACCTGGTTAATGTAGCCAATTAATTTTCCTCGCAACCATGAAGGATCCAAAGATTGTACACAGTGTCCATCAATCAATATTTCTCCTGAATCAACATCATAGAAGCGCTCCAAAAGCAAAACCACTGTTGATTTACCTAGAGAACAAAATAGCAACAAAAGTATAAAATAAGTGAATATGTGTACAAGTACTCAAATTCCAAATTTATTAAACCTTAGGGTGAATGGATAACAATGCTTATTGGTGCAGAAAGTGGAATTGGCTAGACAAGTTCAAATTTGGATACAGTCTGTTCACTTTGCCCTTGGGAAAGGCACAAATCCATATTCTTCCAGTGATGGCATAAAAAGCAGGGCAGAGTGAGTTCTCTTGCTTTCAGTAGCAGTCAGTTACAAAAAGGGACAACTCTGAAATTTCCTCCACTTAAAAAATAAGGTAGACTGGATCATTCAGACTTAGTAGGTAGAAGAACAACTCTAAAATTAACCCCCGCCCAAAAAAAATAAAGATAAGCTCCATCAGACTATCTTGCTCTAGACATATACTTATGACTGCACAGCTGTATTACATGTGGTGCCTCTTCAATCCTAACGAATTATGACACTTGACCTCAGTAGAAATCTCCATATTTTGACAGGCAAGAGTACAATGTTTTATCACCAAAACTCCATCTTCCTTGAATACATCCAAATAACAAATACATATCAGCAATTATAAAATAAAATTTTCTTTGACAGCTTGGAGTTATGTATCTTAAAATTCAATTTAGTATTACTTACCTCCTCCAGAAGGTCCAACCAGAGCCAACATTTTACCATTAGGGATCTTCAGAGAAAAGTCTGAGAGAATTTGCTAAAATGAAATATAAAAAGAAATTAAAAAGTTCCCAATTTAATGAAAGGCTGTACTGGAGCTGAATTGATCAATCATATAAAATTGACTATATTGTTTTTATTCTGTATTACAATAGACTTTGACTCAAAAATTAAAATACATAATCAGTCGATTCTTATTCGCTTTTCATTTCATTTAAAAGCATCTTAAATTCTTTATCATTTAGCTTTTTAATGCCTCACTTCAGCTCTTTTCACCTAACTTACAAAGTCTGCAATTTACATTCACTTTTTTTTTTTTTTTTTTTTTACATTCAAATTTTTCCCCATGAAAATAATGTTAAGTACTACTTTTTTAAGGCTATTTTCCATAATTTCTAACATAAGCAATACAGAAAATGATAAGGAATGAGTTGAATAAAACATTTTATAGTAAATAAAAATACATATAAAATGTTTTATAGATAAGAGCTAAACATAAAATAAACAGACCAATAGAAATTATAAACTGAATAAAACATAAAAAGAAAAATGGGATAAAAAGTCAACATCAGAAACAAAAGTTTCAAAAGAATAAACAATAGATGATTCGTTTTTAAATATTATTTAGATATATAAATATTAGGTTGTTCAGAATGAAATATTACATTTTCAAATAAATAATGTGGATGCAAATAATTCAGTTAAAGTTTATTAATCAAGAATATAATTACCATAATAAATGATAACAATTATATTCTTGATTATAAAAGTAACAATTACAATAGCCCAATGAAGAGGTAATTTTCCATTAATTATATGCAAGATTAGAATGAAATGAAGATAAAGTCAAATTTATCAGCCGAGTGACTATTTTTTCTTGGAATTATTTTACTAAGTAATGTTGTGTAGTGACATGCTGGATGAGAAAATTCTGCTCACCATAACTAAAAGTTCTTCAGGCACCAAATAACTCACACTGGATAATACAAGTAATGTTTCACAAGATAAAAGCAAAACATTATGTAGATGAAACCCAAATTAAATCAGTTTCATTTAAGTTGTATTTAGGGTGATGAAAAATACTTTTTGTGTTTCTTGATCATATTCAGTACCCATTACTCATCTTCTGTACAAATCCAGTGAAGATGGTTTTCATTTTGATTTAGCAACTTTTTTTACTATTTTACTAGATTTTGGTTAAAGTCTATAAAAACCAAAATTTCCTTTTAATTTGCTTTAATTTAATAATTTTTAATATAGTTGAATATGAAGTCATGTTCATTTTTGCTAAATCTTTGCTTCTTTGACAATCATCAGCTTTAACAGATACCTTAAAAAGTAGTTGGACTAGAAATCTGCTAACTTGTTAAACTTACAGTTGCATAGCTACTGCATTTAGTTGCATTACTACCTAATGGTGAATGTCTTATACTTTTTCTCCTCTCTTGGGGTTAAACAAACCATAAATCCCATGGCTTGCTATTTAACTTTGATTTCACAATTGGTTAGTTGTTTCCAAATTTGCATATTTCAAATGTGATATTTTGATCCAGACAACCTAATATTAAATAAATATATATTAATCCACAGAAAACAAACTATAAAAAAAAACTTAATATTTTTGTTTTTAAGATTTCACATTCTTGAAGGCTTACTTGTTCTTTGCGAGTTGGATATGCAAAGTTGACATTATTGAAAGATACTTCTCCTTTCACAATATCAAGTGGGAGTCTCTCTCCTCCACTTAGAGGAATGCTAGGATTGGCATTGATGAACTACAAAGAAAATGACATAAAAATCTATAAATATGTATATATAAATCTAATGGGTCAAAAAACATGCAATTATCCTAAAAGGCTCAAAAACAGTTATTGCAGCAAAAAAATTAAGAAACTGATATTATGTATATTCTGAATGTTTGAATATTACCAGAAACTTTTTTTTTAAGAATTTTATTACCTTAACATTTTTTAAAAGGAAATTTCAACTGGTCAAAAATGGTATATAATCTGGTAATTGCAGAACTTTTTTCAGCTTTGTTATTTCCAAACTTAATCATTTTTCCCTAGAATTTCATATAGTCTAATATTAAATAACTGTATAAAAAAATTAAATCCACACCAAAATATGATATAAAAGAATCAATTTGAAAAAATTGCAATGTAAGAGAGCTATGGAAGAATGATTGATTCTCCCATCATATTTCCAGTTATGGGCATTATTACATCTGTGATATAATAACACTATTTCACAGATGGAATGGAATGGCTGAAAGGAAAAGGAATGACAAACATGTGTTTGTTCTCAGAGAGACTTTTATATTACTAAAACATACACAAAACTATATATACCTATATACACATGTGCCCCATGTGGAAAATAATATGTCATATATATCTACACAGCTAAACAATATAAAAAGAAACAAAAAAGAAGGGCCATACATATATGGAGATACTCCTGTGTTTGGAGAAACCATGTTTAGTATTCTAGATTCAAGTCTGTGTCGCAGGTAAAGACATATTCCATAAACAGGAAATACAAAGTCTTGAGTTTTCCCAAATTGAAAACTGCAAGCTAGAGTTTCTATCTATATCTGGGAGAAAATATATTCTGAAAGTGAAAAAGCACCATAGACTCATAAGCTTGGGTCATGGGAGTGCCAGGCTAAAGAAAGGAACTATTCAGTTTGTTGTAAATAAACTGAAAATTGACTGCAGCTTTCGTCACTGTATGGAGTGACATCAATAAGGGATCTGTCGTGATCATGGGACTTATCGCCACCAAAGTGAGATAATCCCCTTCTATATGCCTTCAGAATGTTTACTTTACAGCAATTGGGGTTTAAATGGTTAATTGGCTTCTGACTTTATTTTTGTTAATTTATAATCTTCCACACAGAAAAGGAATTATGGCAATGCTTAAAACTATATATTTTACACACATACATATATACAGACCAAAAATAATCCTATATATTTGACATGAATTACCTCTGCTAACACTCTGTAGGTCATATAAAATTATCTTCTTGAAGAACTGTTTAGAATTACCTTGATTACTATGATTGACCAATCTTTCATTTTGTATTTATTGCTTCTCTTTTGACTTATTATTTTAATAAATCCCTTTGCCTTCCTTTGTGTTGAATGACAGTCATGTCAGTTTCTTTAACAACAGCAATAGAATATTTTTAGAATACAAGTAAAAAGTGTGTTTATGTGTGTGTCTTAATTACAAAAAAGACAGTTTAAATTATCTATTTACAGAAATTTCATGTCAACAAAACAGAGAGAAGTAAGAATCTGAAGACCAAAACTTAAAATTTAAACAATTTGTATTAAAATCCTATTATGAAATAAATGTTTGATAAGCTCTTCATTTTTTTTCATTTTGTATCAGCAAAAAAGTGATTTTTTAAAAATTTGACACTACCTGGAATATACATTTTTATTCATAATTTTTAAAAGCAAAAAAAAAATAAATAAATAAATAAATTGGATAAAAAAGGTATTACCTCAAAAACCCTGGCTCCTGCACTCATTCCTCTCACAGCCTGGCCAAATAATAGTGACATATGTGCTAATGATCTGGTAAAAAAGAAGCAAAAACTATACAAGTGATTGCATATCAGGGCATTTGAGTATTAAGAAATAATATCTATTCTCTTTTATTACTGAATAATAGTAGTGGTTGGCATGAAAAAATAATCATAATAAATGGATGAGTAAGAAAGGTGAAGTGCCAAATATTAGTCTAAATGTTATGGTTCTGAGCATTCTTCAATCATTAGAGAAAAAGAGTTTGTGCATTTATCAAATACAGAGTGTGTCAGAATGACCTTCCATATAATAGTAAAACATTAGTGGTAATGGTGTCTTCATCTAGTGTTTAATGGCATCTTCATGGTCTTCATCTAATGGTGTCTTAACATTATGTGGGAAGTATTTCTGATATAAAAACAAGAATAGTCATTTTCCTAATCATTTTAGTAACTGCTTTTGTAAAGAGTACATTGGGCTTACAAAAACACACACACATACACACATATATATATATATATATATATATATATATATGCAGATTTCATTAAAAATGACAGACAAAGTATTATCATTAATTTTTTTATATAGTTTTTCATATGTTATTATTTTTTTCTTTTCAGAACTCAAATTATATAAGAATTGTCCAAAGGTTTTGTACTTTCAAGCACTTTCGGCTATACTTTTAGCCATTATCAAGATACAGAGTGTCCATAAAATCCATGTGAACTCTAAAGTTATAAACTTTATGGACACCCTGTAAATAATCTCATTGTATATGCAAGTTTTGATTCCTCTCTCCATGCACGAAAAAAAATAATAGAGTTCCGTTATGAACCAGCAGAATAAAAGAAACAAAAACAAACCGTTCAATAGTTTGTGTGGCTACAAGAAATGACATCAAGTCACCAGGAGTCAGTTGATTACAAGACATCATGTATCCTCCAGCAAACAACATCCCAAGTATAACACCTGTGTAAAAAAAAAAAAGAAAAAATATATATATCTTAACACGAACATGGTTTTTATTTCCATTTCAGTGAATAAATTATAATCAGGTGCTACATTATTAATTGTAGAAATATAGAAGATGTGATGTAATAGATAAATAGGTAGTGTAGCTATTGACAGCCATAAAATGCAGAATGGTTTTTGGATCCAGAACAATAGGATTTCCAAAGTGTCACCCATAAGAGAGATTTTTTCAGGCAATAGTAGCAAAAAATAAAAATATGTGAATACCAGATAGACATCAGTGGCACCTAACAGCTGTGGATGCCAACACAACAGGTGGTGCAAAAATAAGGCCACTAGTAAATAACAAGGATGATACCCACCCAACAAAGAAGACCATTACATTGCATTCCATGGCGTTCAGTAGTTGTTGGCCAACAAGTCACTTTTATTATCATTAAAGTTTTGGTTACATTGGTAAGAAAACATTGACATTGGAAGACTGACACCATATCAAATGGTTGTTTCCAGCTCTATTAGGTAGGCAAATTTATTTATAGTGAAGAACATAGGAGGCTATAAAACCAGCTTGTCAGCAGGGTGTTGTACAAACTGATGGTGGCTCTATGATAACTTGAGGTGTGTATTGTTAGAGTAGGGCAAAAACTAGAATGCATCAATAGAAGCAGCATATACAGATCTTGTTTATATCCCAACATACCCACTATGTTGGTGACAGGTTGTTACAGCAAAATAAAACAGTCCACATCAAGTGCAGATTATACAAAATTGGGAACCAGTTGAATGATCAATGAAGTCAACTGAGAGTTGGCTTCATAAATCCCTTCCACAACCACTCACCAGGTTTAAACCCTATTGAGAATATATAGAACATGCAGATGCCCCTAACTAAGGGAGAATGGTAAGAAACCTTTTCAATTCCTTAGATATCTCAGCACATCAAATGTTCATGTTTGCATCTAAAGAATTTAACATATCTATAATTAATATTTTCTTATTGCCTAATTTTGAATGAGGAAAAAGAAGTGTTTTTATTAATGCCTTAACAAAAACACTTATTTACATTTAATGCCAAATGACTGTTTGAAATCTATATTTTGGGGTATAATAATTTTAATGGTCTTGTTTGTATCAATGTAAACAGTTGACTGTAGATACTAGGGAAATGCATATAAAATTTTGTTTACCATTCAGAGCAATATTAGACAGTCCCTGAAAAATTGCAATACCAAAGCCAAGCTTAGATGTCATCTTGCGAGACTTGTTCATCTCATTTTCATACAACCTAGAAAAAAAGTATATAAAAATCAATGAGTTATAGTTAAAATTTGATGGTAAAAATAGATTTACTTTGATAGAAAAAAACTGATATTTAGACCTTTTCTGGGTAGAAATAAAAATTTTATTACTAAATGATTAAATTTAAAAAAAAAAAACACAAAACGTTATAACAGCTGCACAATCTGAATGGTAAAAAATTAAATGCTGTTTTATAATAAATATTTAAGATACACCCCAAATGCAAATACCTTGCATAAAGAAGAGAAAATATATGCTAATATTCCCCCAATAAAATTAAAAATTAAAGGAATAGCAGAATTAGAGACAAAATTATAAAAAATAAATTTAAAGGAATGACAGTAAAGACATTGTTCCCCCACCAGCTCCAAACTTAACTCTGGATATTTTCTCATTCATAAGGAAGCAATATTTTTGCACTGAAAAAAAAATGTTGCTATATTCTCAATAAGAAGGTCTCACTGAAAAGCAATAAACACTAAAGTTTATTATTAGTGTGTTTAAAAAAAAAATGTTTGCTTATTTGAAAAATCAATACTTATATGGGTGAGCAATATCTGGAAAAAAAAATGATTTTCATTTGTTGTCAAAAAATTGCTGTAGCTATTTATAATTCAAAGACTTTTGAATACATAGGGCAAAATAAATGCTCAGAATAGACATACTATTTCACAATAAATGACATATGTACACTCGTGGAACAAAATTACTGATAAAAATTGTCTATTCAGTGATAACTCTAGTATTATCTGCTTTCCCGACAGTTACAATCTCCAGGTGTTTAAATGTAGGGTCAATAGACACCTCCTATCACACTAACTCCCAACTATTCTCACAACACTCTCATCTACCCAACCCTCATTCTCGGTATCCTCTCCCGCCTATCACCCACCCTCTGTTATGTCCTATATTTAACCAGCCTTTCTCCTCTCTACGTAGCCCCCTGCACAGTAGTGGCAGTGACATGCCTTGCTCGGGGTGAAACGCTTATAAAAAAATAAAAAAAAATAAAAAATTATAACTGATATCCTCTTTTTATTGCTGGTGTCATGCTCTGCTGCAATTAAATTCTTTACTGATTCACTCTACATGGCAGCTGAAAGTGAACACCAAGAAGGCATGAACACAAAAAGTCGTTTTCTGAGCAGTGACACAGAGCATCACATTCCAGCCACAAAACACATTCTCGCAGAAAAAACAACTGACATATTAGCAGTCCAAAATGTGCAGACACCCGTTGTTGCCACTACTATGATTTCTTCTCTTATTACCACTGTGATCTCCACCAAGTTTCACTAATCTCACCTTACTCATCACACACAGAATGTGGTCGACAGGACAACTTCAACAACGCTGGGCTTCTGACACCACCACTATGATTTC
Source organism: Ascarosepion bandense (assembly GCA_037127315.1). NCBI lineage: Eukaryota > Metazoa > Mollusca > Cephalopoda > Sepiida > Sepiidae > Ascarosepion > Ascarosepion bandense. The sequence goes on from JBBBDQ010002507.1 coordinate 157,120, forward strand.
AAACACCTTGCCAAAAATACCTTACACTCTTCACACTCACACACTGTAACAGCAAAGTCAGAGTCATAACTTCTCCCAACTCTTCACATTCACAGTATCAGATTTGTAGCTTTGCTAACCAATTTGGGCCTTCCTCACAGAAACCACCATAACCTCGATCAATCAAGCCATTAAAGCACCTTACTGGTCCTTACCATGAATCATCCATGCCGACAACACACTAGTCAGCTTTAACACCAACCTCATATATGACCGCTGGCTCATCAAACACCCCACTGTACTGATTTCACCCATGAAGGAGGCTATGCATCAAATCCTATCAATGCCACTACACTTGCCTTCCTGAATCAGCTCCAGACCTATCTCCTAATCCCAACTGTGACCTTGACACACACAAGAAATCAGTCAACTTCCAGCCCTACCAACAATACCCTTACAGCTAATTGCTTTCCTTACCAACAGCAGCTAAGGTAGCAGATATGAACAATTTTGCCACCTTTTACACAACTATGTATTTATTCTGAATTTTGACCAATACACATTCTTGAAATTTTAATCCTTTTTTGTTCCTTTCCTTTGCAACCAAATGCCTTAAAAACACTTGTAAAGTATAATAAAAATATTGGTAGTGATAGGCATGAATCATCTGATTGAAAACTGATTTCACTCAACTAAATCAAAACAGATTTCTTCCCTGTTTATAATTTTATCAAATGGAAATCAATATTAATCTGTTCATACTTACTCAATTTCTTTGTTTTCCATTGAGAAAGCCCTGACTGTTCTAATGTTTCCAATGGCTTCATCAGCAACAGCTGTGGATTTAGACAACTAAAAAGAAAAACGTTCTCTTGAAAACAAAAACATTTTCTCATTTTTTCCCCAAATACATTGTGAATTCAAACATCAAAAACATGTTTGATTTTGATGGACATTTTTGGGCACCCATCGAAAATTAGTTGTATAAATAAACTATAAAGTAAAAATGCATCAGGTGAACTGTCTGATTTTTTTAACTATTGGCATCATACCTCTTTTTTTTTTCCACCTCTTTTTAGCAAAGTACTAGAATCTCTAATTATCTCCAAATTAGTTAAGCATTCTTGCAGAATCTTCTTTCAGACAAGCAATATGGCTTTTACTTCTTTACTGCTAATGTAATGCAATTCTGAAAGAGTTGCTTTAGATGAGAATGGTGAACCTTGGGTTATTGTTTTGGATATCTAAGGTATTTGACAGGGTTTTTCATGCTGGTCTTCTGATACTGAAAGGTTATGGTATTTGTAGACAAATTTTTAATCTGATTCAATCTTTCTTATCAAATTTTGAAATTAATGTTGTCTTAAATGGCCTCTTTTTAAAGATTTTGCATTAATGCAGGTCTCCCTCAATGCTCTATATTTGAACCTATGTTTTTAATTTTCATTAGCAACCTTCCCAATGTCATCAGTTTTCAACTCAGTATTTGTGCTGATGACATAACTATTTACTCCTGTCTTGATGGGAACTATGATTGATTTGATAAGGTCAAATTGGCAGCTGATCTCAAAAATGAATTATAATCTACTGTTAACTATTTACTTAAAAAATATAAATGCTTTTAACTACTGACAAATAAAATAATCTCATACATATTGTTTTCTTTTCAACCATCTTCTTCAATGTGCCATGTCCGTTCAGAACGTAGGTGATTATGGCCTTCCACATTTCCCTAACCCTAGTGGCTCTTAGCACACTTTCTCCAGTTACCCAATCCAAACCTCTCTCTGCCATCCACCTGCTCAGGCCCATCAAATATGTTATCCACTGTTTTCTTCTGTCTCTCTTTCTATCTGACCTGTGAGTATCAGATTTATCTAAGCCTTCCCTCCTCCTCATCACATGTCTCAGGAACTTAAGCTGTCTTTTCCTGATGCTCAGTATTAATTTCCTTTTCATTTCCACCCTTTCCCAAACCTCATCATTGCTCACATGCATGATCCATAATATTCACAGCATCCTTCTGTAGAACCACATTTCAGTTACTTCAAGTTTTTCTTTCATCTTTGATGATATTGTCCAGCATTCACTGCCATATTGAAGAACAGATCACATAGCAATCCAATACTCGCTTCTTTGTTTCTAGCAAAATTTTCCTGTCTTTTAATACTCTGCTCAGCTTCTGGAATACCTCCTTCGCCATGCCACTTCACCTTCAGATCTCAGTGTTGCACTTCCTGTCTTTTCGAACACTTTCCAAGTACTTAACTTTTTATACTTGCTTGATTTTAGTATCCCCAACCTGTAATTGGCGTTTTGAGCTCCTCTGTTTGTTGATGACGATACATTCAATTTTCTTGTAGTTTATTCTTAGTCCTTTCTTTTGATTTTCTTCATCTACCATTTTTAGGAGGTCTTGTAGTTTTCTTTCCATGTCAGCTTTCAGCATTGTATCATCTGCATATCTTATGTTGTTCAGATTGTGACTGCCAATCCTGGCATAACTTCTAGGTTCCTCAGAATAGTCTTGCTGTACAAGTTGAATAGATCTGGTAAAAAGACACATCCTTGTCTTACATCCCTTTCTATCTTTGTATATCTGCCGAATTCATTTCCTGTCTGCATGCAGGTGGTTTGTTGCCAGTAGAGGTTCTCGATTACTTTAAAATCTTTCCCAAATATGTCGAGGTTGCTGAGCATTTCTATCAATTCTTTGTATTTTGTTGAACACCTTGGCATAGTCTACAAAACACAGGTAAACGTCCTTTTTCATTTGTATCATCCTTTCTAATAACATCCTAAGCATAAATATCGCATTCCTTGTTCCAGTGTCCTTGACAAAACCACACTGTTCTTGTCTTATCTCTAGCCTGATTCTGCTTTATACTCTAACCTTATTTACCTTAAATGAGAGACCTAAGCTTTACATATTAAAGAACTGGGGTTAAAATCTAACTATCTGAATAGAGAAAAAAAAAAAAAACTTCAACAAACCAGTGACAAATGTTTCACCTGCAAAATCCTAAAGTTCTCTTATGAATATTAGCATTGAATGTTTTTTTTCACCTAAAAAATGTAATTTATATAATAGTTGTTTTATGAACATTGAAGTTTTTCAGTTTCAATTTCCATATTATCTGACTGAAAAAAGTTTTCATATAATGCTATTTATTTATATTTTTTAGTTCTGTGGTACATATCAAAATAAGACAAAATATATTCGCTTCATACAGACAACAAGGATGAAATTAGCAAGTGCCGCCATTAAACTGGAGTGTAGAGTACTTGACATCTGTCCTGTGATGAATAATATATTAAACTACTTTGCTGCACCTGCTCAATCAGTAGCAACAATTGGTCCTTTCTACCATTGCTAAATTTACTCTCTTCAGGGGAGTACAGAAAATAAGTTTAACAGTTGAGAGAGTTGGAAGTAATTCTGACAAAATAATACCAAAGCATTTCTTTCAGTCACTGACTGACATTAACACTTTGTCATTCAAGTATTACCTATGTAGATTTTATTTTACTTATCAAGCAGTTTTATCTGTTAATTTTTGTATTTTTTCTTTTTTATGGAGTAGTTATTGCATCATCTTTTATCTTATCTTTAACTTTGTTCTCCTGAGCCTATTGACTGCTTAATATTCAGAATTCAGAATATAGAAAAGAAAATGCATTTATTCTATCAGTTTTTTTATGTAAATTAATACACTACCAAAAGGTCTTACCAGTTATTAATCAGTAATAAAATGCCTATTGGATTTAAATAGTTAAATTATCGAGAGTTAAATTATTGTTGCAAACCAGTATTAAAAGGCTGTTATCACAGAGTGATGCTGAACACACAAGTCTTACTAGTGTAATGATATTGATCCTCACTGGATGTTCTATTATTGTAGTACTGAACCACACTAAGCTGAATAAGTATCAATACAACATAAAAAATAAAGTTTTGATAAAACATTTGTTGAACTTACCTGTGCCTGAACCTGACGAGACAATTTTCGCAAGAACGAGCCCAGGAATGAACCAGCACAGATGAGGGTAGGAACGACTCCAAGAAGTAAGCCTGTTAGCTTGGGAGACAGTAAGAAAAGAGCACCAACACAACCAGCTGTCTAGAAAAAACACATACAAGTAAATGTCAATATATAGTTATTATAAAATATAAATAAAATTTGTCACTTAGCTAATTAAACAAACTGTACTTTTTTCTGTTTCTCTAATAACAACATTAACTCCCTAACTCCCACTGCTAAGAGTGACAAAGGTAAGGAAGTTGTGGAAAGTGGTGGTTGCCTATGTTCTCAAGGGAAAAGTATATAGAAGACAACTCACTCATTATTGGGTAATTATTAAAAAATTAGTCATATGCCTGCCTCGGCAATAACCATCAAGATGATTACACGTCAATTCGAGAATATTTACATTTCCACATCTATGGACAGATACGGGCTACCTGTTCTAGATCATGACAAATGGACAATGATAAATAAAAATAATAAAATAAGATTGCTGTTTGATTGATATGATCGAATAGCAATCTTTCACAGGACTGCTTCAATATTGACACATGTGCTGACCAACAAGACGAGATGATTTTAATTTCAAAATTTTAATAAGTAATGAAAAATTAAAAATAGAAAAAAAGTTTAAGTATGAAAGAATGTTCAATGACATGAATCTTAAAACCGATATTTGGATACCCAACAATACATTAACAAATATGAATGAATACATTAACAAATATGAATGAATACAGGCGAATATGAATGCAAGAGATTAACACAAAATAAAAAATGGGGAGAACCATATAATTCATAACACGTGGTATGGAGTACGTGGTAACATATTTGTGGAAGTGTATGCGTGTTCTAACATGGGTCTAAGAATAAACTCATAACTGGAGGGAAGTAACGGATTAATACCTTTCCCAAGAGAACCAGTGCTTATTAAGTGAATGCAGGGTACTCAACTGGAATTCGAACTCGGCTCACTGATTTCCCTTTCCAAGCCAACATCTAATACACCACAACGCACATCCATCACTGAACGCTTCCAGCTTCAGACTCAAACGCAGTCCACTTGAAATATATGTAGTTACGACTGTCTATTTTCTTTCACTTGACTGTCATATTTTCAGCATACAAATATTCTGAAATATCTGCATTCTTCTTTATTCTTTTATTCAAACCAGCGTCGTATTTTCTGTATTCGGACAATTCTGCTTCTTCTTATCTCCAAAATCTCTTCCCTTTATATGTTGACCGTTCTGCTTCGCTATCTCTCTTTCTTTTCTCGATAAACAGCTTGGCTTCACTTTCTTTCTCTTCTCTGAACAAACAGGAATCAGCGCATGAATAATATTACAGCTTCTTCTTTATCTTTGTCACTATCTTTCTTCTTTTTCTTGATAAACAACAATTTGGCTTCGTCTTCTTGTTTTAACGAATAAGAATTTATAAGTTCATTTTCCAGAGTTGCTTAAGATGAATTGGTCAAATTACGCTCTTATCTCAAATGTGTTTTCCTTTCATTCATCATTTATCAGCGCCCAGCAAATATGACTTGTTCGTTCAAGATTCAATCTGCAACTAACTTCAAAATCTTGCTTTCCACGTGATTTGATTTTTGGTGCGAATTCTGGCTCCTGCTGTTTTGCAACGTCCTTGTCTAGCTTCTGTCTATTTCGTGTCTAGACATTTGTTACTAACGGTATCTGGGTCAACCAACCTTGACCTGCTATCCCAAAACTGACTCTAGGCTTCCATGTGATCATCTCCTTGTTACCACACGGACACCGATCTCAATATATGTGTGGAGGTGTGTGTGTGTGGCTATCTATATCCGTAACACTACAATGTGAGTAAAGAGAAGATCCATTGTATTACTTGTTATAATTGGATATTAAAAATGAAATTCATCCTTTAGATATTCAACTATATTCAGTAATTCTTAATAGCTAATAAGTATATATATATTTTCCATCTTTCTCATTTTCATGACACACTTTTTTATCTTTTTTTAAAATTTTGATTAAAATCTCCCATAGAGGCCTGAAGAGCAGGAGTGAAACCGGTTGCTTCGCTTTAAATTTCAAATCATCTCATCTGGGGAATAGTCTATTTCAGAAGACGAAGATATCAATTGTCTGTCTTGTCAACCCTCAGGAGTCCACACCAGGGTTGACAAGAAAGACAACTGACAACTTGATCTGCCAAAATAGACTATTCTCCAGATGAGGTATTTCAAAATTTATTATATCTGATTTACAACAAAAGATTATCATTTTAAAGTGATTTTAAGACTAAGTGATTACTGGTATCTAAATTTTTGTCTAATGAGAGCATCTCTGTACTCGATAAGCAAATACCATGCAATTACAACCAATCACAATTTTTCTTACCATTATTCAGTGTGGAGTAGTAATTTACCAGTATACAAAAACTCAATTAACCTCAATTTTTACTGGTACCAGTAGTTTACAAATTTTAATAATTGCAACCCCCGACCCAATTAATTGTGTAGACTTTATTTTTTTTTTTTTAATCATATCACCCCAAGCAAGGCGATGACGCCACTGATGCGCATGGGGCTACTTAAGAGTAAAATGATTGGAAAAGAGAAAGCCGGGAACCACATCCTAAACAGGAAACAAGAGATGAGCCTCTTCACCTGTTCAAAAGACGTGGGTGGAGTGTGAACCAGGTGATAGTTAAGTCTATCTACTCCAATTGAGAAAAAAAAAAAAAAGTGAAAGATTGGAAAAAATAAAAAGAAAGCCAGGAACCACATCCTAAACAGGAAACAAGGGATGAGCCTCTTCACCTGTTCAAAAGACGTGGGTGGAGTGTGAACCAGGCGATAGTTAAGTCTATCTACTCCAATTGAGAACAAAAAAAAAAAGAGAGAAAAGAAAAAAAACTGAAAGAAGATTTGTAAAAAAAGAAAAAAAAAGTGACTTATTAAGTTTCATCTTAGTTAAAGTCCAGTCAAAAAATTTTCTAAAAATAAAATCAAACCTACAGTTAGACATGAAAAGTTTTAAAATTAAGCAAAAATAGTGGGCAAAAACGGAGGAGAAAACAAAACAAAAAAATATGGTATGCTTATTCAAGTCATCATTCCAAAATGGTTTAACTGTATTCAGACTTTCAATAAGAACCGAAGCTGTTCAGATTGCCCCAAAATACTATGCAATTTAAATCCTTCACAAGGTAGTACACCAGATTTATGAATAAATGTGAACTGATATTTAACAAATATTAGTTACAGTTACAATAAAAAAGTAACTCCCCAGATTATAGTGCAACTGATCTGCAAGTCAACTGCAAATACCCACTTTGGTAACCCCAAACTACTGGTGCAGCCTATTCACAAGTATATACGGTAAAGATTAACACTGCGCAGAGACCAGCAGTTTCCATGTTTACATTGACATATGCACTAATCCTGAATTCAAGCACTTGTACTACATAAATATAGCAAATAAAAAATATATAAATAACTAGATATCTGTAGATAAAGTAAATACATTGTTAAATCACTAAGTGTTTTTTAATCTTTTATTGAAATTGTTTTTTTTACTATTGTTGAATTAGAGCATTTGACATCTTTCAAAGATTTTTGTATTAAAAGAGTTGAATAATCTCAGACCAAGAAAAAACATATTTAGCAATAAAAACCCAGTTTCTATAAAAACAGTAGCAATAAAAACCCAGTTTCTATAAAAACTATTTTTTCTGAATAAAAAATGTGAAAATATTAAATACAAAACATCCATTTACATGGACACATAAGATCTTAGTCTTACAAAATAAACTCTGTAACATTAAAAATATATAAGAAATATTTTAAATTGCTAAAGTATTTTTAGCAATCAAAAAGCATTAAGAGAAACAGTCTATAGAAAAAGACTTACTTGTGTGAATGACTTCAGGCCTTGGGCAACACACGCCTTAAAGGAACTCTTGAAATCCTGGACATCAGATGTTAAACTATTGAATGAAGAAAAAATATTCAAGATTTTTTCATCTTAGACTTTCAAGAATCCAAATTACTTCATCAAAGTCAAATTATTACATTTAAATAAGTACATTATATCATTTATTAAATTAACAGTAGTTTTTTTGTTTTCCAAATAAAAAATTTTTAAGCAAATTTCTAAGAACAAATTCAAACTGATTTTTTGCATGCGCACACACACACACACTTATATATATTGTATATATATATATAAGCAATCTCTCTTTTATGCAGGTTTCATTAAAAGTGACAGACAAGGTATTATGGTTAATTTTTTTAATATAATTTTTCATGTGATCTTATGATTTTTTCTTTTAAGGACATAAATCACATAAAACTTGTACAAGCGTTTTGTTTATCTGAGTGCTTTCAGCTATACTTTTAGCCATTTTCAAGGATGAATGTTATTTTACATTTAACAGAATGTAAGTGGCATTATGTATGATGTAGATTAATGTGTATGTGTTATGTACCAAACACAGCAAGCATGTAGCCTCCATTATTTTTAGTCTTCAAGGGGCATGTGAATTCATAAATAATATTGGCTTGTTGTAGCTGGATTTGCAGGTGAATTGTTATTTTTGATGATGAGGTTAGTCATTTTAAATTTTGTATAATAAATGAATTATTCAATTTTTTCTTTAAGTCGATGAGAGTTGCATATTTTCAGATAATATTTCAAAGTGAAGATTCATCCTGTTTACAATGGCTATACATTTGGTTTTTGAAAAAATATTAATGTTATTGTTATTATTGGTGTGTTTACTGTTGTTATTGGTCAAGTTTGAAATAAAAGCTCAATTCTATCTCATTTAAAGACACACATTTAAATAAATACTATCCAGAATATACTTGTTGACAACACAAACATCATAGCATCATCCACATGCAAAAATCAGCTAAAAATAATGAAGGCCTTATTAATAAAATCAAAAAACCCAACACTCAATAACATCAACTACAAACACACTAACAACATGATTACCATGTTTGGTACATAACACTACTCCACAACATGCATAACACCACATACATTCTATTACATGTAAATAAACATTCATCCTTGAAAATGGTTAAAAGTATAGCCAAAAGCACTCGGATAAACAAAACATCTGAACAATTTTTATATAATTTATGTCCTCAAAAGAAAAAACTCATAAGATCACATAAAAAATTACATTAAAAACTTAACACTTATACTTTGTTCATTTTTAATGAAACCTATATATATATATATATTTCTATATACACACACATACCTAATTATGTTTGTATACATTTCTTATCAATTAGTCAACAAGAAAAATTAATGGATGGTTAAAAAAATAGATAAAAAATAGAAGCAACTATTAACAAAAGAAAAAATATGATAGAGGTAAAACAGAGAGAATTAATTTTTTTTTTCAGCTACAAAGAAATAAATGACCTTTACCTATCTTCTAAAATTATTGTTAAAAATTTGTTTTGAATCTGATAAAAATACTAATCAAATTCTATTATTTTGCAAAGTATTTGTAGCTGTGTTTTCTTTTAATATTATATTTGTATTCTTTTTGTTAGTTATACAAAATATTAATTTAAAATGTATTGTTGAACCAGAATGCTTTGGGATCCTTTGAGCATATATTTAATTTAGATACAGTGTTAACTGATCTCAACTTAATTTCTCCTAAACCATGAATATTCCACAAAGTGGGCCCACAGAATTATTCCTGTAATTAATTATTTTTTCACAGCATTTACTAAAAGATTGGTATTTGCACTCATTACTATTTTTTTTCCCCATGAAAATGTTTAAAATATATGCTGTGGCCCTCATATTGAAAATTTTGATAACTACTGTTCTAATTTAGTAGAAAATAGGATGAAATAACATGGACTTAGAGGTTATTTTCCTGCTAAACCTATTCAAGAAGTTGAATTATCAATTTAAAAATACTAATAAAATTTTCAGTGATAACCTTATACCCAAAATGAAGTTTACAATAAAAAAAAAAAAGTAAAAAGGATAATCTACTTGTTTTGTTATTTTTCCTATTAAAATAGATAATAATTTAAGTTTGTGCACTTCTTGCTGGTCTCTCTTAGATTTTACTAGCTGAATTATTTCAGATACTGTTAGATTTAGTTGTAGTTCTAATTGTATTCTTAAACATGTAACTTTTAAAGAATAGGTTTCACTCCGAATCTCTGAGCAATTTGCGCAATTTGCCAATTCCTAAAACCCTTGACTCACCGATCAATTAATTCTCCTGTCTTGTATCTATCAAAAAACTCAATGTCCTGGGAAATTAGAGACTGGAACAATGTCTTTCGCAACCGAGAAGAAATGTTTTCACCAAGACTGCTTAACAGAGAGATGTAGGTCATTGTTGATAAACCCTGTAAGAAAAAAATTAAAACAATCTTAAATTTTCACTAAAAAGATTGCTTCCAAATTCAAGTGGAAGCCTACAATTCTATATATTTAGAGATTACTAAGAATGCCAGGTTGAGAGATTTGCAGTTTCCTCCCAAGCTCGAGGCCAGTTAGGTTCAACAGACAGCTTCTAATTTGTGTTAACAAGTTAAACAATTAAATTTAATTTTCTCAAACAAACTTATTTAAGAAGAGATATAATACATGGACATATCTCTGCATCTGTAAATACCAAAATAAGTTATAAGTGAAAATAAAGAGAAAAAGGAAAGAAAAGAGATTAGATATTCTGCTTTTACATGCATATTAATCATATCAGTTACTTCTTCCTAAAACAATATTACCTTCCAAGTCTCACAAGCTATTAAGTTTAGTTTTCATAATATACATTCAGAACATTGTTTCTATAAAACAGATTATATGTAAGAGACAAATATTACTTAAATAAACACACAAAAAATATAGAGCAGAAGGAATATATATGACAGAAAAAGAACAGAAACTATCATGTGTAGATTTTCACAAAAATTTGTATAAGAATTCCTATAAGTGATATATGTGAAAATCCAGAAAACATCTCTTTTATAAAATTATTCTAATGCAATTTTATGAGCCTGTATATATTATTTAATGAGAAAATTCTTTACTTTAAAATACTAACCTGTTATTCAAAATAAGAGAAATGAGATTCAAAAACTGATGTCCATATTCTTAACTGATCCTAATTCCACACAAATAAAAGCTTTGAAAATATTACACTAGAAAAAGAGATGTAAGCAGTAAGAAAAAATTATTTCTGTGCATGAAAGAATCAAGTCAACTAAATTTACATTTTGAATTAATTTGCTCTAATTATTTTATCCAGAAAAAAAAAAAACACCTAATTAGCAAAAAACACAATTGTCATGAACAATTTTAATTTTTCATATTAATTTTATTCTCAAAAAAAAAATTTATTTCTTTCATGTTAATTTCGGTTAATTTCATTGCATCTATGTCATTCATTGGAATGAAACCAACTAAAATTAAGAAATATGTCAAAAATTAATAAATCTTCAAAAGAATTTAACCTTATTTCAACTCTCATGGATTGAAAAAAAATAGTTTAAAAAAAAAAAGGAAAAAGATGCATTTATTCTATAGCCTTACAACTGATGCATTTAATAAAAGAGAATCAGGCAGAGTTGAAATATAAATAATACAGTGAGAAATAACACAGTTTTGTAGAGAAAGACAATTTTAAAAATATGCATTAATAAATACCTGGATAATATAAAATAAGCACAGTTTTTGGGCAGGTGATCCAACCAGTTCCAGAAAATCACCAGCATTTTCTTGGGTAAAATTTGAAATAACATTCACCAAATCTCCAAGCATCAGAGGAATCTGAATGTTTACAAGAGCCACAACCACTGCACTCTGGTTATAAGAAACAAGAAGGAAAAAAATGACACACAAACTTTTATTAGATTTATTATTCAGCTTCATTTTGAATTCAGAATATTAACATGAGGAAATAATGTCACAAGAGATTTTTCATTTTTATGAAAAAAGGACTTCCAATTTTACATGCTTTTTGTTTTTAGTCTAAACCTTCATTAGTAACAAATAAGAATTATTAAGCTAATAACTGAGTTGGTGATAATAATTAGCGGAATCTTAGCCTAATATAATGATATTAAAAATACATTTAACTAATAGACAAATGATGATTCATTTAGATCATAGCACCCAATGAAGTGAAATGAAGTGGTAGAGTTAGACCTATCACTAAGACAAATATTCATATCCTGAGGGTGCAAAGACTAAGTAAGATGATTCAAGGCCACAAAAAGCAGCTATAATAAATTTATCACAAAATCTATATATTCACATTATTATCTAAGTAAATATAAATATAGCTAACTTATATTTTTACACACAGACACATACACAATACTTTCAAGAATTCTTAAGGGAAAATTTTCTCCATAGAACATATTCCAATTCTCCTATAACATTAACTCAAAGTTTGATAAGTTACCTTACTACTGATAAATCACTGAATAACTCTTGCAACAGAAAATCTCTATCTTTGATTTTCATTGATAATGAATAAAATCAATTGAGAAAAAATTGGATTATACTTGTTGCAACCATTATTTAAACATAAACAGTTTTGTATTTCCACACACGGAATTGCAAAACATTAAAGTAAGAAAGTTAGACAAAGAAAAGTGGCAAAATAATAAGAGGAATCTTTTCATAAAGATAATGTTATTTGCATTACTATTGTCCTCATCTTTGTTGTTGCTATCCCAACATCTTGGTTGTTGTGCCCTCCACCCTTTTTTAGGTGCTTGTTAAACTTCAGGGAATTTTGAACTGAACCTAAATTAAAATTAAAAATTAAATCTATGGAGGTAGATTGTTCTCATTTTAGGGTCTATGTTTAAGGATCTAACAAAAACAAGAATATATATTCATAAACATGTACAGTGAAATAGGAACAATCTAGCTCTGCAGATTAGATAAAAAAGTTTAATCTGAAATTCTTTGAATCTTATCTGGATCAATAAGCACCTAAAGAAGACTAGAAGGCATAACATCCGAAACATTGTGATAATAGCAACAGAGATGAAGACAATAACCAGAATGATAATGTTACATGATAATGAAATTCAAATAGGAAAAATAATGTTTGATGAAATTTTTGACAAATAAAATGTTCTTTCTTCAAGTGTATATAAATTTTAAAAGTGAAATTGTGAATAGTTTTTTATTGCATTATTAAAACTTATGAATGCGTTCTAATCATGAATTTTAATTAACAATAACTAGGAGAATATTGAAATTCAAGCGACTCATCAAAGCTCGGAGAAAATGCTAAACCAACAGTCATTACTGAATTGAATTTCTGATTTACTATCACTTGTAATACATTATTACAAAGTGATTTTAATAGATTAAAATTAAATCTGCTTGGATTATAATCCCATATTCAATTGATCATAAAATATGGTGTACTGGACAGAAATGTATTCTCCATTCTTAGACAACTAAGCTATTTAATTTTCAATCATACATAGTCTTTTAGACATGGCAATTCCATTAAAAAGTTGAGAAAATCCTTCTGTTCAAAAGTATACACATTACATATAAAGTATTTAACTTACAAATATAAGAGAATAGAGGGGTAGCATATACAAAAGAAAAAAGTACATCATAATATTTATAGAAGCCATGGTCATGGAATGGTGGAACTGGTAAAAGTTAATGCACCTACAGATATTTATATATATATAACTAAGTAAAATCAGAACAAAGATAGAATGAAGAAATCCTAGAGATACATACAGTAATAGCTCCAATTAAACTCCATATATCAGGCCAAACCATCCAGAAAAAACCTTTCCAATCAAAATTTGGTTCAAAACCTTCTCTTTCATCAAGTCCCACCAATCTGGAAGGTTTTGATTTGCAGTGAGCTTGAACACACAGCCTGCTCAGTACACAAGCTGATCCAAAGCAAAGGGCAAAGATCTTGCCAGATTTCACATTTGTGAGCAAGATCTGATTTGCTCCTTTAAGGAAGGAAGCTGACTGCTGAATTGTTTGACCTGAGGGTTTAGAAATAGGAATGGAATGACACTTCAGGAATGGAGAAGCATATCTGAAAAAGAAGTGCAAAATGTAAGAACTAAAAGAAATACCAACAAAAATAAGAAGACAGCTTATTGAAATTTTATTTCATCACATTTGTCAAATAGTTTTTTTGTTTTAAACTACAAATTGTTCTAAAAGTTCAACAGCTATTCAACTACAGAATTTAATCCCTTGGAGTCTTTAGTAGTTTAATATAACTTACATATACTTAATCTACATATTAACTTTGGTTTTCTAATTTGAAACTTTGAAAGGCATAAAATCACCTAAATTAGATGATTCAATAAATGCATAGCAGTCATTTACCTGATCTATAAATGAATTTTTTTGCCTTATTTTCAAATTATATAATCTGATCTTTAAACAATTAAATTAATTAAGCTATTCTTAAACTTGTTTTCAAAATTGAATCTTATTTTCCATCAAGATAATCCCGTCTTCTAAACAAGAAAAAGTACAACTGTTTTGTTTTTATTCACTTGAATGCTGTTTTTGGCATTAAATTCCTGTTTTTTTTTTTCATTTCATTCTAAACAAGAATATAATACCACAAAGACACAAGGAAGATTTTAGTGAAGAAAAAGGACAATAAAAGAACAGGTTTTGAGAAAATAGAAGATAGCAATTGGAATTACATTTAAATTTTTGAAGATTGTAGGGAAACGAGGAACTGGAAAAGAGTTCCACAAGCAAGAAATGTGAGAAAAGAAACTATTAGAATACAACATACAGTTGCATCTAGCTAGTTTAACAGTGGGACCTAGTTGCCAACCTAGTAGTATGCTTAAATTCATGCATTCAAATCACTAAGGAGAAAAACTTATCAGAAGAGTTACCATGAAAATATTTGTAGAAAAGCCAAAGCCACTTCACGGTGGTGGAAAAGTCGAGATGACAGGTCAAGATCAATTACATTACAGACCATTTTTTTGGAAATTATGAAAAATTCTGAGATATATAATAGAAGCACCAAATTTACTTTATGAGATCTGTTACTATGACAGAAGTAAATAGTTGTCATCAGCATAAATACCTAGTTTAGAACTGATGGCATCAGAAGCATAGTTGATGAAGACAAAGATAAGACCTCCACATTAATGAAATCCATTCATTACATCATTTGTTAAGAACAATTGGATTAAGCCAAATATTCATCCAGAGACACTACTGCTCTTGAAGGAGACCAGCATACCAAATCCTTTTGAACACTTTCAAGATACCTGAAGCAACACGCCTTGACTTGCTGTTCTAATCTAAAACTTGCTAGACAAATTCCGTAATAGCTGTTAACATCAGCAAAAGACCTGATGATTTATAAATGTAAATTATAAATTCTTTGCAAAGGCTAATTATCATTAAATTTAATCATTAGAGTATCATTACAGTTGAAACTGTAGGTGCAAAACTACTCTGCAATTGGCAATTCATTTAGTTTTCTTCCCTTAAACAAACATTTTTTATATCAATTAAAAATTACTCCAAAAAATTGCTTTGTTCTCAAAGTTAGAGCATTTTAACAGGATTATGTTTACAAAAGCTGAATTATAATGTGCCATTTTTGCTGTCTAAAGGCAGCAAAGGCATACAAAGATTATAATTTCATAGAATAATTTCACAGAAATTCATTCAGCATTCATGCTCTTCAACAAGTAAATTTATCAAGCAGGCAACAGTACAAATACTTCTGCTTGTTCTTGAAAAAAAAAAAAAAACTTCTTTCAAGGACAATTTATTTAAAAGCATTTAGAAAGCATTAACTGTAAGAATCCTTAACAAATTATTTTCATTTATCTTTATCAGTTTTAAAAAAAAAAAATAAGGTGAGACTAACTGACAACAAAAGAGGATTTGCTAAGTGGAATACCAATGACAGTCATTTGGGAGAGATTTAACCAGTAATTTTAATCTCAAAGTAAAATTCCCATCAACACATTTATCTCCCACCGGCTCCCCTGGGCAATTAATCTGATAAAATTTAACTTGTGACATAAGTTGATAAAACTTACAAAAAAAAAAGAAAGCCTATCAAAAATTAAAAATATAAAAAGTACATTTTGAACAAACTGTAATTTAGGTACCTCCAAAGATTCAATAAAAAAAAAAAATGATTATACATGATGAAAAAATGCTCAAAACTTAATAAAACATTTTATAATCTTTGTGTTGTCAGAGGAAAGACCAAAGCAATTGTTTATGCAAAAAAATTTTTAGTCTGTTTTAAAAGCTTCAAAATTCCTTAAAAATCTTGTTTCTCTGGTGTCAACTAGGGCCATCAAAAAATTATCAATTTTTCCCATACTAATTTTGGTATGAAAAATTTAAGTTTTTGTGGTGAAAAACACATTTATTTACGAATTCTTGCAAAAATAAAATAATTGTTGGATTATAATGAAACTTTCATGACTTATTCACAAATGAATTAAATTATTTTGAAAACATTTTTTTAGAAAATCTTGGTAGAAATATTTTTTTTTACTGTTATCATTGATTTATTTAATTTTATGAAATTTCAAGAATTTCATTTTTGTATCACTTAATGTTTAGAAGGATGTGTAATGTGGTGCAGTGGATATTATCTCAGAACAAGTAATCAGAGAGCCAAGTTCGAATTCCAATTAATTTCGCTGCATTCACTTACACACAAATACCCTTGGGAAAGACATAATCTGTCTTTTCTCCATCCAGCATTCTTTTTTGAAAATAAGGAGGAATACAGCTGTTTCCTTATTTTTCATTTGAAAAAGAAGAGAATAAGGAGAGGTATAGTAGATCTTGTTAATTTTCATTTGTAATAGAAGAAAAGATAAAAAGGACCCAATTACAGAAAATTGCTCTGAATAGTAAAATAAAAATGCAATAAAACTAAGACATTATTTAATTAGAAAAGTTTTTAATTATTTTTATGAATAAAATATATTATGAGCACTATTGTCTTAAGAAAATAATGATGAGAAATTATAATAAAATGATAAATTAATTTTTACAAGTATTGTATTCATTTTTAAAATGTTGATTATAATTTATAATTAAACTATTATTAAATCTTTTTTTAATTTGTAACAGTTTGATATTATTAATAAGTAAAAACTAATATTTACTAATCATAAATTAAATAGCTTACTACAGTTCAACAATCCTCAGTATTTTGTGTATATGTGTGTGTGTGTGTGTGTATATACATATACAGAGAGAGAGAGAGAAATGTGAGAATTTTTGTAAACACAAACGTTGATATCAGAAAATAAGAGTGGTAACTATAATAAAATATACTGATAACTTTCCATATTTCCTCAACAAGTGCTTTCATAAAAATTCAATAAAATATTAAAATGCTTCAAATACTGAACATTTTTAAGATTACAAGAGTGAAAAAAAATTAAGGTGTTTATTGTATTTGCCATGTAATTTTGCTACAACTATTTCTCCTTATTATCAGTCTAACAAACATCAGGTTAACACATCATAAAAATACCAACTGCTGTGCTTTTCTGTGATATATTAAACTAAAAGTAATATTTGTTTTAGTTCAGATTAATTAAATCAATTAATCTTTTGCATATAAAATTTCTGAAAGGTATATTTTATTTTTTACAGAACTTTTAATAAAGAGAAGAGTATTATGATGTGTTGACAGATTTGTCAATATATACAATTTTGGCAATTTTACTGATAAAAAATAAATTCTAAAAATCAAATAATAGTTGGATTTTAATGACACTTTTACGACTTGCTCACAAATTAATTAATTTTTTTATGTAATTATTTATTTTTATAAAATCTTCGTAAAAATATTTTTTACATCTATAAATTAATTTCTAGAAATTAAATTGTCTACCAACTTTGTTTTATAAGTTAAATGCAGAACTCCTTGGAGAATGTAAATTATCCATATTTTTGGGTTTTTTTTTAATATCACCCCAAGCAAGACAATAACACCACTGATGCGCAGGGGGCTACGTAAGAGTAAAAAGATTGGAAAAGAAAAGCCGGAAACCACATCCTAACCAGGAAACAAGGGATGAGCCTCTTCACCTGTTCAATAGTCGTGGGTGGAGTGTGAACCAGGCGATAGTTTAGTCTATCTACTCCAATTGTTTTTCAAACAGTTCCAAAAAATCTGCTCCAAGGAGCAAAATAAAAATGCAATAAAACTGATATTTAATTATACAAACTTTTAATTACTTTTAGAAATAATATGTATTAAGGACATAAGAAAATTTTTTTTGCAATGAATAATTCTTAGAAAAATTGTTTTTATTTTTTAAATTATAATTCATAGTTTCAAAAATCTTTTCAAATTCTTCATTACTTTATTAACTTATTAAATTTTACTAAGTGAATTAATAATTTATTTTCATGTGTACAAAATGTACCCATTTTGAAAGTATAGATTAACATACACTGTAACACGATATCTCAGAAAATATAATCAATGACTATAGTAAATTTAAATTTTCGTTTTAGGTCCTAAAGGCTTTTATCCCTTCAAAATTTTCCAAAATAGTGTTAATTCCATGCAAATGTATATGCTGAACTCAAATCAACAATTAGTTATTGAAGAAACCTACCTTTATTGAAGATCAAGAAAAAAAAAATCAAACTTCATCTCGCTCTTTTTGTCACCCACAACTCTCACGCAGAAATGTAATTAACTGCTGAATGACTTTCAGCATAGGCAACAAATTTCGGCCTATTTACTTCCTGTAATGAAATTAATACGCGATTTTTTTTCGGTACTCAATTTCAGCAGAAAGTTGTGTTTTTGCATGTTTTTTTTACTTAATTTTTTTCCGATGAAAGTTAACTTTCAAATATATGAAAAGAAGTGATAAATGTAGTTTAATTAACCTTCAAGTTCAAATATATTGCATGTTTTTTTTTTTTGGTACTTAATTTCAGAAGAAAGTTAACTTTCAAATGTATGAAAATAAGTGATAAGTGTAGTTTAATTAACCTTCAAATACATTGTGTGTATTTGTGTGTTTTCCTTTTTGGTACTTAATTTCAGAAGAAAGTTAACTTTCAAAAATATGAAAATACATATAAATTATAAATAACAAAAAGAACAAAGTAAGTAGTACAGTAAATCATTTTTTAATACTTAACATTGAAAATAAAACAATAATTACATCAATTGTAAAGGAAGTTAAAAGTTAAAAAATGGAAAAAATGACATTGACAATTTTTTAAAAAATGCAATTGTTTTAGGGTCCAGGATAAAAAAAAATGCTTTATTTATTGTATTTTCATTATATTTGAAGGTTAATTAAACTACACTTCTCACTTATTTTCATATATTGGAAAGTTAACTTTCTTAAAAAAAATTCTATATTTTCAATCATATATTTGAAAGTTAACTTTCCTCAGAAAAAATTAAGTAAAACTACAATTATCACTTATTTTCATATATTTGAAAGTTAACTTTCTTCTCAAATTAAGTAAAACTACAATTATCACTTATTTTCATATATTTGAAAGTTAACTTTCTTCTCAAATTAAGTACACGCAACTTTCTTAGTTAAATTAATTGCCAACAAAAAACAAAAAAAGGAAATAAAAAACGCAAATACACGCAACTTTCTGGTAAAATTGAGTTCCGAAAAAAAACAAATCGCATAGTATTTTCTTCAAAGACATTTCAATAAAGTAAGTAAATAAGCTGAAATTAGCTTCCTACGCTTAAAGTCATTCAGGAGTGATTTAGTTAAAAAAGTGAGAGTGGTGGGTGACAAAAAGAGCAAGAAGAAGTTCGATTTTTTTCTGGTCGTTAAGATCAATAAAGATAAGTTTCTTCAATAATTGTTGATTTGAGTTCAGCATACATTTGCACGGAAATAAGGATATTTTGAAAAAATTTGAAGGGATATAAAAGCCTTCAGGACCTAAAACAAAAGTTTACCAAAGATAAAGCTTTTTCCGATATTTGGAAATAGATATGAACTTTTGTAAAATCACTTACTTAGTTATTATTGATTTATTAATTATTATCGATTTATCGGCAAACTTGTAATGTTAATGAGATTATGAAATTGAAGTATTTGAATCGAAGTATTGCTTCATGAACAGTTTTTTTTTTGTTTTTTTTTTAGACCAATTGATTGCCGAGGAATGATAATGTTCCTTATTTAGGGGGTTTCTAATTGAAATTTACAGTAGGTACCTGCAAAAAGAGAAAAATAAAAAAAGAAATACCTAAGGAAGGTTTTTAACTTTTTAGGTAATTCTACTTTTTTGTTAATACATTGCAAGACTTAAGTTTTTAAAATTCATTTTTATAAATGTAAAAATTTTTTTGAAACTTTTATTAATCGAAAGATAAAAGATTAAATTTAACTATTTCCATTATGGCATTAATAATACTCTGCGGTCACTACATTAGTATATCTACCTAGTGTATTTTTCAAACTGAAATTATATTGATTAGAATCGATTTCCTTTTTTTTCTATTTCATATTTTTTTCTGAAATAGCTAATTATCACTCTTTTTAGGAGAAAAAGTGTCTTTCATCGCAATGTAATTTTCTTTATTAAAAAATCAGTAAATATTCGTTTTAGGTACCGACGGCTTTTTCCTCCTTCAAATTTATCCAAAATAGCATTATTTCTGTGCAAATGTATATGCTGAACTCAAATCAACAATAGTTATTGAAGAGATTTGCCTTTTTTGCTTTGAAAGTCCATAAAAAAAAATTTAAAAAAACTATATCTCGCACTTTTTCTCTCCCGTAACTCTAACGAAGTCATGTAATTAACTGCAGAATGACGTTCTACATTTTGGCCGATTTTCTTCCTTTACTGAAACTTCCGGCAATGTACTTCCTGATCTGAGAGAAACAAGTGTAGAAATACAATAGCGCATTACTTTAATTTCCGGATGTACATCGCCGGAAGTATCAGTAAATGAAGAAAAATAGACAAAAAATTTGCCAAAATTCGTTCAAATGCACAGTACGTCATTTTGCAAGTTAATTACATGACTTCGTGAGAGTTACAGGAGAGAAAAAGTGCAAGATATAGTTCGTTTTTTTATGGACATTTAGATAAAAAAAAGTTAAGTTTCTTCAATAACTAACAGTTGATTTGAGTTCAGCATATACATTTGCACAGAGATAATGCTATTTTGGATAAATTTGAAAGGGAAAAGCGATGGGACTTACAACGAAAATTTACCTTATCTTTTTGCAACTTAAACAAGTGAGATATTTAACTACTAAATAATCATTATTACTTATTGGCTTTTTTATAATATAAATTGAATTAAAGATTACTTTGACAAGTTAAATCTTAGACTAAATTTTTAAAAGCAAAAACCCATCATTGTAATTATCTGACACAAAGATTGTCATTTTTAGTTTTATACCTAAAACATTCATTTTGTTTTCCAAAAAAAAAGTAGGATCATTTAAAAATTCCAAAGATAACAGTTGAGTTGAGAGTTGGCATTTGCCTCTGCAACTATGACACTGTCAGCTCTCTGCCTTCGGGTAGAGGGCGCTCTCTGCTTCCGAGCAGAGAGCAATAACCCAGTCGTGGTTCCGCCGAAGGGTAGAAGCACGACTGGGCAAAAATAGACAGACATTTTTTGGCCGGGCCATATAGCCCGGAAATCCCAGTCATAACTGACCATGTGTCACATGTTGCCCTTACTGGGAGGGACAACTAAATATAGAGTTGAGACGTTATTTTTATGCAAAATTTAATTGCATCTTAAACTAAATAAAAAATATTTTTGTGCTTAAATTAAAAGGAAAAACTACTACATAATAATGTAGACCCAAAATGCAGGTTCTGTGATAAACACCAAGAAACAATATAGATCATCTAATCTCAGGCTGTTCTGCACTTACCCCAAATTAATATAAAAATTGCCACGATAGAGTGGGGCAATATTTACATTGGACAATGTGCAAACACTATGAAAAATATGTAAACAAAGACTGGTATGAACATCACCCAGCATCGGTTACAGAAATAGAAGATGTCACCATTCTATGGGATTACACCATCTACACAGACAGGAAAATTGAATCCAATAGGCTGAACATTATTGTTAAAAACCAAAAACAAAAAACTTGCCAACTAATTGATATGGCTTGTCCAGCAGATTGTAACATAGCAACCAAGGAATTCGAAAAACTGTCAAAATATAAAGACCTGGAAATTGAAATAGAGAAAATGTGGAAACTGAAAAAGAATCCCTGAAAACCCCAGCTTAAAAGGTATATAAAAAATTAATTTCTTGAGTTCAGCACACAAACTAAGGAGAACTTTGTCTATGTCACACTAGGGATGTTATGATAGAAGAAACATGAAATGTAACCTTAACAACACACCATCACCTACCTTAGGTCTTTCTGCAGACTTGGTAGGTAGTGTGACCATAGCAGAAATGAAATTATAATGAAAAAGGACATAATAATCATAATAATTATAATAATAACAACAACAATCACTGAATATATATAAATCTATGTATCTAGAGATTCTTGAAAAAATCCAAAGAAGAATCTGCAGTTCTATCAGTCCTGACCTGGCATTTGCTTCATTTACTTTCCCATTAGTATAGTATAATTTCCCTGTGCCTTTTAGGTAAATATTTTAACAGTAATTTTCCTAATAAGCTTTTGTCTTTTCTTCTCACGTTTTTATTTTCAATTGGAGTAGATAGACTAAACTATCGCCCGGTTCACACCCACCCTCGTCTATTAAACAGGTGAAGAGGCTCATCCCTTGTTTCCTGTTTAGGATGCGGTTTCCGGTTTTCTCTTTTCCAATCTTTTCACTCCTATGTAGCCCCCTGCACATCAGTGGCGTTACCGCCTTGCTCGGGGTGATATGATTAAAAAAAAAAAACATAATAATTACAAAAAAAAAGACTAAAAAGTAAACGCATTTTCAAATATTACTTTCTAATTTTTTTTATTGAGATTTCTTGCGTAGTATTGCATATCAAAAGAAAACTGATATTTTTATTATTTATAATACTTTTTTTTAGGTTTGTTCTAGCGTTTCGGAAAGTAAATGAGAAAGCGTGATTTGAAAGGAAAATTAAAAGTAAGCAGTTATTTCTTCAATAAAACTCGATATTTATTAAATCTTTAAGGTATGAAGTCTAATTGTTATCATAACTTTGTTATTAGCGTTATATTTTAATATTCCAAAATCATTAATAGTAAATGACACACTTACAGTACAAGTTACAGAGTATTAATATTAAATCATCATATCTGTTACCTGTTTCTTTACAATTTTCATAATAAAATTATTTTATTTTTAAAAAAAAAAGAAAAATTTGACAAGCTTGGACATAGAACATTTTAGAATCATATTAAGAAAAAAAGCCTAAACAATATTTTGTTAAGAAACATTAAAGTTAAAAATATCCCTTCATGACTTTAAGTAAGAAGGAAGAATATTTTTCTTTTGTTTTAATGTTTACGTTCATTTAGTTACATTACCTGGAAATGAAAGGAACTGTTTTCGATGTTAATCTTGAAGTTAGTAATGCACCGGATCGTCTGCACAAAAGTTGCACAGCAAACATGACTTCAAGATATAAGTAGATAAATAATTAAAAAAGAAAAGAAATACAAATGTCGAATGTGTCGATCCGGTGAGAAACACACGTTAGCCAAAGGACGCAGCCATGGTTCTATAAAGGGAGATGATTAGATTTCAGCTCAAAAGTATAAAGAGTGATCTCTCTTTTTAATAGTTTAGATAAAGATCATCATCATCGACATGATCTAGAAATTAACATTCACAATTTGATCCTGTCTATGCTTTTGTTTTAAATTTCTAGTTATTTAACTCGCAAATTATTAGAAATAAGCATGTGAAACATTTGTTTGATGATAATGCAGACAGATTTTTAAGTAAGAAAGCTCCTCTATGTGTTCAATTACAGAAAAGTATAAAGAGTGATCTCCCTTTAATAGTTTACCTACATTTTAATGATTTTTTGTCTTCTGCAAAATTTGCATTAATTACAAATAAAGATCATCATCATCATCGACATAATCTAGAAATTAACATTCACAATTTGATCCTGTCTATGCTTTTGTTTTAAATTTCTAGTTATTTAACTCACAAATTATTAGAAATAAGCATGTGAAACATTTGTCTGATGATAATGCAGATAGATTTAAGTTAAGAAAACTCTTCTATGTAATTCAATACATACAGAAAAACATCTGAGAATACATGTATGTTTGTGTTGTCTAATATCCCACTTGTTTTAAATTTTATAGCTTAGGTGAATAACAACGAGCACATGGACAAATAAAGAACGAATAAAATCTTGCTAACTGGTAACAAAAGAACAAACAAAAAAATTTTTTAAATTATATTCACAAAACAAAATATACAAAATGTGGAATTGAGATTATATGTTGAGACGAGAGCGTACAAAACAGTTTGTTGATAAAGGGTTGCTTGTGAATTCAAAGGTATGTGTAGAAAATATTGACTGTTTCTTCCCATGATGAGTGATTTATTAAAATGAGTGCATGAGTGAGTTGCAATTTTGGTTTTTGTGTTAAGAGTTACTTAACAAAATTCAGCTGTTCATATTTGCGTGGATTTTTGTGGCATTCGGTTGACGTTCGAATTCTCACTGAGGGTTAAGTTATTGAATGAGTGAGTAAGAGTTGAAACTGAAGTAAGTGAATGAGAAAGAGTTTTTTATAGCAGTCGCTATGTTTCACACCCACATATTGACATACATGCTTTTCTACATCATATTTGAATAAATCATTACTTTACTATAGAACAATTTAACAATCGCAGTTGTCCTTGAAGACCTTCAGCTCTTAACAAATCTGCCTAGTCTGTGTGTTGCAATTGGTTAATTTTTATTTTAACCAATCAGATATTTTTAATGTAAGATTGAGTTTCTGGCGGTGCTTGCTGGAGCGTACTTTTTTCCTACAACTACTTTCCACAGCTCGTTAGTAAGATTTTGGCTGTCGTCCGAATCCACGTCAGTTTGATACTCAATCTTTCTCAGACACAATATTTCGTAATACAAACTTACACTCTATCACTTTGGTTGGACACTGTAGCGGCCTAACTACTTTTTTTTATTTGTTATGTAATAATGTTAGCTTCTCAATTCAATGTGTACCAAAAAGTGAACAAACAAGACGTAGGTAGACAAAATTTTAATTATAACAATAATCAGTTAAAGGGAGAGAACTTATTTTCACCCTTTTAATAATTAACTGGAGATGTATGAAACACTTTTTGTATGTGTTTAAGAAAATAATTTAAACAGTTCAAAGATGATGAGTTGGTAAAATAGTTTGTAATTTGTTCCAGTTCAAAATGATGAGTTGGAAAATAGTCTGTATGTCCAAATAATTGAAATAGTTCAAAGTGATGAGTTGGAAAAATAGTCTGTATGTCCAAATAATTGAAATAGTTCAAAGTGATGAGTTGGAAAAATAGTCTGTATGTCCAAATAATTGAAATAGTTCAAAGTGATGAGTTGGAAAATAGTCTGTATGTCCAAATAATTGAAATAGTTCAAAGTGATGAGTTGGAAAATAGTCTGTATGTCCAAATAATTGAAATAGTTCAAAGTGATGAGTTGGAAAAATAAACAGCAAGCAAGGTGTGTGTGAATAAGAATGTCAAAAAAAATACTTGCGTTTTAGCCGATAAGTTGAAGTAATATAATTATTTACCAGGAGAAAAATATTGAATGCAAAAAGGTTGTTATTGCAAAGTTTGAATATTTAATTTAGTTTCTCAGGCAGGTAAAAATGAAACCAGCTTATTTTCTTTTTAAAGAGTAGGCGAAAATATATATGCCTTAAAAGAAAAGTGGTTTTCTTTTTAACGAGTAGGCTAAAATATATATATGCCTTAAAAGATAAGTGAGCTGGAAACAATAGGTCTGGTAGCTTCAAAATCTTCTTTCCAACTGAAGCTTCAAGAGCGGGAAGATTCCCGCTTTTTCGAAAGAGAGGCAAAATGCTGCTGCTGATGCAGAACGAACCAATGAAAAGTTTGGTTACAAAAAGAAGATGGTTTGATTTATTTTACAATTTTCCTTCTCGAACTTTTTATAAATATAGGTGATACGAGGGTATTGTAGAGAGCTCGACAACACATTGCTAAACACATCATTTAAGCATTGTTGAATTAAAACTTATTTCCACACAACACTTCACAGCAATTATATCTCTGTGTTAATCATTTTCTCAAACAAACTTTGTTTCGAGCAATCATTCAAAGAACATGTATCTCACTAGAGAACTTTATTCAACCAGTTGACTTTCGAACAAAAACTACAGTCGATGGGGGACAACTTTTCTTCCTTCATTCACATTTTGTCAGTTAGTCAAGTGTCATACGTGATACACGCTTGGGCGATCATGTCTCGAAAGAGACATGACTGACTGGGCGCAAGATTATCCCGCAGTAGTTTGCCATTGCTTTCTGCGGTAGACTGGTTGCCGACCAAGGCTATAGAACCCAATCTGTCCTGCTATTTAACTGGAAGGAAGAGACGGATTAACACCTCTCCCAAAGGGTATTTGCGCGTAAGTGAATACAATGGATTCAACTGGAATTCGAAATCGGTTCCCCGGTTTCTCGTTCCGAGCCGACATCCACTGTACCACAAACGCACATCCAACGCACATTTTTTGTACACAGTCTAATTGCATGCTTTGTTTTCACTGTTGTATTTTTATCAATACATGTTTATTGTTGATTACCAGTTGGCGTTGTTATTTATTTCATGAAGAATTTTTAATATAATTAAGTGGAGGTATAAGACCCCTACAATTTGGTGACCGTAACGTGATTCTTCTTTTAAAAACACCCAATTTGTTTGTCGACTCCTTGAATTAACTGCAGATGAGACGTTAAGTACTCTCTCTCTCTCTCTCTCTCTCTCTCTCTCTCGCATCGAATCCAAGATGCAAGGCCCAAAGCTACGGCAACCATTACTTATGCACACGCAGTCACATCCATGACGATGACACTGAAAAGGGGGATACTAGGTGAGAAGCCCAAAAATATTTTGTTGAAAATGAAAGAATTTGTGTTCGTACTTCAGCTATTGACAGGTTTGCCCGAGCAGTTTCACAAAGTAAATAATGCCCTTCATTGACCAACCTATACAGTTTGTAGCCACAGGGCGCTGGTTTGTTTCTTAGTTCAGCTTTGTGTCAGACTAAACCGAACTCCCTACAGCTTAAAAGTTTTATGCAGAATTATCAGAAGGTTGGTTGTTGGCAGGTTGGAATATATGAAATTGTGTGGAATAGTGTAAGGATAAAATATACATTTTGCATTTTAAAAATAGAGATTTATTAAAAGAAGGAATAACACAAGTTAATGTGCATTAGAAACATTATTAAGAAGTTAAGGGTAGATTTCGTGTTCAATGATAAAGTTATGGGTATCAAGAAATGTAGAAAATGTTTGTAGTAGTAATTGTTGAAAGTGTATATGCGTACGTACGTATGTATATATTCAGTAGGAATGTTTTTGAATGGAGAAGTAGAAGTAAAAGAAATCAGCAGAAGGAAAGAGAAATAAGACAAATGTCCGGATCAGCTTGAAGCTTCTCTCGTTAAATTTTAGCTTGTTGTCTTCGCTGCTTCCATCCCTGACTGCCTTGACTGGCGCCGAAGTCATTTATATATTTCTTTTTGAATTTTGCACTAACTCGCGAAGTCCTCAAGTCTTGCAAGTCGCTCCCATTGGTCAAAAATCAATTTAACACCTACTTGCAAAATCTGGTTTCGACTTTTTTTTCAACCACATGGTCAATCTTTTTTCTATTTGGGAAAACCAGAATTTCACACGTCATTGTAAATTTTTGTAAAAGTGAAGAAGGTTGATTTTAATTAATTTCTTATTAAGGTTTCTTTTAATTAATTTCTTATTCATTTCTGCAATTTGTTTCCAGCACATGAGAAAACTTCGATGAAATTGAGAAGCAAGCAAAAAGTACTCTAGCTAATGTAGAGTACAAAACGAGGAAGGCGTAGAGTGCTAAAATGACAATACAATGATGGTAGTGCAGCGGAAGCCTCGGATTAAATTCCCCCAAGAGATAAATTTAAAAGACATTCCAAAAGAAAAAAGGAAGAAGAAAGAGTCTACTAACTGGATGACAATTGTTGAAATTCGCAGGAAGACGTATTGAAAAGTTGAGAAGAAATTAAAAAAGAAATGTGTTAAAAAATCATGTCAAAGTAGTAAGTGAACACCAAGAAGAATCGAACCTAATTTTACTAGGTGGAATTCAATATGATTAAGCAAAACCAAGACTACCCGTCCTTCTCCGCTTCTAGCCGATAAGAAGTATATCCTCGAAGATGTCAAATAGAAAGACATATGTTGTCAATAAAGAAACCCAGGTGGTCACCGAAATAACATTTAAAGATCTGGACAAAGAACCAAGAAAACCCATCTGAATGGAATCAGACACCCAGAAGAAAAGCATCCCTACAACATTCCCTGACGGGTTTGTTTATTTTAATTTTTGTGACATTCATCATTTTTTTTTATACCCAACATTAATTCGGATTTCTTTGGATACAAGTGAAAGAAAAATTAATTGCTGTTTTGGATTGACTGTAGTAAAAAAGGCTGTGTGGTCTTGTTGACCGAGAAAACCTACAAAGATAAACTTTTGTTTTTATTACTAAAGGGACTGAGATTATTTTTTGTTTACCTTCTTTTCCTTCCCACCATTACAATTCTGGCGAGTGGGTGGGCATATGGATGGACTCCGTACAAGTTCCTGGTGTTTGGAAATCACCACGAGACAAGCTGACAAAGGAAAATTAACAACTGAAAATCCATTTTCACTTATGCATTCTGAAAGTTTGGGTTCATTACAGGAAAGTGTCTCGGCCCATGGAGTAGGCTGAGGCTAAATGCTGAGAAAGTGTGTGTGTGTGTGTGTGTGTGTGTGTGTGTGTGTGTGTGTGTGTGTGTGTAAGAGAGAGAGAGAGAGAGAGAGAGAGAGATTAGCACCGCCTACATAGAACGATGATGCGACGTGAAGGGAGTTGGAGTTAATAGGCGGCTTGATTCACCTTACAACCCAAAATTTGGAAAACCACTTGAGTAAACATACGTTGGGAATATGGAATTGAAAAAAAAATGGTTGATGCTAAGGATGGAAGAAAATTGAATCCAAACCCTGGTCAGCTCCACTCCTGCCGGATGCAGAGCTTCATATAAGCTGGAGGTTTGGACAACTTAGAGAGTCCCCACGCTACTGCTACTGGAATCCACGTCGTTCATCGAGACCTCCTGACCAAGGCCTTGTGCTAACCCTGAAAACTAGAACTTAGAAATCAAAATTACTAATAAAAGCTGCAAGCTCCAGAAGTGGATCCCAGTGTAATTTGATTATAGCAGTAAGTGAGAAGGGCTAAAACCACTGCATACAACAAATCCAATTCAGTTGGCAAATCGACAATTCACCGACATTTGAAGCAACTTGATTTTGTTCAGTTTTGACGAGTTGAAATTTGCCGTCAATTGCTCAGCAATCCATTGGACTAGCGTTTTAGGAAGCGTATTGTGACATCCGACGAGAAATGGGTCTATCTGGTCCAGCACAATCGAGACAAGCGATGGGTTCATAAACGGCAAGAGATACCGTCGGTTCCAAAACAAGATCGATTCGGCAAGAAAGTCATGTTGTGCATTTGGTGGAACTTTGAAGGAATCGTGCATTTTGAGTTGGTTCCAAATGGTTGTGTCATCAGTGCTGAACTTTACTGTCAGCAACTTGAGCGGGTCTACGAAAAGTTGAAGCAAAAGTACCCGGCTCTGATCAACCGAAAGTGCGCTTTGATGCAGCAGGACAATGCCAAGTCACACACTGCCAGGAAGACCAAAGACAAGTTTGAAGAGCTGGACGGCGTTGAGGTTCTGGCACATCCAGCCTGCAGTCCTGACTGTCCTTCATCAGATTACGGCCTTTTCATCTTAATGCAACACTTTCTGAAAGGCAGCCGATTTGACTCGTTTGATGAAGTCGTGTCAAGAATTCTTTGATTCGAAGCCGGCTGAATGGTACTTTGACCAGATCCGAAAGCTTGCAGATCGATGGCAGCAAGTCTTGGAAAATGATGGTCTTTATTTTGAGCAATAATTTTTGTTGTTTTTGCGAGTAAAATTTAAATATTTTGCAAGTGTTTTCTGGTAACCTTAGATTACTTGGCGAGCAAAATTTAAATTTTTTGCAAGTGTTTACGAACTTTTGGGACAGCCTAATATATTTTTATGTTCATAAAAAAGTTCTAGATTGTTCTTTCAATGATGTTTGGTTTGATTCAAATGTGTTTGAAGGAAAATTATTTTGGTGCAGGTCTTTCTTGAATTTTGTATGTTAAGATTTCTTTGCAGAGAGAAATGTTTGTTGATGTGTTAACTTTTAGCTTTAAAACAATCTCGCTGAGGTTCGTGAAAATAATTAGTGCGAAAAAAGGCTCGTAATGACGAGCGGTACTTTTTAGTTTCGATTTATCAGGAAAAAAGTTCATGATGACTGCTTCTTCTGAAGTTGCAGCTCTCACAAGATTTATTGTATGAAAATACAATTTTGGCACAAGGCCAAATTAGGGGGAGGGGACAAAAACCGAGACTGGTCATGAGTAATTTTCCTGTACCTAACTAACCCGACTCACGACCCAACCACTGTTTAGCATTTCCCATTCACCATAAGGTCCCATCCATCATCAATCAATCCACCATACACCATAATACCGCATACTCTCAGGGAACCTAAAAAAGGAGATTATGTCCACATGAATTTTTTTAAATTTCTTTATTTACAGTATATATACAAAAATATATAAAAATTACACATGAAATGTAATGAAAAAAGAGGGTGGGGTATATGAAACCAAAAACCCAAACAAAAATTCCAATTTGATATACAACACTTACTCACATTAACTAGGTACGCAAAAAGACTACCTTAACCAGGGCAGGGTTCCACAGGAATCCACCCCGATAATACTAGGAGACCTAAAAGAAAAAAAACAAGGCTAGCTCCGTTCACGCGAACCAGGCTCTCCACAGACACCCACCTTTTGCTGAAATCTGTCGAAGTCAAACGCTTTCTATCAGTTTTTAATCTTCATTTTGAGCTGATGCTCAAAATATCAGATTAAATCCTGATGAGAAGGGCGCTGACTTCGCAAGACTTCCTTCATTCGCGTTGTCCAAATCACCATTCGGGTCGTGGCCAGCAGTGACAGAAACACTATCCGTTTCACACCCAGACACATTGTCACAGGCGTATGCATGATCAATGGGCACGTACTTTTCGGGAGCTATACGAGCCGTCAACTCGCCGACACGATCCCATAGAGGGTGAAGCCGAGAACAATAGTAGAAGGCGTGCGAAGCCGTTTCTTCCAAACCAAGGTTACAGCGTTCACAATCTGGCAAATCTTCCAGGCCCCATATGAAGTCCTTGTCATTGAGAGACAGCCTATTCCGAGCCAGTTGCCAGGTAAGCGAAAACTCAGGGTTGCTGGGGTAATCCGTCGCTGGCGCCCAAGACCAGAACGAGCTAAACTCGTCCCCTCGACAAGCCGAGCACATCACGTAGTGGATCTTTCGCGAAACCCTCCACTAATCACAGGGGATTCTGCTTTGTACTACAGAATTTATAGTACTCTTGGTCATATGACAGGATAGAAAAAACATTTGAATTTTTTTCAACCTAAAAATATCTGCGCAGACGTATTTTAAGTATTAGAAAAACATAGCCAATCAGAGGTGATTATTTCAGGTTTGAATATGGATCCTCTTTTAAACTTAATTTATCATATTTCTTCAAAACTATTATCTGTGATAGATAAACTGTCGCTTAACTGCGATGTAAAAATTATCGTTTTATTTTTCATAAATACCAGGTGGAGATAGAGTGTATATATATATATATATATATATATATATATGTATATATGTATATATATATATATATATTCTACCAACATTTAATAGTAATTTTTTGTGTTCATCTTAGAGTGGGGCTCTACAGAGATAATGTAACATGTACAAAAGGTAGTTTTAGAAATATAAACAAAATAAATGAAGAACTGAATCAAGCATATTGAAAATGGTTCGCTTTTAGGAAACGTAAATATTAGGGAAAAACTTAGTGAGGTATTCAGGCATTCATCAATGAGTATGAAGATCAAAAAGATCCATTAAATTTTATCCAAAATAATAGACTGTATTTATTTTGTGGCAACTGAAATTCTCATACGTGGACATGATGTAAAAGATGATTCATTTAATCCAGGAGTATTTAGAGGGTTAACAAATTTTACATCTAAATTAGATCCAGATTTGAAGAATCACTTAACTTAATACGTCCTGGGCCTGACATAAAAAAATCCATGTGATTTTTATGCCAGTTGCCAGGTAAGTGAAACTTAATTTATCACATTTCTTCAAAACTATTACCTGCGATAGATAAACTGTCTAAACATGTTCAAATGGCACGTGACAAAATTTGGACCTAATTGGATTATTAGTTTACAAATTATATTAAGTGAAGTTTCTTCTTCTTCTATGCACCCTGTCTCTTCAGGTCGTGGGTGATTATGGCTTTCCACATCTCCCTATCCCTGGTGGCTCTTAGCATGCCTTCTCCTGTTACACCATGCAACCCTCATTCCATCATCCACCTGATTAGGTCCTTCAAATATGTTATCCGTTGTTTTTCCCTGTCTCTTTTTCCTTCTATCTGGCCTGTTAGTTTCAGGTTCTCCAAGCCCACTTTCCTCATTGCATGCTCCAGGAACTTTAGCTGTCTCTTCTTGATGCTTAGTATTAATTTCCTTTTCGTTTACATCATTTCCAAAACCTCATCATTGCTCACATGCTCGATCCATGATATTCGCAGCACCCTTCTGTAGAACCACATTTCAGTTGCTTCAAGTTTTTCCTTCATCTTTGATGATATTGTCCAGCATTCACTGCCATATTGAAGAACTGACTCTCTTCTTTGTTTCTAGCGAAATTGTCCTGTTTCTTAATACTTTACTCAACTTCTGGAATGCTTCCTTCGCTATGCCAATTTGCCTTCGGATCTCTGTGTCGCACTTTCCGTCTTCTGTTATAACACTTCCCAGGTACTTAAATTTTTGTACCTGCTTGATTTGACTATCCCCAACCTGTATTTGGCATATTGGGCTGCCCTTTTTTCTGATGACCATGCATTCGGTTTTCTTGCAGTTTATTTGTAGTCCTTTCTTGTCACTCTCTTCAGCTACCTTCTGTAGGAGGTCTTGTAGTTTTCCTTTCAGTGTCTGCTATCAGCACTGTATCATCTGCGAAACTTAGGTTGTTTAAATTGTGGCCTCCGATGACGAATCCAGGCATAACTGCTAGGGTCCTCAAAATATTCTCGCTGTACAAGTTGAACAGATCCGGTGAAAAGACACATCCTTGTCTTACGCCCCTTTCTATCTTTGTATATCTGCTGAATTCGTTACCTTGTCCCTATACCAGCGGTTTGCTGCCAGTAAAGATTCTTGGTTACTCTGAAGTCTTTCCTAAATATGTCAAGGCTGCCAGGCATCTCCATCAATTCTTTGTTGCGTATTTTGTCAAACGCCTTCGGATAATCAATAAAGCACAGGTATAAGGCCTTCTTCATTTGTATACCCCTTTCAGAGAACATCCTAATCATAAATATGGCGTTCCTTGTTCCAGTGTCTTTGACGAAACCGCACTGTTCTTGTCCTATCTCTGGCCTAATTTTGCTTCTCGTGCTATTCATCAGGATTCAGACGATCAATTTTGTTATATCGCTCATTACACTGATGGTTCTGTGAAGTTCGCACTTGTTTGCTCCTGGCTTCTTAGGTAGTTCTATGAAAATCGACTTGCTGAGGGACTTACACCCTTATTATAAAGTTCATTTATTATTTCTGTAATTTTCTCTATACTAAATTCTTCCAGGGCTATCAGCAGCTCTATTACAATGCCGTCTGAACCAGCTGCTTTGTTTCTGTTCAGTTTGGCCATTGCAGCTTCTACTTCGGACTTCAATATTTCCAGTCCGTCCTCATCTTTGTGTATTATTATTTGCTCTCTCTTGTCGTGGAAAAGATCTTTTATATATTCTTCCCATCGTTGGAGAATTTCCTCTTTCTCCAAAATGATTGATGATTGTTTCATCCTTGGATTTTATTTCTTTATGCATGTCTGCTTTATTATTCCTGTTCAATATCTCTACTTCTGCACATTTGTCATTGAGCCATTCCTCTTTAGCCTGTCTGTATTTTCTTCTTATTTCCATTCCATGTCTTGATATCATTTTCTGCCTCCTTTACATCATGTCCAAAATCTCTTCAGTCATCCACTCGTTTTTTTTTTCTTCTGTGCCTAATTTCCTTTCGGGCAACGTTGTTTCCTGATGTCACTATTGCTTCCTTTAGCGAGTCCCATTTCGAGTGTCCTTTTCCAATTTGTTCTTCGTATTTGATTTTCGCGCTGTTAGTGTATTCTTTCTGTAGGTTGAGGTCATTCACGAGCATGTTGTATTTCAGTTTTGGTGCTGCACTAGGCTTCTTCAATCTCCGGAGTTTCACCTTTAGTTTGCAGATGACTGGGACGTGGTCGCTTCCACAGTCAGCGCCTGGATAGGCTTTGTTTTGAACCACTGCATTTCTGAATCTCCTGTTTATGGTTATGTAGTCTATCTGGTTTTTCGTGTCACCTCCTGGGCTTCTCCATGTCCATAGATGTCGTGGGTGTTCTTGAAACCAGGTGTTAGTTATTACCTGGTCATTTGCTGTGTACCATTGGACCCATTTTTCTCCTCGTTCGTTGCGGATTCCTAATCCAAAGTTGCCAGTTGTCATACCTTCCCTCTTCTTGCCTACTTTGGCATTCAAATCTCTCATGATGATTCTAATTTCTTGGCCTTTACATTGAGCCTTGGCATTGTCTAGAGTAGAGTAAAAAGATTCTATTTCTTCCTCGGTACTTTGTGTTGTTGGTGCATAGACAACTACAACTGCTATGTTGAACAGTCTCCCTTTCAGTTTGACCAGGAGAGCTCTTTCGGAGAACTGGCAGTATCCCAAAACACATTTCTTTGTCCAGTATTAAGCCGACTCCTTTTTCGTTATTTTTGCCTCCTGCGTATATTATTCTATGGTTGTCGCTGCTGAAGTCTCCATTATTTGGCCATCTGGTTTCGCATATTCCCAAAATATTGATGTTCAGTCTGTATATCTCCTGCTTGACATTCTCTAGTTGTCCGCAGTTGTTTAGCGTCCTGACATTCCATGTCCCCAAAGTCATCCTTTCTTTGTCGCGCACAGTTGCTTATGTCGTTCCTTCCTGGCGAGGGACAGATTTTGGGAAAAAGTGTCCCCTGTAGGAATGAACCAAAATGACCTCAGGTCAGATACTACTACCATGCAGAGAATACATTGTTTCTTTTACCCTCTCTGTCTCTAAATAACTCCCAAGAACTAAGATACCCAAATCTATTCCCTTTTCTTTCTCTGCTACTATTTCTCTTTCCCCTACTCTCTCTATCTCCCTGACCCATGCTTGACCTAAAGGATTGGCCAGTCCCTTTCTGGCTTCTAAGCAGGCAACATGTGTTCTCTTGCTAGCAGACACTTAACGCGAAAGTATGTAAAAATAAGAAAATAAAATATTCCTCTCAACGCTAATATTTGTATCCACTTCTTTGTCAATTATACCCACAAAGATACCAAAAAATATTACAATGGTGACCCCGACAAAAAGGACATTACAACCTCAAGAAACGAACTAATTTTACCAGGACTGAAAGGAAAGAAACACATTTTGGAGTTTTCAGGAAAATATACAAGTAACAGTTAATTTCACGTCACAAACGTTTTTAAAGATAACCTTTGTAAAACAAACTACATTTCTTTTCCACCCCTCTTCATCCAAAAAAAAAAAAAAATACTTGAATATATATTTTTTTACATATAAAAAAAAAATGGAAGAAGCCTCCTTACAACAAATTACAATAAAAACGCCGGAATTCATGGAAACGGCAGTGAATGGCTGGTTTTCCATTCTGGAAGCCCAATTCCATCTGCGGAATATTACAAATTCAACAACAAAGTTTTATACGGTCATATCATCTCTGCCTGCAGAGGTGGTAGCTAAAATACCATATCACATTTTAGACGCAAAGAACTATGAGGAACTAAAATGCTCCTTAATTGAGGCTAATGAAAGAACAAAGCCTGAGTTGCTAGACAAGTTAATGTTTACCAACACAATTACAGGCCGTCCATCTGCATACCTTCAAGAGATGCTTTCTATAGTTAAAAGGATAGGTGTCGGCGAAGAAATTGTTCTTCACAAATTTCTACAGGCATTACCCGCAACAATTTCCCCCGTCATTGCCTCCCAAAAAGAACTAAATTCATCCCAAATAGGAAAACTAGCGGACGAATTAATGCCCTTATTAAATAACATGAACGGAACAGCAACAGCATTCTCCACTCAGCAGCACACAGAAAGGAATAAAAACGTCCGTATACCGATAGGAATAAAACCCTACTTCCCAGACCAAAAAACTAAAATATGCAGAGCACACCTCTACTTTGCCTAGCAAGCAAGAACTTGCAAACCGTGGTGTAAATGGCCAAAGAAGCAGAACATCAAAATTTTACCAAGCTCGCGTCCACCCACACCACCACCAACAGCCTCGGAAAACTAGTAGCACGAACCATATCTGTCCCCTTGAGTTCGCCGCTACTACAAATCAAAGCACGATTAGGGACAACCATATTACAATTTATAGTAGACACTGGTGCAAGCCTCTCAATAATACCGGCGTCCGCGTTAAAAGGCGTGACGTTATACCCAACACCAGTATCACTCACCACTGCCAACGGAGAGAAAATACAATGCCACAGCCAAGCTAACCTGAAGATTGCAATACCGAGCTTAAGAAGAACCTTTTCCTGGACATTCGTGGTCGCTGATATCACCAATCCCCTCCTCGGAATTGACTTTCTAAATAACTTTGGCCTCACTATCGACTGCAAAAACAGGACAATTTACGACCCAGCAACAACCACTAAAAAGAAGTTGTTAGTAAACACTACTGCTCCTGTAAATGTGGTCATAAACGAAGCAAATATACCCACATTTATAAAAAACAGATTAGATAAACACCCCAAAATTATCTCTCCTCACACCAACAAAAACAATACCTACTGCGGTGTTTACCACAGAATCGACACAGGTAGTCACTCACCAGTTTTTGCTAAATCCAGACAACTGTCTGCTGAAAAGCTGACTGCTACAAAAGAAGAATTTAAGAGACTAATAAATGAAGGAGTAATAACCCCTTCAGACAGCGAATGGTCAAGCCCACTACATCTAGTACCTAAACAGAGTGGAGGATATCGCTGCTGTGGAGACTACCGCGCCTTAAACAGTATCACTAAAAGTGATAGATACCCCATCCCTAATATTAATTCTTTTACTGCTAAACTCGCTGATAAACAGCGATTTTCAAAAATTGATTTAATTTCAGCCTATCATCAAATCAAGATGCACCCCAATGATATTCCAAAAACTGCAGTTATTTCACCAATGGGACTTTATCAATATGAATTTATGCCGTTTGGATTAAAGAATTCTTCGGCTACTTTTCAAAGATATATGGACAGAATCTTTCGAGATACCGACTGTGTCTTCGTATATATCGATGATATCCTCATCTTCAGCGATGACGAACAATCTCATAAAAAAGATATTGACACAGTGTTTCGAATTCTACAAGAAAACAACCTAAAAATATCACTCTCCAAATCGATTTTCAACGTAACAGCCCTTGACTTCTTAGGTTTCAGAATTAACTCAAAGGGAATTACACCAACTGCAAATAAAGTAAAAGAAATAAAATCTTTTCCGTGTCCTAAAGATGCTAAAAGCCTACGCAGATTTCTTAGTATGGTAGGATTTTACAGAAAATTAATACCAGGATTCGCAAAGTTAGTTTTTCCTTTATCTGAGAGAATGCGACTAACACCGAAAGGACTAATCACCTTGAATACATTAGAAAAAGAATCCTTCTCTACCATGACTAAAATATTGGGTAAGCTAACGGAATTACCCCATCCTCAACCAAGTTGTACACAATATCAACTGGTCACGGACAGCAGCAAATATGCAGTAGGTGCTGCCTTACATCAAGTCGTTAATGGAAACCCTATACCAATAGGATTTTTCTAGAAGAAACTAACAGCAACACAGACAAGATATTCCACTTTTGATCGTGAACTTTTAGCAGCGTATTTGGCTGTATTACATTTTCGCCACCTCATAGAAAGTCGCGAAGTATTACTTCTAACAGACCACAAGCCAATATGCGACGCATTTCACAGCCTAAAACCAGCAAAATCGGATAGGCAACAAAGACAACTAGCCATAATCACAGAATTAATCTCAGATATTGCCCATGTGAAGGGTGATCAAAATGTAGTAGCAGATTGTCTATCACGCCCAACATTTGCTGTACAGATCGATATGTACGACCTCCCAGCACTTGCAGATGCCCAAACAGCAGATACTGAAATACAGTCCTTCCCAGAATTAAAAAAATATACAATATCTGGAAAAGACCAATTTGTGTTGTGTGATACATCAACGTCATACCCCAGACCTTTTGTACCATGCACACTAAGAAAATCCATCTTCGATAGTTTGCATTCAGTGTCACACCCAGGTATAAAATCATCTATAAAAATGATTAAGGCTAGGTTTTACTGGCCTAACATGGATAAAACCATAAAAGAATTATGTGCATCATGCACATCTTGCCAACAGGCAAAAATATATAGACACACAAAATCGCCAGTACAAACATTGGAAATACCGTCATCAAGATTTCCAGCTGTACACATCGACATAATTGGACCTCTACCGCCATCAAAATGTTCCAACAATCCCTACATTAATCCATGTCGATATATTTTAACATGCACAGATCGAACCAGTCGATGGATAGAAGCGCAACCCATAGCAGATATTACGGCACAAACTGTTGCAGAAGCGTTTGTAAATACGTGGATTACTCGCTTTGGTGTCCCACTTCATGTCATAACAGACAGAGGTACACAATTTGAAAGTGAATTATTCATGGAATTATCAAAAATTATCGGATTCTATAGGCTAAGAACAACGTCATATCATCCACAATGCAACGGACTTATAGAAAGAGCTCACAGAACCATCAAAGCAGCTATAATGGCCCGAAAAGAATCTTGGATTTCAGCCCTACCAATTGTTCTCTTGGGAATTCGAAGTATGCCCAACTGCTCTAATTTTTCCCCTTTTTATGCGGTCACAGGTGCAAAAATGTTATTGCCACACCTAATGATAGATTCGGAAAACCCAGAAACAGTCATACAAGATTTTACTAGAGAACTACATAAAACCATGCCAAAATTTGACTTGACTGACTTTTCAAAGAGAGAAAAATCAACACAAAAATCTTACGTACCAAATCAACTGCAAACCTGTAAAAAAGTTTGGATTAGGATAGACCGCGTTCGAAAACCGCTAGAAGCACCCTATTCAGGTCCTTACACTGTACTCGAACGAACACCAAAATATTTCCTTATAGAAACTAACCCAAACACGCATACACAAGTTTCAATAGGCCGTTTAAAACCTTACATTGAAAACAAGCAAAAATGTACACAAAATACAACTAACAAAAATAAAGAGCCTGATATTTTACCTCCTGAAGAAGTACAGGAACATAAAATAAAGACAACAAACTCTGGTGGGAGAGTCAAATGGAAAAAAGATAATGAATACTTTTATTATTACTAAAAAAGAAAAAACAGTCGGTTATCTGGTAGGAGAGTATTGTAGGAATGAACCAAAATGACCTCAGGTCAGATACTACTACCATGCAGAGAATACATTGTTTCTTTTACCCTCTCTGTCTCTAAATAACTCCCAAGAACTAAGATACCCAAATCTATTCCCTTTTCTTTCTCTGCTACTATTTCTCTTTCCCCTACTCTCTCTATCTCCCTGACCCATGCTTGACCTAAAGGATTGGCCAGTCCCTCTCTGGCTTCTAAGCAGGCAACATGTGTTCTCTTGCTAGCAGACACTTAACACGAAAGTATGTAAAAATAAGAAAATAAAATATTCCTCTCAACGCTAATATTTGTATCCACTTCTTTGTCAATTATACCCACAAAGATACCAAAAATATTACACCCCTTTACGCCTTTTACTGTTGCGAATTTTCAAAACAATGGAAAAATCTGAATTTCGTATATTGGTATAGCATTGCTTTTGTGGGAAAAAAAAGAAGAGAAATAAACTTACTTGCTTACGCTGTGAATAGGATTAATATATCATCTGTTAACTTTGATAGAACTATAAATTCTGAGGATCCAATTCAAACACCAAATTTATTCAAATACAGGAATAATTTTACAAAGGAATTGTATAAATGTCCTTAGGCAGTCATAGTAACAGATTTTAAAAATAAATGTTTAATAAAAAAGAAATAATATTTTTTTCCTCATTAGTAATAAACAACTTTCTAGTTATGGTACAAGTTATTTCCCTTTGACTGGCTATATTACTTCCTATTTTAAACTAAATTTACATTAATTTTTTAACGTAACATTTTAATTTGTCCTTTTATTATCAAAGAGACAATATAATTCAATATATTTAAAATCTCAGTATTTAATTTTGAGATATATTGTATTATGTTTTACGTATAGAAAAAACATTACATAAGTTCTTTCTAATTTTATTTTTGCACAATTAAATACGCAAAAATGTAAATAACATTATTACTGTTGATTACTGATTTATTAACCTTATGGTTTAAATATTTTAAAAGACTTTATTTAGGCTAAAGTCAAAGCCATTTGAATACAAGTTATTAAAACTGTAATTTTAACTTGAATAAATTACATATTCGTGCAGTTAATATGTAAAAATATGAATGAAGCTTTAAATAAACGCAAAGTTTTAAATCGCTTCAAAAATAGTAGCAAATTATTCACTACTTACCGGAAAAAATCTGAATACGTATTTTAGTTTGTTACGCTCAGTTTTTTCTCACAGTTAACATAGAAAATAGAGGTTTAGAAATATCTACCTTTAATCTATAAATTGCTAAATATTGCAGCTTAGAAAAATAACGATTTCATTTGTAATGAAACCTAAAAGAATCTGAAACATCCATCAACTGGAATCGTTAGAAAATTCTCGTAGTTAATAAAAAGAAAAAGAGGCTTTGAAATATCCGAATTAGATACCAATATTTTACCTCTTCATTGATGTTTTAAGTTGCTAATTCATAACGCTACTTAAAAAATTACGATTTCATACTGAGAAAATCTGATACGTCCGATCATTGGAATCGATCAAGAAGTTCTCTTAATTAATATAAAATAAGAGGATTTGGATTATCCATTTATAGATACCAAAAATTTCCTCTAAATATTTAAGCTGCTAAGTTTACAACTTAGAAAATAAATACCGATCTCATTCGGAATGAAACCGGAGAAAATCTGATACGTCCAATCGTTGGAACCGATCAAGATATTCTGATTAAAATTAGTTATCTTAGTTAACACGTAAACTCTTACAGACGATAACTATTCGCGCCAACAAAAAACACAGGTGTTCACGCTCGCGTTCTTTACCAAATACGTATCAAAGAAACGGCTATTTTCCCAAATAAGGAATATTCCAAATAAGGTTATTTTTTACAATAATACCAAACGCGCTTTTGTTTAAAAAATAAGGAATTTTTTAGAATAAATCCTTATAATTTAACAAATTTCAACCTAAAAAATATTTTACAATAAAATATTTTAAAGAAATTATTATTATTCGTTTGAAATACAGAAAATAATTCTTACACTTTCTGAGGGGAAAAAACTGTTCAAGCAAAGCAATGTCTTGATAAGTGTTATTCGAACTCTGCTCCGTCAGAAACAATAGTTAAGAGATGGAATGCAGACTTTAAACGCGGTTGTACAGACAGAAATGATACTGAACACTCAGGTCGCCTAAAATCAGCAGCTGTTCTGAAAACACACACACACACACACACACACACACACACACACACACACACACACACACACACACACACAAAATCTGCAAACTCGTTTTGTCCAATCATTAATTGAAGTTACGTGAGATAGCAGAGGAAATGAACATATCAGAAAGCAGTGTATTCACAATTTTGCATGAACATTTGTCAATGAGAAAGCTGTGTTCAAAGTGGGTGCTGCGTTGGCTTACAGTCGATCAAAAACAACAACGCCTCGACGATTCAGAGCGTTGTTTGTAGATGTTTCAACGCAACAAGAAGTTTTTACGTAAATATTTGACAATGGATAAAACATGGATTCACCACTTCACTTCAGAGTCAAATCAGCAGTCAGGTGAGTGGACAACAGCAGATGTAAGCCGCCCAATGCGACCAAAGACGCAAACATTAGAAGGCAAGGTTTTGGCTTCCGTATTTCAAGATGCGCAAGGTATTTTGTTCATCAATTACCTTGAGAAAGGAAGAACCATCAATAGCGAATTACTGGTATATTTGTAAGGAAGAAATCGCAAAAAGAAACGGCCACAAATGAAGGAAAAAAGTGATTTTTCACCAAGACAACACACCGTGTCATAATTTGATCGCAACGAAAGCAAAATTATATGAATTGCTTTTCGAATTACTTCCGCATCCACCCTATTCTCCAGATCTGGCACCCAGTGACTACTGGGTGTTCGCAGACCTCAAAAGAATACTCCAAGGAAAGAGATTTGGCTCTAATGAAGAAGTGATATCGGAAACTGATGTGTATTTTGAAGCCAAAGATAAACCGTTCTACAAAATAATCATCGAAATTTTAGAGAAGCATTGGAATCAGTGTATCACCCTAGAAGGAGACTATGTTGATGAATAAAGTTGAATTTTGCCGAAAAGTTGTTGTTTTATTATGCCACTGCTCGGCTGGTCGCTGTTGGTTTCGATCAAGATAGCTGGTCGTAAATTGACTCTGTTCACAGTGATCTCCCTAGTCCCACGTTGTGTTGATTAATCACAAGGTAGTCACGTCAGTTTTCCGCTAGCTGTCTCTCTGCCAAACTAAACCAAACCGAGAAGCGTGTACACAGTTGAGCAATAAAAGAAAGAAATATAGCACCAAGAAAAATAAGTGGACCGACGTCTGAAGTGTTGTAAAATAACGTCTAATATACAGAAAGTAATTCACACAATAGTCTTTTGGATAATTCCCAATCAAGCTGGTAGCGGAACGGAAGTCTCTTAAGTCAGTTAGTTAAGTGCCATACGTGATATATGCTTGGGCGATCATGTCTCGAAAGAGACATGACTGACTGGGCAGAAGATTATCTCGCAGTAGGTTGCCATTGATTATCTCGCAGTAGGTTGCCAACCAAGGCTGTAGAACTCAGTCCGTCCTGTTATTTGACCCATAGCTAATAATAGATCGATTAATACCTTTCCCAG
The DNA here is from genome assembly GCA_037127315.1 of Ascarosepion bandense. Classification (NCBI taxonomy): domain Eukaryota; kingdom Metazoa; phylum Mollusca; class Cephalopoda; order Sepiida; family Sepiidae; genus Ascarosepion; species Ascarosepion bandense. The sequence goes on from JBBBDQ010002507.1 coordinate 200,733, forward strand.
GGGTATTTGCGCATATATGATTGCAACGAATTCAACTGGAATTCGAACTCGGATCTCCAATTTCTCGTTCCGAGTCGATATCCACTGGACCACAGCGCACATCCTGGACCACAGCGCACATCCTTAAGTAAATTGAACTATTCTCCTAAGCAATAAACAAGAAATCTGGCTAGACGCAGCTCGCTGCTCCAAACAGAGTTCTAAGTTCATCGTAAGTCTAGTCAACTTGATTCTTGTTTTCCGGAATGTTGCGGAAATTGCCGAAGTGCTGGGTTATGGGTCGGTTGGCGCGTTTTGTCTTCGGAAACGGAATCGAGGTGGATTTCTTGTTCCGGGCTGGATCACTCTCACCAAAAACTCTGTTCATTTGGCAATTTCAAACTTTGTCTGCAAAGTCTCTTTGTGTCTGTCTTTTAACTCTGGTTGGTTGATTGGCGACAGGCTTCTCTACGGTCGGCACCCAATGGCATGGCACTTATCTCTCTGTCTCTTTACTTCTTCAGCTGGGAACTGTCTTTGGCAGGTGGCGATTTTTTGCATCTCTGGGCCGAGAGCTGACTGGAACTCAACTGATTTTGGCCCCTCGTGACCCTGTATTTATGCCCATGCCATGGTGTGGAGCTCACGGACACTGGGTGTCTAACCCCCTCATCTCGGCAACCAATAGAATGCTGAGGTTAGCTGCTACTCGTTATTGACTTTGGTTTACCCAATGAGATTAATCTTCTTTCTATGACGTCAGCTGTTGATCGTCTCCCCCTTTCGGGCGGTGGTTCATGGGACCAATGAGATTCCTCTCAGTCTTATGACATCATCTTCCCATACCCCTTTTCTGGGCTGGACTTAATCGGCGAATTTTCTTTCTCACGAAGCAATTTGAGGGATTTTTTAATCAATCACTATTCACCTTTTTGAACTTGTTTCGCCCAAAACAACTAGACAAGAGTATGTTGACATTGTCACTTAGAATTTCCGCATTTGCATTTCTAATATCTATTTTCGAGTTACAAATATATTCAGGTGACGGAAAATATTTTTGTTATCTTTCTTTTTCTTTTGTGTTTAATGTCAAGCTAAATGTCTCTTCGCTGAATCACTAATCCAGTCTTCAACTCGGAATTAGATATTTGTTATCTTATTTCTCTTTACAATTCATGCAAGCAAGACAATGCCTTTGAATACAATAATAAAAGTAAAATCTCTTTTCGGTTTTGAACCTGCTACTCTCTTCAACACTTATCTAGTCCCATGTGGTTTGTTTTATGTTTCAGATGACTAATGTCCAGCGAAATTAACAATCTCTCTCTCTCTCTCTCTCTCTCTCTCTCTCTCTCTGGTTTAGAATGATGTGGCCCAAAACCAACGTCTATTGTTCGTTATACTCTATGACATTAAAAACAAATCTATTTCTCTGTTCTTCCTCTTCTTTCTCTCTCTCCTTCTCAGGTTTAAAATAACAACAGAGAAACACCATTTGTTATCTTTCGTTTCTTTTCCTTCTCTCATATTCGGAGAATAAAGTAAATTTCTTTTAGCATGTTTTCTTCTGATCTATAATAGTAATTAAAAGATTTTCCAGTTATAGTTAATAATCAATTAATAAAATTAATTATCTCCGTCCTGCCAAAATATTGTTACAATAGTAGTTAGAGCTTTTGTGGTGAGTAGCTTGGGGTTATGATAAAAAGTTTTGGGGCATGCAGATAGAGTTCTTTGATATATCACATATTGATATGTGAGAACTGTGAACAGTCTGGCATACATTTTTGACTTTTAAGAGATTTTTAAAGTGTTTTAATTTCTCTCTTGTTGGCATCTCTCAAATTCACTAAATGAAGTGGGCAGGGAAGTAAATTTGTTTTTACATTTTTGTTTTAAAAATGTTTAAAATCTTAATTTTTTCCTAATGTTGCAGGTTGTAGACACAAACAGGTATTGAATGACAGAAGACAACAACAAACAAAGCGAAAACTTGAGTAAAATTTATATATATATATTGACAAGTTATTTTTGTTGAAAATACATAAACAAAAATAATGTTACACTGCATGTGGCAAAAAGACAACTCTGTAGTTTCATGTACAGGGTGAGAATAATGTTATCCTGAAAAGGACAGTTTATTGCATATTGTTGCTCCTGACCAGGATGGTTGGAGAAGGCAGTAGCTGGAAGCCTACTGGAGATGACTGGAGCAACAGCTGATAGCAAGATGGATATGATGGAACTGTTGCTGATGGCTGGAGCTGTGAGCTGGTTGTCAGTTGTAGGAATAGATACTACACTTTGATCCTAGATATCTTGGCCATGAAACACTTGAATATTTAGCCATGCTCCCTAAATGGGGTGGGTTGTGATACAAGGTCAGTTATTTGCACTTGGGGTAAGAGTTAAAATTTACCCAGCCTCTGTATATGTGGAGATTGAGTACAAAGCTTGACTTAGCTTGTCTGGCTATTTATCCATGCCCTCACCTGAGTCAGGTTGTGACACAAGGTCGGTTTATAATGTGGGGAGCCTGAGCATGTACACTCGGGCCACTGGTCAAAATTTACTCAGCCCCCTACAAAAATGCTGGTTAACCTTTTTCTTTTGCTTTTCAGTTGTTTTTTAAAAATGTGGGAGTACCAACAGGATACAACACTAACCTGGGACTCACAAATTGTGTCCACAAACAGTTTTGTAAAAACAAACAAAACAAATAAAAACAATTATAAAAAAGAAAGAAAAAACTGTGAAATTTGATTTAATAATTATTTTTTAGTTTGTAACTAGTGGGGTAAAACGTATACCCCTCTCAAAAGAGTTGATTTGAGTTAGAGATACCAATTAGCTATAAAGAGAAAATTTTGTATGCTGAGCAGAATATCTATCTGTTATCAATATGCGGATTAGGGCTCATGTCATGATTTCCTTTGTGATGTAACTTGGAACAAATTTTTTAGTCTTCCTGTTCAAACTGTGCCTCACCTGCATGCTCAGCTGCTATTGCCCACAAGAATCACTTCTTCCAGCTGTAACACTATGATGATTACAATAGATGTCTCTTTGTCTCTGCTTGTAATGAGCATATACATATTCTAAATGATGTAATATTATTGTTGCTGATTGAATTAAACAGTGTATAGCATCTCACAAGTTCAACTAGTAACTCTGCAAGAGTGTGCTGAACAACAGAAAACCCTCAATCCTTCCTCTATCCAATCAGTTTAAATCTACATCAGGCAGGGTTGAATGCTTTGCTTGCAAATTCTCTTCCCACTCTATACTTGATTCATCTGGAGTATCCACATCCATTTTCTTACCTAGAACAGAGGTTCAACTGAGTAATATATGCACAACTTTGGTCCTGAACATCATTTCTAAATTAGACTCCCATAAAGCAAGTTGTGGTGATGGAATCCTAGTCATCATCCTAAAGAAATATGCCCCTAACCTGGTTCCAGTCTCCTCCAAATTCTACTACTATTGCCTTTCTGCTTCCTAATTTCCTGCTTGTTCAAAGTTCTCACCTGTAGATCCTGTTTTTAAGAACTCTGGTGAACTCTCTGACTCCTCTATCTTACTATTAGCCTCTTACTGCTTTCCGGCAAAGTATTCAAAGCTCTAATCAATGTTGAAGTAGTTAAGCACCTCACCTTTCACGACCTACTACCTGATAACCAATATGACTTCTGCTTTGCCAGGTCTATTGCTGATGTGTTAATGGCCATCACTGAATATATATACCAGGCTCTTGATAATTTTGAAAGTGTTTTTCTCGTCGAATCCATCCTGTACCTTTATAAATCTATCATTCATCCATGTATTGAATAGTCAGGTGCTCCTGCTGTTCATCTTGAGGTTTTTAACAAAATCCAGAGAAGATCTGCAATGTAATAAATCTTGACTTGGCACCTTGACATCATTCACTTTCTCACCAATGTGACCTGGCTTCCCTCTGTCATTTCCACAAATGTTTTCATGGCAACTTCTCTGATAAGCTTTTTTTCCTGCTACCTCATCCATGTGTGCTACTAGATTGGCATATAGGTCCCACCCTTTTACCGTTTAAATAGTTAAATGTAGCCCCTACTTCTACTACAATGGTTTCTTTTCTCACATTTCTCATCTGTGGAACTCACTTCTACTTACTAGTTTCCTCAATAGCTACAATCTCCAAAACTTTAAATGCAACATCAATTGCCATTTTCGATCTCCTTGAATCCCACTTATTTTTTATCCTTTCTTCAACACATCCTGTATCCAGTCTTTTCTCTCACTGTAACACGCTAGTGGATTCAACAATCTTGGGTATTTAGACTGTTGCTGAAAAAGAAATCCTTAAAATACTATGTGATTTTATCTCATAACTGAAAATATCTATCACAGAAATTAGAGATATTTATCGTTTATATATTTGAATATATGATTTTATATTGTATTTGAATTTCAACTGGTAGAAGTGACCTAACTAGCTGGGGTAAAGTGGCCTGTTTTTCTCTTGTGATAATGAAAATGAAATTCCTTTTGTACACAGAAGCATAAGTTAATGGTAATTTACTTACACAAGAGCATAAAAAAAAAGCTAAAAAACTGAAACTTCAAGGATCTAACATGTTCAAAACATGACAAGAAGATACTTGCTCTAAAATGATATCACTGTGTCAATTTTCATGGACATTCATAATTACCAATGCTTGTTATAAGAGCAGATTTTTTTTTTACAACTACAACCTGTCAGTTTATGTCATACAAAAAAATTAACCAACAAACTAGTTCCAGTAACTGGGATATATACTGAATGAATGCTGTGCAAAAGCATTCATTTTCACTAATGAATATCCCAGGATTTTTTATATCACCAAACTGATTAAATGCCCTGATGTCATCAACCTTGATGCCAGGTATTATATATAAGCTACTGATCTTGTAGGCTTTGTCTTGAAAATATATTTGCCAGACAGGAGTTTCAACACATGATGAAATTAGGTTTAGTACACTTTTCCAGGAGTGCTTAGGCATCTTTTATACATCTTGTTTTGGAATCTGACACTTCATGGCATATCTGCAATGATTCCAAATGACTCAACGCTATTATATGACCAGATTTCTAACTTCTTTCATTTACCAACAACTTTAACACCAATATTTATGGAGTAACTATTTCCTCAAAATTGGATCACATACAGACATATCATCAAATTCTTATAACCAAGGAAGATATCCATAAAACCACCATAATTACACTATTTGGTCTTTACGAATTTGTTATTTATGAAAAGGCTGCTTGAATTTTGCAATGTAATCTGGAATTTTCGATGATTGACAAAATTTTTCATGGCTTACCTTTCATTTTTATTTATGTAGAAGACTAGCAGTATAGCCCAGCATTGCTTGGGTGTAATGAAAGCTTTAAAACTAATCCATGGTCCTGGAGCTCAGACACTTTGGACGTTGGCATGAAAGACTAAAAAGCAATAGTTATTTCCAGTTAAAGCGAAACTGTAGACTGAAAGAAAAATGAATGGATGTAAGTTAAATTTTGATTTCCTGGTATCAATATCAAATAAGTTTTTTTCATCGTAAACTGAATTTTGAAGGTTAAATAAGTCCTCTGAGTAAATGGTATCATGGCTGAGACTAAGAACTACAATTATACCTACTTAGAGCCAAACCCGAAGCAAAAACTAAAATAAAAGGGGTGAAAAATACAGACATACAGGCAGATAAACAGACACACACACATAAACATCTTGCCTTTTATATATATATATATTATTGATTTTCTGCACTATTGTAAGAACTGCAACCTTGAAGCTTCTGAATATCGTTTTTTATGTCTTTGTCTATGAGTGTATCAAATTTGATTAAAATCAGACCACTCTTTCTATAACCCAATTTTTTCAATTATCGATTTTTGATATTTTTCAGGGGTACCTCGACACAAAATCTAGCTAAGAACACTCGCAGATGCTTATAGTACAACTGCGTAAATTTTCAAGAAAATTGGTTCAGCCATTTTGGAGTCTATAGGTAATGGACACACACACACACACACACACAGAGACAAAGTTCCATTTATAAATTAGTTTAGATTTTGATTTAGATAAGTTTATATTAGATTTAGATGTGTTAATAAATTAAAAGTGAAAATGGGCTTTGCATTAATCAAGAAAAATGTTTTGAGGGTTGAACAATTCCACTTTCTTGGACATACTATTGTTAGAAATGGAATCTTATCAATTAAAGAAAAAGTTAATGCTGTACAACATCTTTCATAGCCATAATCTATTCATTAACTTTTGTGAAGATGATAAACATATTTTATTATATCCTTCATTCTTCTAAGTTTCTTATCTTGTCTTGCTTATTAACTTTCTAAATTAGAACTGGAATATAATTTTAACTGCAGAATAAATTCTAGTTTTCAAAAGCATTAAACCAGTCCAAGTGAACTTAATTACGTATCTGATACTGATTTAATTCTGACATTAACAACCAGGCACTTTTGCTGTTGATGTGGTCCTGCAAAAAACAGAAGTCAATAAAATATATGAGTGGGTAGGATGATAGATGCTCTTATCTAAACATCATCACTTGATAGATTGCCAACCAAGGTTAAAGAGCTTTTATATGCCATGGACTTGTAACTTTGTGCTTGCACAACCAAATGATGGCTTATGAAGTTTTGTCTCCCTAATTTCACTGAACAAGAATTGGGTTAACCCATTATATGATTCTTAGTTGCATCTCAACAGTACTGCATGCTGAAATTGTTCCCTAGACAGATATTATCAAGAAATCACTTCTTTAAGATTCAAACCCAGGTCTCATAGTCCAAATGCTAATGCTCTAACCATTTGACCATGTGTTCACAGGTCTGTAAAAATTCTTAATCTGATGGCCAATACTATACAATTTGTATGTGACAGTGATGTCAAACAAACATTGCTTTAAAACAAAAAAGATAGCATTATGCATCTGGTAATCAAGATGGACCTGACAGAATTACATGTTCCATTCAGCATTTATATACACCACGTTGTAATACCACCCAGGACTTACATTCTGCATTCACTTTACTAAACAACTGTTTTCCAACACTTTCAAGTTAGTTTTGAATAATGAATAAGCAAATTCCAAGCAAAATAATAAATTCAAAATAAAAATGTCACAAAACAAAGCCAAAAATAAATTCAGAAATCTAGCATCTACAGAAGAAAAATGAAAAACAACAAAGTTTGTTAAAACAATTATTTGGCATATTTACAATACAATTTTATAAGCTAAACTTGGTTTAATTTTAGCATAAGGCCACAAATATAGTTGTACCCAGTGAATATTGAACTCACTATAAGATGCCTTATTTACAATGTTAATATTCTCATGCACATTTTGACCAAATATATGTGGAATCTTTTATGCATAACTTCATTGACCAATCATTGATAAATCAATGCCCTTTTCTCTTTTTCCTCTAACAATTTAGATGTGTGTAACTTTTTCATAATTTTTTTCTTTCATTATTCTTTAAGTAGTCAGCTAATGGTCAAATTTACTTTCTTTCATATACTCTTTAAAATGTCAAATTTCTTTCTTTCCACTAGTTTATGTTGATCACAGATAGGCACAATTCATGTTCTTGGTATTTTAGATTTATGTACATTTTAAGATTTTATTGCTTACAACATTTTTTCTTCCTTTTCAACTTGACAAGAAATGTTGATTTTTTCTGTCCTTGACTTAAAAAAGTGATGAAAGGTTGCAGAAAGACCAGATGGTACATATTGTCTGTTTCCATAAATGTAGGTTGGGTGATATTTGTTTGAAAAATTTTATGAAAAGCAATCATACAATTTTGATAAATTATACTGGATTGTAAATGAATAGATAAGTTTTATAATTAGTTGTCTGGTCTTTACTTTTGTGATTATTTAGACAGAAGAAAAAAAATGACTCTTTAAAAAAGATTCAAAACTTTTTGTCTTCCCTATTTCAACAAGGTCAAGCTAATAATTATTTTTCTCCTTTGCAATCAATTTACATTTGGATAATTGATTTCAAGTAATGAGATGACTGGTTTTGTGAATGGAATTCAAGTTTTAGTGTTTGAATAAGATGGGATTTTAAGCAAAAAATTATAATAACTAAAATATTTCAGATTGTTTCTAAGAATTTATAGTTTTTAAATATGTCGATTATTTTATGTTAAGTGGTAGGTATTCTGAAAAATTGTAAAACTCTCATTGAACCAATTTAAAAAATTGACATGTTTTAAGGAAACTGTACCAATACATTGGTGATTTTCTAAGCATAGCTTATAAGTGGTGCAAAGCTAAAAGTATGGGGCAATCAATGAGGATCAAAATCATTACTCAGTCGTAACTGAGTTAGCCAGACAAGCTTACTAAAAACTGCACCACATTAAAGTGCCTAAAACTATAGCAATACATTGCAGAGTTTCAGTAAACATTATTTTACAGTTTTGACTTTTAAGTAAATGATTCATTAAATGAAAGATGAAACCACATCTCAAAAATATTTCTTTTTTAAATTTAAATAATGATGACATGTATGAAGTGGGCCATATTAAATCATAAGAACATTGATAACTTTAAGAAAAATAACTGACAGATATTGTCTAAATTTCTGGGATGAGAAAATTTCACACTGAAGTGTCTAGTTAATCTGTGGATGTAAACTGTTGTCATTTTGCTATCTAGGGATGTCTTGTTCTGATTTCATATAGCTCAGTTATTTTTTGTCCTGTTTCCACTAAATCTGAGTTAGTACAATCCATGACAATAGCCTAATGGAGTAAAATATTGGTTTATGAATTTGGTGGCATGTAAATTGTTAGTTCAATCTCTAGCCTGGGTTGTAGAAACTCAGAAACAGTGGAAACATGTCAAGCAGTACTAAATCAGAACAAGATAAAATATCTCTATACAATCTACCCTTGTAGATTAAATAAAGGCTTCAGTGAAATTCCTTGAAGGTTAATTGACTGACAGACACCTAAATAAGTCTGTAGGGTACTATGGCTGAAAGGCTTTGATTATAGCAACAAACAAGAATTAGCTTACAGAATCAGTTTACAGATTTACAAATGTTAGTGCATATGAAGTATGTTCTTTAAATGAATCATTTTATCCCAATATATTTAAATAGTATTATATTTACATATACTATTTGTGTGAAGTATAAAATGATCAATTCTCAGATGTATATAGCATGAAATTCACAGAGAATGGACTGTTTGCAGGCTCTCTCATATATATATACATATGATGTCAAAGTGGTCAGGTTTCAAGCCTGACTGGAAACAATCAGATGTCTAACTGTACTGATGAGCTGTGATACAGTGAAACAGGACTGTCTGTGAATGATTATGCTCTCGCCTGTCGATTGAGCACTCTGAGGAAATGTTAGACTTTAAAAACAGTAGTTGCTTACCACTATTTACGCATTGTTCTCCAGAAATGGCTTGAACACTCTTGACTACTGGCATGTTTACATTGTGTATAACACACTAATATCTGCCTTCTTCCACTGTGTGTCGAAAGCTTAGAGGTAGAATCTCTGACTGATGTCAAAGCGGTTGGGTTTCAATACCAGCTGGAAGCAATTGGATGTCTAACCGTATGAACTGTGATACAGTGAAACAGGACTGTCTGCAGATGACTATATATATATATATATATATATATATATATATATTACGCTCTCGTATTCCAATTGAGTACTATAGAGAAATGGTAAACTTTAAAAACTGTAGCTATTCATGCATTTACTCATCATTCATTCAGTAATGAATTTGAACACTCTCAGCTACTGGCATGTGTTTACACTGTGTATATAACATGCTATGATATCAATTCAGTTGGGTTTCAATTCTGGCTAGAAGCAATTGGATGAGCTGTGATACAGCAAAACAGGACTGTCTATGGATGACTATATATATATATATCCACAGACTGATCAGTATGGTTAGACATTTGACTGCTTCCAGCCAAGATTGAAACTTGACCTCTTTAGATTTGCTTTTATATACATATATATATGTACGTATGTATAAAAGCAAATCTATGCTTACTCTAAGTAAATTTAAATAACTACAATTGTATTGATATAGATAAGTTGAACAATTCTCCCGAATGTTCTTGAGATCAAAATGGACTGACTTTATAAATTAAAAGTAAAATAAGAAAATAATCTATTAAAATAGTCTCAACTTCTATAAAATGAGAAAGCAGATTTTTGTAAACAAGGATTATTTATTAACTCTTGTATACAAAGTGAAAAATGCTACTGCCTGTTCTAATTCTTATAAATTTTATTTTTATTAGTGCTTTAAATTTCTTACATAATTCTGCTGTTTTTCTAAAAACTATCATTTTTTTCTCAAATCAAACTATCATTATTATATTTTTCTAATTCAAGATAGAAATATAAAATAATTTTGAAAAGTACAAAAAAGATTAAGTTGAAATTTGAAACTGAACTTTTGGCCAAATGGAAAGAAGTTCTCCACATTAATTCATGAATGCTGGTTTGACTCAGTTTTATTTATTTTCTCTCTGCTCTTTTACTTCATTATTTGATAAAAAGAAAATGTTTAAGTAGTTGCATATTATATTGTTTTTGTTCTCTTAAATTAATCCATTATCATTGTTAATTTTATTTTATATTTGCTGTCATTCACATGTGTGGATGCAAATCACTTCAGCTGGTCATTTTGTTTTTGAGCAGTCTTAAGAAAAGGAATTTTTCTTTTATACTAGATTTCATAGATACAAGTTAAATAAAATTAATTAAACTTATTGTTTGATATGCCTTTGTATGATCGGACAAATTTCCACATTTTTTTTCATTTGCTGCAAATTTGATGACTTTGGAATCTCTTGAAACTATTCTTCTTGTTTAAGTTAATGAATGTTGCCATAATCCTTGCCTTCAGTTCATCTTTGGTATTACAAGTGTTCATGCCAAACATTTTCATAATCATTAGACTCATCCAAATCTTTTTGAATTTTCTGTACTGTCCTCAGATTGACATCCAATTGTTCATATTGGAGCTTCCAGCATAGATACCAAGCACTACTGGTGCAGTGAATTGCATCATGGTGCTCTTTTTCTCAGACATTGTCCAACTGGGCAGTTCATAAACTAAACAATGTGCATGCACAAAATTAAAAAACTTAAATTTTAAAATTAGTTAAAAAGAAAATTAATTGAAAAATAAAGGAAAAGTTACATCATATTTTCTTTAATAGATATACAGTTTCCATTATTTTAAATAAGAATAGTTAAAAAAAACATTTTATATTCTGGGATCTGAATCTGCTTGAAATTTCCCCAATGCTGTTGAATATTCCATGCTTGGTTTCACTGGAGTCTAAGATAACATGCACATTTGAACATTTAAAAAATAGAAAGATTGAAAGAAAATAGAAAGTTGAAGAAAGTGAAAGAAAAATCATTAATACTTCAAAGTGTTTATTTTAAAAATCAAATCAACGTGTTACAGTTAGTGAAAAAGGAATTTGTATCACAGTTGGTGTGGTCCAATACCAATAACATAGTTCTCTTTACCTTTTCATTTTGAGGCAACTAAATGTTTTTGACAAGTGGTTTAAAAAGATTCAGAATTTGGCACTGATTTGTGAGGCATATTTATCACTATAAATGCAACAATAAAGAATGTTTGTAAAGCCTTTTTTGTAATTTACAATGTAAAGGAGTAATAAAGCAATCTATAAAATGCTTTATTATTGAAAATCTTTTCTTTTTTGTTAGCAAGATGATACATTGTTCATTTTGAGTATTTCTCAGTATTTATGAGGAGGGATTGGATGAGGTGAGCCAATCTGTTGCATGCCAACCAGACTTGTCCTCGTTGAAACATTTTCCTATCAAAACAGCAGAAACCTGTACTCACCAAAATCTCATTCTTTAGAGAATCTATGTTCTATTAACATAACTGATACTATAACTGAAGAACTGCAGGCAAAGATGAAAAAGTATTTTAAGTATTTATTAAATCAATAAGAAATTCTAAATGCATTAATATCAGTTGCCTAGAAACTAGTGAAACTATTTCTTACTTTTAATTACTATGTATTTGTATACACACAAGTGTTAACAAATATTGTCAGAAAATTTGAATAGAATTAATGATCTTTTTTTAAAAAGTTTCTCTCAGGAAGATGCAAAAATGTTAACTTTAAAAAAAAATCTTGAGAGAAATTTTTAAAAAAACTTATGAAGAAAAGTGTAAAAAAACAATGAATAGTTCAATAAAATTAAATATAGACAAAATATATTAGTGCCAATCTAAAGAGCCAATATTTAACAACGTTGTTTTAAATGCCCTTCATTAAGAAATTCAAGTTTTATTATTTATATTATATTATATTTTAAAACTGTCTTCCCTGATACTTAGATAAGTATCAGTCATCAGTTAAAAATTGCAAGATTTTAATTTTGCTATATTTCTTCTAAATTTGATTTGGTGAACCAATGTAATGTTTCTGAAATGTAAAGAAATTTTCAAACTTAAAGCATTTCTAAAAAGAGAATGAATCACCAAGCAGAATTCAAAACTTATATTTTCTGAAACCAGCTCTCATTTTTTAATTAGAAAAACTTTAAATGCATCAGGACCAAATACATTCTTATTACTTTTATTTTTAAGAGTCTTTGCTAAAATTTAATTTTCATCTTTTTTTGCCAATATATGAAAATATTGTCTCTAATTTATTTGTACTAGTAATTTTATATTTTCTTTTAATCATAATGTTTAACTTGTAAAAATTTCAATTTTAATCAAATACTGTTCTAACTTTGATGCCTTTTCAGCTAAATTGAACTTTAACTAACACAACTATAATGAGCAAATTACCAAGATGGAATGAACTATCAGGAAACCAATAATAGTTTTATCCCTTAGGCCACTGACTTTCAGAATTGGGATTAAAGATTCCACTAATAATAATTGTGAAATAAAACCAACAAAATGGGATGCTGATTCAAAGTTTATTTCTTTATTTTAAACAAAATTTGTAATTTTGGAACTGTTCATGGCTTATGACCACAAAATGGTTAAAGAAACTTCCAGCACCCTGATGGTTACAAATTTAATATATATATATATATGGCAATGGTTGAATATATTCTTAAGTCTGACATTGAGTGAATCTAGGCAGATTTCAAGCTTCACCACTAATTCAGTTCTCAACCAAATTTCAAACAGTTAGATAGGATACCTCCTTAGCTACATTTTGAAAAAAACTTTTGAATTTTGGTTCAGTAGTAAAAAAAAAGTTACAACAAAATATGTGAAGTCCGAAAAGGGAGAAAGAGAGACTAACTTATAAGTGAGTAAGTGACTAACACTTAATAATAAATCTTATTCTTTATAACTTTTTACTGTTTAATATTCTTGCATGTGGTTTTCAACATTTAAATTCTGATGATATCGTTTATCATTTTTGTCAATCAAACTTTGCTTATCACTTATCATTTTATCAGAATTAATTATAAATAATCAATTTTTTTATTGTTTTTTAATCAATTGCATATAATTTTTTTTTTTTTAATATTTTTGAATGTGGTTTTCAGCATTAAATTTATATTAAATTAATAGCAATGCCTGGAAAAATCATAGATTACACGGAAAAATGTATGCATTAAAAATAATATTCTTAAGATTACATTAAATGTGGAAAAGAACAGGACAAGTTATTAGACCTGGAAAAGTTAAGGACAAGATTTCTAGTGAAATAAAAAATAAGAAACTTTTTACTTAAAATAGTAAAATATTTTTTCCTTCACTAGAATATCTTGTTCTTTACTTTTTAAGGTTTAATAACTTATCCTGTTCCTTTCCAGGTTTAATAACATTTAAAAATATTATTTTTCATACATGCATTTTTCCATGTAGTATATATTTATTTTATTAACTTTTAAAATGTTCCAATATGTTTGTTTTATTTTTGGTTTGAAAAACATTTTTGGTGCCTGTGTTATTTCAAAGAAATCTTAACCTATCAGTTATAACAGAAACATTTTCTCTATAAAAAAAATAGATTTTTCTATTAAAATATTTTACTTATAGACCATAATATAACATTTTTCTCTTTTAAATTTTACATCTGTAATATTTTTCATTTCACAAAAATGAAGTGGAAGCAAAAATGATAAGTTATATTTCTTACAAGGAATCTGTGAAAAAGAAAATAATTATATTAATTCAAACTTCATATTTAAGAGAATATTGTCCTTTTTCCTAATTGCTTATGAACATCATTTTAAATGTTTCGTACATTTTTATTGAGTTGCTAATGAAAATGTATTGAGTATTCTACCCTATTTTACATTTTTATTCAATTTTCAAACTACCAAGATTATTGACTGTAACAGAAATTCAAATAAAAGAAATAATTTAAAATACTTTATTATTATTGCTTTAGAATGTAAAGGTTCTCATAAAATTATGTAGTTTTCTTTTTCAATGATTTCATTATTATAAATAACTGTTCATTGTTCATCTCATTATCATTGGTTTTGAACTCACTTTATCATCACTGTTACCAAGTGAACATTAAAACTAGAATTTTGTGAAATGAATTTAATAAAAGTTGAAAATTGCTTCATTGATCAGTTTTATTATTAAGTCAGGTGAGTTAGCATCTTTATTTCTTTTTTATTTTTTTAGATAAAGATAAAATTATATGTACATGTCTGCTTCATTTTTAATCTTATACAATGAAACATACTTTTGATCATTTTGCAAGATCTTTTCTGAAGCAATACCTCAGAAGTTGCAAAGAATGTAGATCAGTTTCTCACATTCTATTTGACTGGATAAAAAGTCTATCAATTTCTTTATTAGGGAAATAAAAAGAAAAACTTTTTGAATAAAAATGAATCAAGCACATTTTTTTATGTCCTTGAGAATCTTAATTATACTATAAGAATATATAGTCAAGAAATTTCCTTGAAATGCTAACTTTTTTTTTCCTTTGATACATCTTTTTTTTATTATGTGGATTTTCATTTCATTTATTTCCAGATTAATGAAATGAGGTTTCTAGAAGACATTATGGCCCTGACAATAAAATTATTAGCTTCTATATTGTCTCCTCACACAGGTAAGATCTTTAAAAATTCTTATGGCATATAAAAACAAATGTTTAATAAGAGATCCATTTTACTTCAAGAAAAATAACTTCTAATGTTCATTAGTTGAATAATAGAAAAACCTACTTAAATTTATTGATGTTAAAATAATTACTAATTTCTGAGCTGATCTCATGTAAATTTTTTTTTACTAATATTAAACCTATCATCATCCTTCAATGGTTAGCTGGAAATCCATTGACAATTCTACTCCATACAACATGGTTAAGCATTGCTGTACTCAAGCCCTGGTGCTGAGTGGACATTATGGACCTCTTTTAATGGCTAATGCAGACATGAATCGCTGGCCCTATATCTAGCTGTTTTTTTATATATAAGACACCATCGCCCAACCAAGGCTCAGGATTTCTTCCAAGCCATCGGCAACTCCCAAGAGGTTCTGTCTAGCCAATTTTACTCACAAGGCTTGGGTCAGCCTGTGGTATGGTTTTCAGCAACTTTCCAAAGGTGCTTCATGCTGGGATTGCCTCCTCCAGACCGATAACATCAAGAAATCACCTTCCTGACAAATCGATGGTGAGATTCAAACCCGGGCTTCATGGTCAGAAAGCAAACTTGGAAACATGCCATGTTAACCCTATACAAGGACCAAGAACCACTCAAGGCAGACAGTTTCTGAAGAAGGTTGTGTCAGTAACAAGATATAAGAGAAGAAATTTATGAGGATTTCTGAGGAAAGATAATGGTTAACCAGACTTGAACAGCTTAAAATTGTAATGGTCAGGAAATCATCATAAATATTGCAAAATTTCCTTTTAAAGTACCACTCACAAATTATTGTTTATTTTCTAAAAAGAAGATTCTGCTAAAGTATCACTGTCACAATTTATGGGAGATAAATACAAAATGCATTCCCACTATATAAATTTAGAGTCTCACCATTAACTGATAACTTTTTTTATCTGATAAATTTTCCATTTCTAAATATCAACGGTTTGATTTTTCTATAATTGTTTTCTAAGAAAGAAATACATTGTTTATATTGGAGCATTTTTTTTTAGTTTTTCAGCTGTAGCAATATTTTTTTCTAACACTTCATTTTCCCAGGTTGTGGCCCTACATTCCACAGGGCATACAGAGTTAAAAATATTTGTAACATAAGTTCTAGTTTAAGAGTAATTCTCATTTTTAAAAATACTTGCAAATTTATGCACCCCAATATCCATAACAATATTTTTTAGTTTCTTAATTTTGTTAAAAATACTAGAAAAATGGTTTTAAGATTTTTTTTAGTTTTTATATAAAAAAATGGAGTTTAATGAATATTTTATTCAAAATAATATTAAATTTTGTATAATCTTGGACATAACAATTTTAACTTCATTTAAGATAATCATACTTTGAAAAAAATTAAAAAAAAAAGACAAGGAAAAAAAGAAATTTTTCTTTCCAAGACCACATAACAAGATTGTCAAGCAAAACATTTTCTTTCAAGAACAATTCTAACCACCTTTTTTTCCATGTTCTTTTTTTAAATCTAAAGTCATTAAACTTAATACCAGAAAGTTAGGTTATATCTAGTTTCAGTCATCCTGGATAGTGATAATCAATTTTTTCACAGAGCTGAATAAAGATGTTTTCATTCTGAGAATTAAAAATAAGAATAAAAATTTGATGAGTAATTTGTGCTCTAATTGCCTTGAATTGTTTTTACTATCATCTTTTCTTAGCTGTTTAAGCTTTTAAGCTGAAATACTAGAATCTCTATTTTCAAAGCATTTTCTCACATTTGTTAAAAAAAAAAAAAAAAAAAAAAAAACCCACTGATATAGCTAGTTTTTGGTAATTTATAACAATTCTTTCATCATCAAAAATATACTTAATTCCTGATATAACAAGAACAACACCAGCAACAATAACAGCACTCTTTGGTTAGATCAGTTTAAAAGTCCAAACATCTCTTTGTTACAAATACTGGTACATCTGTTCAGTTCCTCGAACATCTTTTGACACTACCAGTTCTCTATAACCTGTTTCGTTGTCTGGCTGCCTCTCAAACCTGGCACCATAGCAGTCTCCAATAACCACCTCAGCTGTTGTGTGCACTATAAGATCTCCATACACATGTCCACCAAAGACATCTCCATTTTCATTACTCAGGCTAATGTGTAGATGACCGCCACCTGACAGAGTGCCCACAAGAGAAACGATCTCAAAGAGACCTTCAAAGTTCTTGATGGTCACAGAATCAGCCAATCGTAACTGAGCTTTCGTAATGCTGCCAACACAACTAAGAATAAAAGCACCTTTCAGATTTCTTGCTTTAACAAAATCCTGAAGTGATGTTCGAACTTCTTGCCCCGGAAACAAACGTAATGGGTAGCACTTCAGCGTACATGAAGGAGAGTCAGCCATTCTAATGTTAGAAAAAAGAAAGAAAGAATGTTTAAAATTATAATAAAAAAAAAAAAGCAAAAGACAAAATGAAAGATGAGAATGAAACTCCTGAACATATTCTAAACAAAATCAAAAGTATTATAAAAAATATATATATTTGAATTCAAAGAAAAATTAAAAACAAAATAAATCTAGAAAAAATTTTGCTTAATATAATGTAGAAAATATTTTTAGTACATTTTTCTGGCATAAAC
Organism: Ascarosepion bandense; assembly: GCA_037127315.1. Lineage (NCBI taxonomy): Eukaryota > Metazoa > Mollusca > Cephalopoda > Sepiida > Sepiidae > Ascarosepion > Ascarosepion bandense. The sequence continues at coordinate 218,507 of JBBBDQ010002507.1, forward strand.
TGCAAAAAAATTCTTTCAAAGTGTTACCTGTTGAGTAATTAACATCAATCAAGCTATTAACTTGTACTAATATCTAAAAACTAGCGATTTATAATGAAATTATATTTTGATATTTGTATGAATTTATATTGAAATTATATTTTGAGTATATGATAAAAAATATGGAAAATGAATTTGTATAATGATATCTTGCATTTCATTTATTTCAAAATCATTGTTCAATGATAGTTTTAAATTAATAAAATTTTAAATTAAAGTTTCAGTCATTGTGCTTTGACATTCAAAAAACTTATATAAATAAGAAGGATGATGATGTTAGCAAAAGAAAAATATTGAATATGTGTCAATTTATCACCCAAACAATTATAAAGACATTTTTATAAAGAGCGATTGAAAAGTAAAAAGAGAAGGAAATGTCAATTGCATTAAAGATGTAAAACTTGACGAGAAAAACTAAGTATAATTGTAAGAAGAAAAATAAATTATTTGTCATTATCTGAAAATAAATTATTTGTCATTCTTTAGCTTTAATTTCTCTTATTATTGATTTAAAGTTGAATACAATTATATGAAAATGTTTTCTTGAAACAATCTTTTACTTCTTTTTTGGTTAAGTTTTCTTTAGACACTTATGTAATTATTTTAGTGTTCTTGGACTATTATGTTGTTATTTAGTAACATCTGGCAGAAATATATACAAATGATTTGCTCTTTAATTGCTAGAAACAGAAATTCAACTTTGATTTGTTCAATGAATTATTTCTTTTGTAATGAAAAATATTTAAGTTATTTTTAGTCTTTAAAAAAAATGTTTTCACAAATTCAAATTTTGAAAAATAAAATTAATTGAAATAATATAGTCATAAAAAAAAAAATACTTCACTTTAAAAACCCTCCATAACAATGAAAATAAATTTCACTTAATATAAAATTTAATGAAGTATCATCAGAGTATGGTGGTCCAGAATATTTCATTAAAACTTTTTCATATTTGTCAGTGTGATTTTAAATAAGGCCATATCTAAAAACCACACTAACAAATATGAAAATTTTATTGAAAAATTCAGAACCTTCATTTCCTGTTTTATCAAAAGCATCAATTTTGAATAGAAATTAATTGAAATAGAAATTGACATTCTACTTTAAACTTAACTAGCATCATAGCCCGGCATTGCCCGTGCAACTCAGAACATTTTAGTAGTAGGAGAAGATGCCACGTTTTATTTTACATATTTTGTTGTGTTTGAAAAAACACTTTTTTTAAAAATATTTCTTTTGTTTCAAAATTACGGGGAAAAATATTCACATTTTTTTGTTGATTAAATGAATTTTTAAAACATCGGAATAAAAATTAAATATAAAGGCTCTCTTTTCTTTTTTTTAAATAAAAAAATATTTTAGTCGTGTTTGACATGTGTGATTTGATTTCTGTGATGTAATTCAGCAACCATCTTAGATCTTAGATGTTTTACGGAGAAAATGTAAACAATCGTGTCCATTGGCCAAAAAGTGTGAAAGGGAAAATTGCTGAACTTAAACTCAAAAAGTCAACCTGGCTTCCCTGTAGATATGTGTCCCTAGAAAACAATAGACACCTCCTAACACATTAACTCACACCCACTCTCTCCAACTCTCTCCCTATGTACATCCTAAGTTGTCTATCACCCTCCTTCTGACATTTCCTATACCCAATCCCTCTATGCAACCCCCTGCGCTATAGTGGCAGTGGAATGCCTTGCTTGGGGTAACACGATTAAAAAAAAAAAAAAATTGGAATGGCGTAGCTTAAAAAATATAGGCGTGCATAGGGAACAGTCACACACAGACTCACAGATTGCCTTTTATATATATAGATAAATTCTTTTCTAAACAAAATATCAGATTTCCTAATGATAATGTTTAAACAGCAATAACATTTGTTTTTTTGGTCTTTCTATAATGAAAGTCTCTCTTCATTTAATCAAAACTCTTGCAAAACTCAACAAAAACACCCTAACAAAGGCAAAAATAGAAAGTAAATCTTTTGTTCTAAATCTATAAATAAATTGCAATGTTTCAAATGGATCATACAATTCAAACTGTTTATGAAAAATATAATACAGTTGAAATATTCATAGAATTTTACAAATATTCAAACATGATGTTAATAAAGGCATGAAAGCAATTTTCATAAGTTACTATATATGTTTGTAAATAAAACACACAGAAAGACAAATGTTATTATCCATTCAATATGACTGTCTGTTTCTATTTCTGGTTGGGTTTATATTTGAATGCTAATCAATCAGTCCAGTCAAAAAATGTTTTTTTTCTATTATCAGACTATTGCATTCTGTGTTATACCTGGCTTTTCAATTCTTCAGGCCCCAGTGGTTGAATAAATGGCAGACAATATTCTTCCTTGCTTTATTTCATAGAGAGACAGTAGCCATAGCTTTGTTTCTTCAAGGAGGCAAGAGAGAGATAGAGGATGAATCTCAACAGGTTGGTCAGCAACTTGTCATCACCATATATTGGCTTGAATCTGCAGAGTGGTGGCGTTACCCTTCTATAACTGCCAACTTACTCACTATCTTTGCATGTTTTTTAGTTTTATATTAAAACTTAAACAAAGACAATGCATCCCTGTCAAAATTCTACTTTCATTTCAAACCATCCCCCACACAGTTTGGGTTTTCAAAGTTCTGAACAGTAGGGTTTGCCATTTTGAACTAGTCTACACATCATGTAATAAAGTATTTTACTAAAATACAAGCTAAAAGAATGCGTTTGTTTTCAAAATTGTAACAAAAATCAGTTAAGGAACTAATGAAAAAAAGTATTCATGTCATTACTGAGTAATCATATGTTCAAAGCAAGAGTAAAACTATCATTTTCATTGTAGAATCAGATAGGCTGTTGTGGTCTGAATATCATTCACTAAATAACAATATCAATTCATTTTTCTAAAATTTCTCAAATCTTTTATAAAAGAAGAACTGATTCTTGGTCTATCACACTGTCTATGTGTGACTTTATATGTGCCTATGTAATGCATGTCTATTGTGACTTATATATACATGTACTAGTTAATGTATACACATGCACACAATTTAACAGAGTTTGAAATATGACAGTGGAACAATATATTCCCTTCCCACTCAGTTTGAACAACTCCCTATCCTACAGTCAAGTGTGAATTCAGGTTCTCTGTGTAAAGCCACAAAGTTTTTCCTGTCTGAAACAATCCTGCACATATACAAATACACCATCTGCCCATGCATTGAATACTGCTGCCATATCTCCTGCTATCAACCTAAGGGTCCTTGACAAAATCCAATGGAGAATCTGTAATGTGATTGATCCCAACTTGGCAGCTCGGATACAGTCACTTTCTCACCGGCGCAATGTGGCTTATATATACATGTACTAGTTAATGTATACACATGCACACAATTTAACAGAGTTTGAAATATGACAGTGGAACAATATATTCCCTTCCCACTCAGTTTGAACAACTCCCTATCCTACAGTCAATATATTTATTGCAAGAATAATTTCTGAAATGGATTTACCCCAAAAATTAGTTGTGCAATTTTTCCCTCTCATCTTACCTGTGCCATTTTTACTGAATTTACTATTTGTGGCCATTAATTTTTTCAAAAGTTTAACCTAAATTTACTTTATTATGAAATTAATTGTCCATGTAATTTGTGGCCAGCTCTGTTGTTAGTTTCTTGGTATCAATAAATAGGAACAGATTGATATTGATATATTATAGATAATCAACGTCAATATATTGTCTCATGATGCAACTGGTCGTCTTCTACACAAGGCTCAGCTATTGGTGTGAGATTAATTTCCAATGTTTTCAAAGCTTTGAGCCATACATTTCAAGATGTAATGAACAATAAACAACTTTTTGAAGGAAATTATTAGTCCCCAGATAAAATTTTCAGTAAATTATTCTACTTGACCACAAAGCACAAACACACACACAAATTGATGCATGTATAAAAAGATGTAAACTTCTTCATCTTCAGACAAATATGAGAGTTCTAAATTGTTTGAATAGTAATAATTTTTCTCATTTTAATTAGTTAAATTGTTACCTGAACAGGTTGCTGAAACTAGATGAAAGAATGTGATATCACTTGATATCAGTCTATTCATATCTATTATTTATCAGTGTCAATTTGTTTATAGCCATAGAGTAAATTGTCCAGTTTATGATAAAGACAAAACTGATTGGGCACAAAAGTGAATTCAGGTTCTCTGTGCAGAGCCACAAATTTTTTCCTGTCTGAAACAATCCTGCACATATACAAATATACCATCCGCCCATGCATTGAATACCGCTGCCATATCTCCTGCTATACACGTAAGGGTCCTTGACAAAATTCAATGGAGAATCTGTAATGTGATTGATCCCAACTTGGCAGCTCGGATACAGTCACTTTCTCACCGGCGCAATGTGGCTTCCCTGTGTCTCTTCTACAAATACTTTCACGGCTTCTGCTCAGATGAACTTAGCTCACTGGTAGCCCCTATATATGAATTTACTTGAGCCACAAGATTAGCAACTAGGTCCCACCCTTTTACTGTGAAACCAATAAACAGTAAACACAAATTCTACTCCAACAGCTTTTTTTCTCACACTTCCTGCCTGTGGAATTCCTTTCCATTTACTTGCTTTCCCGACAGCTACAATCTTCAAGAATTCAAATTCAAGAAGTCAATAGTCATCTCCTATCTCACTAACATCATCCTCTCTCTCACGCTTCTTTCTCCGTCCACTTCACTCTCATCAGTATTCTCATCCTTCGCTTACCCTTTTCCTGACACACCCTGTAACCTGTCACTTTTTCTCATAACTTTCCTCCTATGAAACCCCCTGCACTACAGTGGTAGTAAAATGCCTTGCTTGAGGCGACATGATTATAAAATAAAAAGAAAGAAAATGTCTAAAAGACAAGTATTTTACATGATATTGTCATTTTAACTACCTTCACTCTTTGACAATTTTTATTATTTTAAAAAGCAATGATTAGAATGTAATAAAATCTAAACATATAACAAAAGTGACTTTATACATTTTTTCTTCAAAATTTACAACAAAAATATTAAACACTATTTATTCATTAGATTGTTTATTTACAAGAATTTTATATTTACAACTTTCTAAAAACTAATAAACTTATGTGATGCAATATTGATCATTTAGCACTTTATAAAGAAATAAATATGAAAACAATATTGTATTCATGATTTTATAAACATGAATTTAGTAAACTAAATTATCAAAATAAGTGAAATAACTAAATAAAAACTTATTTACCATTTTATAAATTTTGAATTGATTGACAATTAACCAGTTTGACTAACCATTCCAATAAACAATAGTGTAAATAAACAATTAATAGTGTTTAATATTTTTGTTGTCAATTCTCAAGAACAAAGAAAATGTATAAATTCACTTTCATATGTTTAGGTTTTAAAATTCTAATCATTTTTAAAACAAACATTGCCAAGGTGTGAAGATAGTTAACAAAATAATGGTGTCAAGGAAAAATCTGTTCTTTTGAGGCACTGTCTTTTTTTAATGGGCACAAAGGTTAAAGATTGCTAAAATTTTCAGAAATTATTCAGTAATAAATAAAAACATTTCAATTTTTCTTAATTTTGTACAAATATTTTAGGGCTGTCATTGAAGTGAAATATACATGTACACAAATGTACATACACATACAATCTGAAAGAAATGGAAATGCATATCTGTGTCATGAGGGTTGATTTTGTTTTCTGACAACAACACTGGGGTAATAGGTGAAACTCTTTAAAGTATGTAACAACAAAAAAAGTGGCACTTAAGATTTTAAATGCATTTTAAAACAAAAAAATAATTCTTGAAGTTTCTCTATTTTAGTTGTAATTTCAATTTAATATTTTCAATAAGCAAAATACTTTGCTGAATTTCAAATCAAATTTTTATTAAATCACTAAAATCTGCCATATTGATAAATCTATCAACAACATAATTCTCTTTATTAAAAATCTTTCAAAAATAAAATGTACTTTTCTGAAACTTTATTTAAGGAAGATTAACTGATTTAAAGTTTAATCAATCTGAATTAAAATACAATTTATCTATGCTGATGACACAACTATTTACTCCTGTCAAATTGATCAGACTTACTATTAAGTAAGTCTCATTGGTTTGATAAGAGCAAACTGATAGCTGGTCTAAAAATGACCTACTCTTGTTAACTGAGGCTTGTTAATATTTAACATTTCCAAAACAAACCTGCTGTTTATTAATCTTCAGAGAGAACTCTTTCTGCCTTCCATTAGGAAGGTTGATGCTAACTTCCAGAAAAGAGACTCATTGTGCCTTCTCAGACTAACATTTCTTGCTGACATGAAATGGAAAGATTCTATTGAATCAATTGCTAGGTCTGCTACTAAGAAAGTTGGTTCACTGTGTCATATTAGACAATCTTTCTCACCTGAACCTATCTTACATATTTATAATTTTACCATTTGACCATGCTTAGAATACTACTGCCACATATGGTATGATACTCCTTCAGAGATCCTTGATAAAAATCAAAAGAATTTGCAATGTCATTGGCTCTGCTCTAGCAATTCGGCATTCAGTCACTGCCATAATGTAGCTTCCCAGTGCCAATTTGTTTATAAATACTTTCATATTAATTGTCCCAATGAACTTTCCTCTGTGGTACCCAGACTATGAATTCAAGCACAGATTAGTATCAAAATCTAATCATTTTACAATTGAAATGGCTAAATGTAACCATAAGTTCTATGCTAACAGTATCTTTTTTTGCAGTTCTCACTTGTGAAACTCTTCTGGCTTTTAGCTTTCCAGCTAAGTTTGATCTTCAAAAATTTAAATGTAATACCAATCATTATCGTATGTCCTTTTATTGTTCTTATTCCTTAATAATCCTTTTCTTTTTATTATATTCTTTCAAACCCAGTAGCTCCCTGCATCTTAGTGGCTTTGTTTCCTTGCTTGGGGTGAAATGATTTCAAAGAAAAAAATATTTTCAGTTTAAAATATTGCAGAAAAGTATTTTTTTTAACACAGGGGTGAGTAATTCTATGATAACCTGAAGTTTGGCATGTAAAGGGCACATAACTGTAAAAATTACTTGACAAATACAATGTGAACACCTTTTTTATATAATTTTTTAACTACCTAGTAATCTTTTATTGAATTTTATATACTTTGTTTAGCTTTATAGTTTTAGTAATGAAGACACTAGTTGAGGAAATGTTAAAATATTACTAATAAATCATAAATTTACTATAGTTACCACTCTTCATTTCTAATAATATTGTATAGATGTCCTTATTTATAAAAATTGGTATATTTATACACAGAAAAATTCAAAATTCTTTTTAAATACTGGGAGAATACTGAATTGTAGTAAGCTTTTCCATTTATGATTTGTAAATATAGTTTTTACTTAATATAAATTAGTTCTGAATTTTAAGATTTAAAACTTCATAAATTTATGTAATTAAAATTAGAAAAAAATTATAACAGTTCTTTCAAAAATTCATTATCATCGATAATTTTTTTTCTTTAGTGTATGTAATATATCTTATTTATAAAAGCAATTAAAAGTTTTGCTAATTAAATAATGTCATAGTTTTATTGCATTTTTTATTTTACAATTCAGAGCCAATTTATTTTCTGTAATTGGGGTTCTTGTTTAACAAAAAGAAATTGGATGATTTGAACTATGACTTGTTCAATATAAACATTAAATTCTACAAAAATGACTATCTTGAAATTTCATAAAATTAAATAAAAGGAGAGTAACAGAAGTAAAAAAAAAAAATTACCAATATTTTTGAAAAAACATTCCAAAAATAATTTCATTAATTTGTGAACAAGTCCTCTTAGTTTTATTAAAATCAGACAATTATCTGATTTTCACAAGAATTTCCAAATCAATACATTTTTCACTGCAAAAAGATACTCATTTATGGTTAACAAATTTATTAACCAAAATTTCAAAGGTTCTAAAAAGTATAACTTAATAATTGAAAAATTCTTTGGTCTTTCCTAACAGATTTTGACAATAAAACTTTGTTTTTATTAAATTTTTGGCATTTTTTTTTTGTCAAGTGTTTTCATTTTTAGCAAATATTTGGAAGTACCTACTTCAAATACATTTGTATGCCTCCTTCAGTATTTAAACTGAATATATTTTCTAATAAATATATTAAATGTACGAATAATTTAGATTTGAAATTGTATTATCTTGCTGATGGCAAGATAATACAATTTCCAAGCAACAAGAACTGAACTAAAATTGTGTAAAAGGTAACAAAATTGACAGTAATTTCTCAATTTTACAAGATACACAGAAAACACCATTTATATACAAAACATTTTAAAATTAGGAATACAATTTTAGACATCCTATGCCTTTAAATTTAAGAATAAGATTATTATTAAATAAAAAACATTTTCATTTGAAGCTATTAAACAATGACAGCAAAAAAATAAAGAAAAAAAATAATGAACCCATGCCATACAGTTGTCTTTTTTATTTTTATTTTTATTTACTAAAGTAAATCAAAGCTGTTTTTACATCACCTGTTAGTGTTAATTCTCTTTTTGTACCCTTTGTTTTAATTGTTTATCTCTGTCCCTGTCAACACTTGATGTAACTGACTGCTGGACTACAGACGCAATGGTAAGCATTTCCTTTCATTTCATATCTCACACCAAGACTTTTTGGGGAAATATTAGGTCAAGTAAATCTCAAAACTCGTCTCAGTATTCTTGTAATAAGTATAATTTTTGTAATTCCAAAATTCAATTTAAAAGTTAGTTATCAAAAATGAGTGGATGTACCTAAGGGGATAGGGAAATATTTCTAAAATTTTTCATGACAATTAACTTCAGTAACACTAGCGAACCAGTATGGCCTAAAAAGTTGACAGCTTTTAAAAACAATTTTAGTTTGTATTTAATTTTTATTATTTGTTGACCAATTCTTACCATAATCTGAACTCAAAGTTTTAAGGAAGTTAATCAACTTTTAACATGAATGAAAGTAAGAAAAATTTAAATGAACCCTTAGTTTTGGAGTCTTACAACTCCCCACTTAACATTCCCGATATATAGAAAAGTTAAAGTAGTAAGAGCCATAATTTTTTGAGTACAATTCAATTGGTGTGTAGAGTTTGCTTACACTCATTCATTACATTGCTAATACCACATTTTCCAACACCTAGTTTCTTACCTATAAAATTTTACTTCGAAGCTTTTTTTCTAATTTTAAATAAGTTTATTTAAACACTTTTTTTTTCAGTTTTTGTGTAAAACTAACTCATGATTTGAAAACTCCGTTTTTATGTTGGTAGTGAGGAGTGTATATTTTTTCCAGTTTTAGAATTTAAATTGAATAATTTAGATTTGAATTAATGCCTTTTCGGGATGATTAATTGTTGGGTTCAAGACTTTTAGCTTTTTAAAGAACACACTTTGACACTTTCATTAGTTTATCTGCGACCCCTAGCTACGAATTATTAATGGCCGAATATTGGGGTTAAATGTTTTTCAAGCAGTAATTTGATTCAAAATGCTTGGAATTTTTAAGATAAACATCACGAAATGGGAATGAGAACGTTTTTCAAATCTCATTTTACCGAAAAATCAGTGGTATTCATATACTTAAAAAATCTTTGACACACAATCGCTAGATAATAGTCATCGCGAAAATGCATTGACATTAAAATTCACCGTTTCAGTACGTTGTCTCATTTATTTAAAAAAAAATTGTTGATTCATTTCATTTTATCGCGAAATCAGCTGACTCCACAATTTAGTTGGCGTTTGGATAAAAAAAATTACACATTTTCAATGTTGAACAAATCTCACTAGTAATATTTTTTAATGAATAAACTCGATATTAAAAGAAAAAAAGAAAACATGCAAATATTTACTTCTGACTTCGAGTTTTAAAAAGCCTCAACATGTGGAGTTATTAAAACATTTTTGAGTACCTTCGGTTTGAAAAGAATGCCTAAAGAGAAGAGGCAGTTAATTGCGGAATTCTTGCCTGAGTTCAGATGGGAAAATCCTATGTAAAGTAATAACAAGAATGCATACATTGTACACAATGTACACTGTACAGTCTTTATCACGTTTAAAAAATCAGGAATGTTTTGTTTACGTCGATGATACAAATTTTCACCACTTGTGAACATTTTTTGTTGTCGTTTTCTCTAAAAATAGTTGTTTTTTTTTGTTGTTGTTGTTTTTTTTAGCTTTAAGAACTTTGGATATTTAATAATGCCACTGGTTCTTTTACTTAGACATTCTCATCATTTCGGTCAATAAAAAAAGAATTAAATGAAAGATTTGAGTTGTTGACACTTTAGTTTTTCATTTATTATTCGTATCCTGTCAAATAGTAAACGGCTTCAAAAAAAAAAAAAAAAAAAACGCGTTTACTCGCGTTAACCACAAACTACTATTTATTTATAGAAATTTTTCAAGAAATTATATTGTTTTCATTAATTAATAAAATTACACTTTTTTGTGTCACGTGCTCTTGTTTTTCGGAGGAGGTACTTTACATTTTAGTACATTCATTACTACTTTATTTTCCTCACTTTTTTAAAAAGGTAAAGGGTTGTTTTTTTTAAACAAAATAATTATACGTTTTTCGATCGCGATCAAATTTCGGATAAGTGGATATTTCTCTTCATTTGAGAGCAAAGTTTTTAAAAGGTTTCGTTTTTTTTTTTTTGTTTTGTTTTTCCCCTATCAACTCTCCAAAAGACAATCAACTACTCAATCTTACTTAGATACAAAAATATTAGAAAACATGCACATAACAGAACGAATTTTTAAGATTTTTTTTTTTTACTGAAAGTAGGTTTTTATCCGACAATCGAAAAATTTACTAAAAAAAAACAAAACATGATGTATTGTACTTTATTAAAAAGTATTTTAGAATACTTACGATTTTTTCTTTGCTTTTTAATTAAAATTTTATCAACACAAATATCAAGGATTTAAATGGGCTTTCCTTTCCCCTCCTCTGGAAACCACCGACTGATTGAGAATGGGAGAATTTTTTCAAGGAGGAGGGTAAATTAAAAAAATGCAACAACAAAAAATGCGGTTATTGTGTTGGCTTTTGTTGTGCTTTGTTTCTTGTTCACTTTTACAGTTTTAATTTCTTTTAGCTTTATGATTTTGTCAAATAATAGATTATCCCTGGAAAATGACTTTAGTTGAGAATAACGTTGTGCGCATTTTTACTCCTACACGTGCATGGATAAAATAGTCCGTTTTTGAATCGGCGGCGCACGAATACATACACCACACTCTTTTAAGGCTGCGAGACTTAAGGATTTACAAGTTTTACAAATATTATATGTTGATTGCAATAAGAACAGGCTAGAGCAACATGTATACTTATCGTATTTTTCTTTTACAATATATATTATATGGTAATTCAGAGAACTAACAGATTTATCAGATGAGCCACGGTTAACCCTACTTTTTAAAAGTGATTGGGTTATGCGACTGCCATTCTTGTTTTTTTTTTGGGGGGGGGAAGTGAGGTTTACTTTTCCACTTTTTTAAATTTTTAACATGTAAGTAAAATAATTACTTTCTTGCTGGTTCAAGCGTAGAATAAAGATTGAGTTTCCTGATTCATCTTTTATGAAATTTGCGAATACGCAACACTCACAGCAACAATCATTCATTCATTCATTGTTTCATGAAAAAACTGCTTTCATGATGACTGAATTTTATTTACCTGTCCCCCACTAAATTAGGATGTAACACAAGAAGAAGATCTGTTTTTTGAGGGGTGCCAATACGAAGACATATGGGCCAAGGACAGGAACTGCTGAATCTCCGCAACCACTACCATGATGGCCTCGGTCGACTACATCTCTCTTCTTAGTGCAAAGAGAAAGGTACTGCTGCAGGATTGGAATTCCGGGACTGAGCGTCTTCTCCCTTGTAAAATGAAAACAGATACTACGTATTGATCAAGGTCGTGGCTGACTGGATAGATAGCACAAAGATAAATTAATTTTGATGCTTTTCTCAATTATCAAGGCCATTAGCTTGATTGATGAACACGAAACCGTACTGTTGGCTTCAGTACTATTAATTCAACTTTCAAACATTTTATTTTTATATTTTTCATATTCTTGTACGTAACTTACAAATTTCTAATCATAAAAAACTTGATTTGTCGAAAGTCTGTGATCGATCTTGGGTAACGTTTGGTCTTTGATTATGGCTTTACTGTACAGTTACAGTCAGTCAGTCAAGTGCCATAAGTGATACACGCTTGGGCGATCATGTCTGAAAATTATCCCGCAGTGGGTTACCATTTACCTTATGCTGCCAGCCAAGGCTATAGAACCCAGTTTGTTCTGATAATTGAACCCATAACTGGAGGGAAGAGAGGAATTAATACCTTTTCCAAGGGTATTTGTGCGTAAGTGAATGCAAGGAATTCAACTGGAATTCGAACTCGGCTCAACGATTTGTTGTTCCAAGCCGATATCCACTGCACCACAACACACATAATCTCTCTAAAAGCACAATTGCGTCTTGAAAGTATTTAAAAAAATAAACTCCAAGCAGTAATTGACTAGTGGTAAATACACAGAATAACTGTTAATCTCGTTACTGAATATTAAAAACAAGGGTTGCCGTTTAACGAATCTTTTGCTTTAACCGAATAATTAACCCCATGAGCTTGTAAAATTTAAAATAAAATATATTTAGTAAAATTTAAATTCATTGCCAATAATACGTCGTACTTCCGTGTTTGTTTATATAGTTAAAAATTAAACATCATCCTGATTCCAATCATCTATTTTGAACAGTAATTGTAATAATAACAGTCCGTCCTTTGCAATGATTAGTAAAGAATAAACTTTAATACTTTCAAGTTTCATGTCTGTCAATAATTTTCTTCGTTGGCTCAAGCGTTCTTTCAGCAGGCATTCTGTCAAGTACTGACATGTCGGTTAGTTTCCTGTTAACTTTCAAGAAGACTTCGAGCGATGAAAGAGTAGCCTTACTTATGGCACTTCTGACTTTTTAGGCACTTCTTATATGGTTCGTTTTTCTTTAAGATATCACAACATACACACCAATATAATTAAATTACATTTAATTAATTACATCTAAAATATCCCTTGAAAACCTTTGTAAGATTTTTCGAAAAGGAATAAAAGTTGTTTTTTACCTCAAGAAAATACGAAACAAAAATCATTTTAAAACTTTGTTATTTCAACTTAGAATCCTGTTGTATTTTCCATCATCTTTAGCAACAGCACCAAGGATGACGACAGAACTTATTTCGTACTCTACTCCGAACTTTCTCATTTTCATTTCAAAATTCCATCACATTGTGTTGTCACTATTATGACTTTTGTTGTCCATTCTATCATGATACCCTAAAGATAAACTTTTTAGCGCTGCCTTTGTCGCCTTTGTCTGTAGCTGGTATCTCCCCCTTTTCTGTTATTTATATTTTTTTTCTTTCTTAGTATCCTTAGTCATATCATCAGGTGCAAAATGTTTCTATATTGTGGAAGTCCAATGATGCGACATCATGAAATATAACACATCACTCATAACACCTTTTAGAATTAATTTTCATTAATTCCCACTAACTACCGAATTTGATTTCTACATAATCGTCAACAATATAATTTTAATATCAAGCTACAATTTGATTAGTAAGATATAATGAAAACGAAAACCTATAGGAACGTTTTTAGGGGTCTCTCTACCCGCATAAAGTTTAACATTTACTAATATGCAGTTTCTGTGTTTAACACAGAAACAAAATTCTGTCAGATTTTTGCAGACTAGTTTTAGGGCGCCTCGTGGTGGGTTAGTGAGTTAATATGGTTAATCGTGAGTTGCGAATTCGATTCATATTGGATGTCTTATACTTATGACTTTGTACTGAACAAGCTCAATGAATAGTTTGTTAAAATATTTCCTTCTGCTTTGTTCTTGTCGTCGTTTGTGTAGTGACTATAAGCCTTGGCTAACATATGGTTTCCATTTAGATATGTACAGTTAGCAGATTAAAAAACGAAAACAGCGTGCCGGGTTCGAATTTTAGCAGAGTTCACTTGAGAAGGGTATAGCTCCACCTCTTCTTACCCAGCTACGGATTGAACGGCAGGGCAGACTGGACTCTCTAGCCGTCGTTGGCAACTTGTCTAGAAGGAATAGGGAATTTCAAATGGTATCTAGCACCAGGAATACTATCAGCCATTGAAAATATGACGGAGTTCACAACTACAGTTGTGAACTATATGGTTTCGACTTAGGTTGAAAAAAAAAAAATTAAACCACCTCTTTGCCACAATAATATCGGACTACTCATTATACAGTGTGGTGTGGTTTATCGGGATCGATGCACAAACATATACTCAGGAATCGGATATTGAAAAAAGCACAATTCAAGAGTAGAGAAAAATTAACTTTAGCCTCAATATGTTTCTAATTATCACGTGTGCGACAAAAGAAATAAGATAAAGAAAAGTAAAGGGAACCACAGAAGTCATCATAAGGTTTTATTATAATTTTAGTGGTTTAGTCAGTGACTTTTAAAGAAAACCATAAAGGCTTAATGGTAAGAAGTTAGAAATAGTTTAAAATAATTTCGGCTGAGAGTTGCTGGATTTTTGTGGTATAGTTTACATGTCAGGCAAGCGAGTGTCAGTAAACGGAGTACTCTGAAGCAGATTTCTGCAACAACTGACTTCGCCAGTCAATTCGCTTAATTTGAGTGCCAACCAACGAATACCCGGATGAAAGACCTCCACATCCGACCATAAAGAGTTCTTTAAAGTCTTTTATCGAGATGACCTAGAAATCGAGTTTTCATTCATAAAGATAGATTCTCTTAACACTAATAACTTTCTCATATGCCTTTCCATTCAGACTAGTAGTTAGTATATTTATCTTGGTTATTATACTCACCTTGTTTAGGCTTTGTACTTTCTGGTTTTCTTCAGGTGTCTGTTGTTGTATTGGGATTCTTTCATGGAATTTTGAACCGAACCCATTATTTACTCCACAAAGGTAGACTCTTCAAATTTATCTTTCCGTGCTTTGGGGATATTTCATATCATACTCACAAGTCTTATTTACCTTTGTGTCGTTTGTGCGATTCTTCCACTAAACCAGAGTATGTGACTTTTCAGCGCACTCTAATCTAAATGATGAGAAAGCTTAGTGGGTTAATGCATTGATTAAAAAAGATCTGGTTACCTAGCAGTTTGTGGATCTTTTTAAAATGAATGAAGAAATCAGTTCAAATTTTCGAGAAGATAACAGAAAAAAAAAAAAACTGAAAAGGACCAGAAGGCAGAATATCCGAAATGTGATTAGAACAACAAAGATGTGTATAAAGTCCGTATAAAAAGGCATCTTAGATTTCAAAATAAACGGACTTAGACGTAACCAGTAACTTTTATCACAATTTTGCTGTATCTTTCTTAATAATATTTTAACTATGACAGCAAAATTTTTAAAATTTTCTTACGAGTAAGACTCATTGGGATAATTTTTTTAAGTTGTTAATTTCGATGTTGGGGAATTTATTTCTACTTTTCAATTTACCAACTTTATTTCTAATTGTGGCCTTTGTTGTGCGATAAATTTATTCAAACCTTTCTTTCTCTTAATTTCAATGTGTGATAAAATCTACAAACATACTTTCCTGACTCTGTGTCCCACCAAATTCATTTTCTTTGCAGTTCTTATTCTACTTAAAACTTCATTATTTCTCCTTAGTATTCGTTGGTAGAACCACATCTCTCTCGTTTCGTCTGCGAAAACATTATCCAATGTTTACTGCCATATAGGAGATGCGATATTATACAGCAGTCCATTACATTTTTATTTCGTTTCTTTTTCTAGGGATATATTTTTCCGATCCTTTAATGCAGTAGGTTTCTGTGTCACACTTTCTGTCGTCTGTCACCACTCAGATGGTTAAATTTCAAACCTGTTTTCTGCATAACTCACAACTTTGGCCGCCTCTTTTGCTGACAAGCATGCCTTCTGTCTTCTTATAGTTAATGGTTAACACTATTTACATTGTTCGGACTATTGTTCTCATCTTTATTGCCATGTTTAATTTGTTTACGTTGCTTCGGCCGTTATGCGCTCCGGCCTTCTTCCGGTGCTAGGAATTTCGAACCAAACCCTTTATTATTAAGGTTCGGTTCAAAATTCTTAGCACCTGAAGAAGGCCGGAGTGTACAACGGCCGAAACGTCGTAGTAATGGCAATACAGATAAGGACAATAGTCCACACAATGTAAATAGTGTAAATACTACCTCATCTCAGAAGTATAGACAAAGTTAATGGTTAGGCCTTCTTTTTTTTGCTTTCCTCGACTATCTTATCTATAAGTTCCTTCAGTTTTCTTTACGAATCTGCTGTCAACACAGTGCAATCTGTATATGTCGGTTCGTTATTGATTGTGTCAATCACTAATAAATCTTCGTAGATCTTTTAGTCAACTTAGGATGATCTCACTGTTCATATTGAAGAAATCCGGTGGAAAAACAAACAAACAAACAAACAAACAAACAAACAAACAAACAACCAAAAAACACATCCTGGATATGCTTCTCCTTCTATTTTTGTTTATTCGCGGAAGTCATTCGTGTGCAAGCTGCTTATTCCCAGGAGAAAATATCTTATTCTTGCTCAATCAAGCCCATCAAGTATGTTACGCGTTGCTTTCCGCTGTCTATCTGACCTGTGAGTATCAGAATCTCTAAACCCTCTTTCCTCATTACACGTCCCAGGAACTTTAGCTGTTTTTTTCTGATGTTAAGTATGTTTCTTTTTCGTTTCCATATTCTCCCAAATCTCATCGTTGCTCACATGTTCGGTCCTTAATTTTTTTTAATAATCATTTCACCCCAAGCAAGGCAGGGCTGCTACTGTTACGCGGGGGATTACAGAGAGAGAAAGAGAGAGAGAGTGAGAGAGAGAGAAGAAAAAAGGGTGTCGAAGAAAGGATAAAAGTTTTACTAATATTTCAAGTTATTCTTCGTGTTGTATTTTATTAAATGCTTTTGTGTGATCTATGAATCATAGACATAAATATTCTTGCATTTGTATTGCTTGATGTAATATCATTTGGATCATAAAAATTTCATTACTTGCTCAAATGTCTTAAACAAAACTACAGTGTGCTTGCTCTATTTCTGGACTAACGCTACTATAGACTATATTCTTTAGAATCCTTATGATTAGTTATGCTGCTCATAAAATTAATTGCTTCATTGGGTTCATACTCATTTGCGTTTATTTGGCAGTGCTAAGAAAATTGATGTACTGAAGTTTTCTGGTATTTCGCCGCTGTCGTATATTTTATTTCATTTCAGTAAACTTATTCATTCCAGAATCGTCCAAGAGTGTTTGTACTACCTAACTGAAATTTTAAAAGGTTTTGGTTAAAGACATTCCTTATTTGTAAGAACAATATCTATGTGAGTTTAATGAGTGTTGTTAACTTTAAAAACTCTTAATCTCTCCTTATATACTTTAGATGAAGTCAGAACAATATCATTTTTGTTCATCATCATTAAACTTATTTTTCTTTCTTGGTTCTCTTGCAATGAGTAGTTACGTCCATATATCATTTTTCATATAATTTTTACTTAACCTTCACCGTAATAGTGTTTTTTATTACAATTTAAAGTTTGATGCAATTGGTTATAATGTCCATTCAATAAATTCAAACTCTCATTCAATTTGATTCTAGGTTATAGCTAATAGACCGTTAATTCAATGCTTATTCAGTTCTTATGTAGTTTTCCGGTAATTAGGTACACAAATTCCAGATTTATTATTGTAGTTAGAACCTGTTTGGTTATTTGAGATTCCTTTTGAAAAATTTCATCACAATTCATTGCGATTAGAAATAGATTCTTTTTATGGTAAACGATGTAAAAATATTTACTGAAATGATTTTGATTTAATACTTTTAGTGGTCCTATAATAAATAATCACTTTTTGGAAGTCATCACCATATTTAGTGATGGCCTTTTTGTGTTCTCGTTTATTTCTGGCTAAGTTTAATTAATTTCTCATTTGTTATTCCCTTTTCATGCATGAAACTGAAATGATTGTAATATATCATTCTTACTGGAAAAGAAAAAGTGTAAATGATACGCACATGAAACACGTCGGCTCTCAGACCAACCATTTTGTTTTCTTTTGCAACTTCACAAAAGAGTTAGGATTTTATCAACTAATTAGTCATTTGACTGCCCAAACAATCAACTTGATCTGCTAGGGAAAGAACCACAGGGGTCTATAACATGAAACCATTAACATTTTGAAATAATGGAGACATGATATTTTTATCGCTTTTTTCGTAGACAGTGTGCCTGAAATCTAGATATCGTCCAACTATTATCTTTTGTGGAGGTCAGCTCCGAACTTAACCCAGTTACTCCTAATTTTAGATCTGGATTTTTTTTCTCCGCTCCTTCATATAGATTATAGCTTGCACGCACACATGCTTTTGTTATGATTTATGGCTATGATAATGATATTTTATCATAAAATAAAAATGAAAAAATCTAGAATTTCATCATTATAGTGACAGTCTGAAACAGAGACGTAACCGTTGCCGCACAAGCTAGAGCGAGTAAAAAGTAGTAGAGCGTTTGACTCGGACAGAACATAAAGCCTTATTTTCGCTCCACGAAAATCCAACAATTGACAGTTTCAAATGCCTCCAACCACGGAACATTTCGAAAAGGTTATAAACAAGGTAGACTACTCATCAAAAACATGTACAAAAAAAATTCTTTATTTCTCCTCTTAAGGCGTTTCTTCATTGTGGATTCTCTCAAGGCTATTCAACGATCCCCTTTGTGATCACAAGCAGAATGATTATTCCACTTAGTCCTTAGATAAAACTGAATATTCTAGAGGCCATCCTGGCAACAAACTCGTTCACCTGTTCAAACTCATCAATTGGTAATCGGTTACTCTTTGCGCACATCTAGGAGTTCCTATACGAAACTGAATATTTCCTTAAAAAAAGAAGATAATATATCAAAAGTTAAGAAACTAATTTCTTAGCATGAAAATAACATTTAATGCAGTATAAAACAATCACCTCATTTAATTATTAATTTTTGCATTATCACTTCCTTTTGTCAATATGTGGTCTTCGCAAGCAAAACGCTTTTCATAGGCCTCAAGGATACACTGCTATTTCCAAACCGACTTTTTAACACTTTCATTCATCAGAACCTCAGGTTCTTTAAACATTTTAGATACTTCTTCACTTCTGCTAGCATAAACATATTTTCAGATTCTTGACTACCTACTGTGACTCATACATTCCAAGCGACTGTTGATTATCCTCCTATGAAAGGCTATTCCAACTTGACAATTGACTTCTCAGCATGAGACTTGCTGCTTTCAATTAAGTACTCTTTCAGTTCATTGGATTCTTCAGGTTTTATGAGTTTTTCCCTACATACAAAAAAGAAATATCAATTAGTTATTGCTTTAAGTGAACAATAAAAATATATTTTAATCAGCGTGAAATTGAAACAGCAATTTATTTACGATAATTTATGTAAAAAGACGTGCGTGAAAGCTCGCCGGAAATATTCTTTTGATCATCTAAAAATATTAAGCTAGATAGACAAAATTTACATAAGAAAGTAGGGGATTACATTAGTTTCTAAAGTTAAAGTCCTTGGTAGAAAGTGGCAGTTCACAAAGTGCTGTTAATTTTTTGACGCGTTTGAGGTTGATAGGTTAGCGACGTTGCGGAAGCGACCGTAGTTTGATGGAAAGAAGGCTGAATGAATGTCGTTGTGGTAAACCTGTTGAGCGAGCCGTCTTGCACCATTGAGGAAAACTTTATTTCACGTGTCCAAAATTGTATGTATTACTTTTTCGTATGTTGATCGGAGGTGAAAGTCGAATTAGGAGTCCTGAGTAATAGTCTGGGACTCTCACTGTCTTATCAACATTTGCTTTTTTTTCTACCAACAATTACATATTAAACTAAGCACAACTGACTATTAAAGGATGAGAAATTTTCGCAGATTTTGCCGTCATTCTGGTTTTGTTTTCTTTGCCCAAATTCGTTAATTTGTTTTGCTCATGCTGTCCCGAAAACATTATATAAAATTCACTATTTTTATCCATAATGTTGAATTTGTAAAAATTATTTAAATTTTAAGAAGAAAAATCTCAAGTTAATGTTAAAAATTGCCGTAAAATATTGTTGATTTATTCAAGATGGAATGATCTATAATGACATGCCTCTCATTTGTATTTAGATATACTATTTTCAATTTTTCTAGTTGAACTGTTCAGCAGTATTGCATATGATTCATTATTGTACAAAAGTAGCTTACAATAATTTTATTTTATATGACTACTACGTAGTAGAGTAGGGAGCTACGTATCATAGATTCAGTGGAGGCACACGAGGCTCTTCAACCGGCTCCGTCTGGGAGTCTAACATGCTCTTGTCCTCACTGCTGAAATGATAGTACAGATGATGTCATCAGATTGAGTCGTTATGTGAATGAATAGAAATTTTAGCTTACTGGACTTCAGTTATACACTCCTGATCAAAAATTTAAAACCACTTAAAAATCTTCAAAAAGAAATTTTTTTTTTACAGATAGATTTTAAACTACTACCACTTAAGGTTACCAATACTACAATCTAAAAGGTTTATAAAAAAGTAAATTTCTAAATAAAATGTTTGGAATATAGCTTTTTGCTTCCATAACCTTTTAGATTGTAGTATTGGTAACCTTAAGTGGGAGGAGTTTAAAATCTATCCGTAAAACAAAATTTCTTTTTAAAGATTTTTCAGTGGTCTTAAAATTTTGATCAGGAGTGTATTTGAACTGGTAGGCTCCAAAATCACTTTTAAAAATTGTGTCCGGTTTCAAATTCCGTTCTTCATATTGGCTGAAGGAACTCTTTTCTCAGTATTTTTTTTCTTTTCTTTTTTTCAGAACAATTGTTTTTTTGTCCTGAACCAAAAATGGCGTCTCCATACTCGTACTCAGAACGTATCTTTAATCAGAATCAAAGACAATGCTTACCAAAAGTTCCATCCAAGTTTTTCTCATGTTTTCTAGCGTCCCAAATTTCAACCACATGTAAAAATCGAACATAGATTTTCTATTTAATAACCCAAACGAACTTTTTGGTCAACCCAATCCAATGAAGAGATAGATTTTCTTTCTCTTTTGTCATATACATGCCTTAATACTATCACTGTGAAGGGTCAATTTGAAATAATTATTTTCTTATTTCTGGTTTCTCCCTCATTCCATTATCATTACGTTAATTCTGATTATCAATATCCCTAATCTTGCCTACTTCTTCTTCTGCCTTGGAAAGCCTAATCCTTATGACGAACAAAATTTTTTAAGCACTGAGATATCTGATTCCTTTACCATTCGCTTTTTTTTCTTTTTTTTCTTTTTTTTTTTTTCACGCTTACATCAAAACATAATAAAATATTTAAACAAAAATAAGAACATTTTTCTATAATAATTTTGCAAACATTTACGCTCACTGGCGATTCTGTAAAATTTGGTAAGTAACTTCATGAAAGATATTATTCTGATTTATTCTTCGGTTTTATGACATGAACGACTGTGTAGCGCAATGATTATCAGCACGAGAAGTGGAATCGGTGGGCCGAGTTCAAATATTGCCTTCAATTTCATTTTAATGTCATTAGGAAAAGCATGAATGCACCTCTACCACCATCAGTGTAGATTGGTCTCTATAGTCTTGAGTAACAGCCAATCTAGAAGGTCTATTCTGAATTCAAAACTACTCCACCATTATCTTTCCGAAGGAATCATAGCAGATAAAGAAAACAAGTTCGTAGAGGACCATGATCACCTACATCCTGAAAGAACATAACAGTTTCCCTTTTGTTCGTCCCCGAGGTATTCTTATACTGTAAGCTTTCCTTTCCTGGTTTCTTCATGGTAGATCCTTAGTGTTTTCACAAAGAAACTGCTTATTTCAATTCTCAGGAAGCCATTGCTACTTTTTAGCAGTCTCCTTCACAATTCATTTCCCAATACTTTCCGCACGCCCTCATACTTTTAGGATTTCATTCTCCAAGTTACACTCGTTTCCACCTCGGCAGTCTTCTTCTCATTGACTCTGCTGACTGTCATAGTTTAACCTCTTCTACTCTAACAGTTTTTCTCGCACTTCTCGTTTGTAGAACTCTCATTTGCTTGCTTTCCTGATAGCTACAATCTCAAAAACTTCAAATGCAACGTCAATTTCTTTGATTCCTATCCTTCTATCCTTTCTTCGACATCCCCTGTACCTTGTTTATTCTCTCATTGTAACCCCCTGCACACTAGTGGCAGTCTTGCCTTACTTGGGGTGAAATGATTATGAAAAAAACACGTGATACTTACCGCTTTTGTTTTATTTTTTCAGATATTATTGCTTTTGCAACTCGTTATTTTATTTTTTGCTGTACTTGTGGACACTAGAGAACCAGTTTCTCATTCCTAAAATTAAAATATCATCCATTTTACAACAATTTCATTGTGGCTTACTTTTTCAAAATACAAAACAGTCTCAAAGCTAAAAAAGAAAAAAATGCAAGGAAAATCGAGGAATTGTAGATGTTTAGTTGCTATCCATGATCATAATTCTACATACATTTTTCTACGAGTTAATTCGCAACCAACTCCAAAACGATACAGAAGAAAAATGTTGCAAAGCGTTTTATTTTTAGTGCTGAATAAATAACTTGCTCCATAAAAAATATTTATTTCCGGATTTAATACTTTATTCTCAACGTTTTCATAAAATCATATTTTAATAACGGACATTTCAGATGACATATAAAAAAAATAAAGTAGTTCTAACATATGTATATTATATCAAGTCCATTACTTTTAATGGACTTGATACAATACATATGTTAGAGAAACTGTAGTTTATTGGAGAAAAGGAAAATGTCATCGTTTAAGATATATCGAGAAGTAATTAATTTTATCGAATTTCAAACGAAGATCGGGAGTTAAAAAACAAAAAAAAACTTTACTTTTTTCTGAGCACCTGTTTATCGTTTGAATGTTAAAGGTTTATGAAAGAAAGTATACTTTGCTGATCTGATACAGAATTATTACTATTTTTATTTATTTATTTATTTTTTACATCGAATATCCGCGAAATATATTCTTTGACTGTTAAGTCGCAAAATACTGGGACTAAGTAGAGAGAGAAATTGACAAGAGAAATATCCCCTTATTACTGTAGTAGTCAATGAAAATGGTTTGGATGAGAGAGGAGGAGCAGGAGAAAGTTATGCATCCCTATTGTAACAGACATATGGACTTTATTACAAAAAAAGGAGATGGGTATTGTTAGTCGTTAAAAATATTTTTGATACTAGGTTTATCTCGATTATGTTTATCAAATTATACTTGTGCCAAACATAACTGAACTACCCACAATTTAAGATTATAAGAAGGTTGAAAAGATAAAACTCTCTCGTTTGTATAAATAAGTGAAAATTTATTTATCTAGTAGAATAACATCCAATTTGTATGAAATTATTAAACTGTAATAATGTTCTAAGATAAAGAATTCAAAGAATTCAGAATTCGTTTGTTTTTAGCGAAATGTGATTTGTGCAGAAAAGGATAAATCTAGGTTTCGCCGTGTGTATCAACAAGTAGTAGTAAAGTCTATGTTCTTCTCTTTCTTTATGTGGACGGTGAGTAGGTGAAGAGGAAGGAGATATAAAGAAAGCAGCACGAGAGAAAAAGTAAGAAAACGCTTTGCTCCTAAATAGAATGTCTTGTTATTTAGTACTTTGTTTAGCTCTATGAATGAATCTTTCACTTAATCCAATGTAGGTTCGGATTTTGGTGTTATATTTTTCATCCTCTGTTAAAACACTTCCCTGATATTTAAACTTCTTTGCATTTCCAATTCGTACTTTGCAACTTGGGCGTTTATTTTTGCTAAAACCATATTTTCTGTTTTCTTACAGTTAATCATTCGTCGCTTCTCGATTTCCTTCACTATCTGGGGTGCCATATAATTTTCTTTTCTGTCTGCTATCAATACAGTATAATCTGCATATTTAGATTTACGCCTCCTAATGTTAAATCCTGGAAGGATCTCCAGCTCCCTAAGCATAGCAACATTAGAGGTTGCGGCCCATTTCTATTTTTTTGTGTATCTATATTCTATTTAGTTCGTTTCGAATTATGAATTATCTTAATTACTAGAAAGATAACAAACATACAAACCATTTTGGTTTTTCATCAAGAAGAATCTCTTCACTTTTTCTCTCGATAAGTGGATGATACACATCATAAATAAGCAAGTTTATGTTTGTTGTTTATGAAACACAATCAGGTGTTTTACCGTAGGTATCAGCACAGAAAAAAAAAACTTAAAAAACGCATTTTAAAATAATTTTTCTATTAAGTTAATGTTTTATTTGAATGATAGCATAGAAATTAAATCAATAACAATAATTGCGTATTTAAATAAGATTTTTAGACTTTAAATCGATTCTGTTGATTGATTACTGTCACAGAATTGTTGAATTGTTTCCTTTTTGAACATCCATACAAAAAATAATCGAACGGCAACCTTGTATTCTTTCCTTAGTTATATTTCTCTCAAATACTGACAAAAATAATAAACAACTCAGTATACTTGAATTAAACTGCCTTACAAGAAAAGGATGTGCGTTGTGGTGCAGTGGATATCGGCTCGGAACGAGAAAATCGGGGAAACCGAGTTCAAATTCCAGTTGAATTCATTGCATTCGCTTACGCGCAAATACCCTTCCTTCCAGTTATGGATTAAATAACAGGACAGATTGGGTTCTATAGCCTTGGCTACCGCAGAAAGCAATGGCAACCTACTGTGGGATAATCTTCTGTCCAGTCAGTCATGTCTCTTTCGAGACATGATCACCCAAGCGTGTTTCACGTATGGTACTTAACTGACTGACAAGAAAAGTAAATCGGAAATGATAACTACAAAGTTATCTCCCATGAATTATAGTAAACGGATGTGAAAATTTCTACTCCAAAAGTCCACGAAATCACTCATATGACTTAGTTTTCGTTTTAGAAATCTCAGTCACATGTCGTTTATTGCTGCTTTTGGGTACGGAGGCGACAGGAATAAACAAAATGATGTCTAGGAATTGTGCGAACAACTAGGATTTTCTCAAAACCAAGTGAATATTTGGCAAAAAATTTGTAACTGCTACGCTACATCCAATTTATTTCATTTTTATTGTTATCCAAACACTGGAAAAATCTAATTAATAACATTTTATGTAAAGTTTTTGTGTTTAATTTTAAAATCAGAAATGTTGAATCATATCATTTACATTTTGCAATCTGTAAATATCTGAAGAGATTTAGTAACCGAATTTCAAATTAAAAATAGGGGGTGCAATTGCGCGAAAAAATTCTCTTAAAATTTTGAAGACTACTTTAATGATGTGTGTGTGTGTTCGTGTATGTATTTTATTTTGTATAAATTCCAAAGTTTCTCCAATAATTAAATGAATTTTGTAAATATGTTGTTTTTTTTTTTTTAGGGTGCGTTTTTAAAAGTCAACGATATTTTTTTTTTACACAAAATAAACGTTTCTAGACGCAAATTTTGATTCTAATAAAAAAATTTATATCATTCTTTTTTTTCTTTCAGCGTTCGTTTGGTAGAAAAGAAACCTACTATGTTTCATAGCTATTTTTTATACTCCCATATCAAATTTTCCGCAGTAAAAATTGGCAAATCTATCGAAAGGGATAATGAGTTGTAATGAGAATGAGTTAATATTTTTCTTCGCGTTACTCAAACTGAAATGTTTCTACACGGCACACATTTCTATCTTTTTTTTTTTTTTTGACTACATTAAGTTTAAGAATCGTTAAAATGAACATTAAGCAACTTTCTATTATTATTTTTATTATTATTTGTTGAGAAAAATAAGTTAAGTCCAGTAACTCTGTTTATTATCTCCCCTTTCCTTAGCCCTCATGTACCGAAAGTTTAATATAAAAGATTTTTTTACTCCTTTTCTTCACATACGTGTGTTAATTTCCTCCGTTCCTTTTTGTCAATTCCTAATCCTTATTCCACAACAGTATGTCCACTTTAACAGGTCATGGGTCCAAAAACCATAATGTAAGTCGTTGGAACGGACTTCAATTCAATGGGGCTGATGAAATTGAAAATGAAAAATATGAAATTTGGGAAACAAAGTTCTTAAGCCACTCTACAATAGTCACTACATACACTCGACCTAAAGAACGTTATCTTAGGTGTAAGCCCCACCAGAAACGGAAAAACAGAAAGGAACGAGGACGCCTATGCTGAACACATACAATTCCTAGACGACAAAAACTTGTCGCTAATAAGAGAAACCCCAGACGACGGAAGAAAAGCCCTTAGAATACTAGGTGACCACTATGCAGGAAAAGGAAAACCCTTGTTATACAACGCATTAACGTCACTTAAAATGGTCACCGAATTTGTAAGGCTGGAAACCATCTTAATAACCCAGAGAAATGCCGGACAAATAGTGGACGATGCCCTAATTATCGCAATGGTACTAAAAGGTTTACCAAAGTACTTCAAATCTTTTTTCCATGCACGTGACTCACAACAGCAAAGAACTAACGTTCTCGGAATTTAAAATCGAACTTTGGAGTTTCAAAGACACGATATAACACAAAAACAACTCTAGCTGCGAAGACGTAATGAGATTGGCTTTCTCATCCTCAAAAATTTCTTCATGTGCCGTGTCCCTACAGGATGTAGGCGATCATGAACTTCCACTTGGCTCCGTCTTGTCGCTCTCAATAATTTTTCTCTTGGTAACTCTCTCGAGCCCCGCACCGTCAACTATTTGCTCAGACCTTACAAGTACGTCTCGCGCTGTTTTCCCCTGTCTCTTCTTCCATTTATCCGACCTGTGAGTATCAAGTTCTCCAGGCCTTCCTTCCTCATTACGTGTCCCAGAAACCTCAATTTTTCTCTTCCTGATATTTATTATCAGTCTTCTTCTCGTTTGCATCCTTTCCAACACCTCATCGTTGCACACGTGCTCTGTTCATGGTATCCTCAACATCCTTCCACATTTCTGCTGCCTCAAACCTCTCCTTCATCTTTGATGAGATCGTCCAGCATTCACTTCCATAGCAATCCAGCACTCTTTTCTTTGTTTCTAATGAGATTTTCCATTCTTTCAGTCTTCTGGCTAGCTTCTGAAATGAGTCTTTAGCCATGTCAATGCGTCTTTGGATCTCCGTATCGCATTTTCCATCCTCTGTCAAAACACTTCCCAGGTATTTGAATTTTATTTTACTTGTTATTAGATTCTCCAATTTGCAGTTGGCATATTGGTTTTCTCATTTTGCTGATGACCATACATTCAGTTTTCTTGGGGTTTGTGCTCAATCCTTTCTTTTCACTTTCTTTTTGCTAACTTCTGTAAAAACCACGCCAGGCAAAAAAAAAAAAAACCCTTGAAAGGGACATATGGCCAGAATATGCCTAAATAACTACAAAGAACATAAACAATGATGGATCTACTGCAAAAGCAGCACCCACAAAAGAAAATCATGCCATTATAAGACACCATGAAAAAAATAGCTGACATAGGAGAAAGCATATTTGCCTTCAAAGTAAACGACTGCTATATACAGAGAACAATAATACCTAAGACCCTAATAGTTAACGCAGGAGCTACTTTATACATTAAAATGTAATGAAAATTTAAAAATACGACGAGACATTCCAGCTGGAAAACCACTACATGAAGCATTAAAATTGCGGTATAGCACTAAAAAGGGGCAACACCAAGGTATGTCTACCAGATGTAGATAGAAACCACGTGACAGTTACACTCGGGAAGGCGTTATACATCTCCTCTTACCCACAAGATACATTCTCTGTCAAGGTTGCCACTACAAGCGGAGCGACAGTCATGTAAAAAAATGATGATACACCAGCAGAGCGGTACAAAATTCAAAATATACGTCCACACGTTAGTACACACAGACCTAGCTGGACCTATAGAATCAATAGACATAAATGGATACAAATACTCAACATCATTTTTTACCTACGATTTCTCCAGCGCTGTATTCGTGTATTTCTTCAAAAATAAGAATGACAGTGTCAGCCACCAAAAAATAAAAATATTTTAGATTTTTCTCCTTACGGTAAGATAAAAACACTGAGACCGGACAACAGCTCGGAATAGAATTTAGATCAAACAATTTTCAAACATTCAGTCAGTCAGTCAGTTAAGTGCCATACGTGATACACGCTTGGGCGATCATGTCTCGAAAGAGACATGACTGACTGGGCAGAATATTATCCCGCAGTAGGTTACCATTGCTTTCTGCAGTAGACTGGTTGCCGACCAAGACTATAGAACCCAATCTGCGCTGCTATTTAACCCATGACTGGAAGGAAGAGACGTATTAATACCTTTCCCAAGGATATTTGCGCGTAAGTGAATACAATGGATTCAACTGGAATTCGAACTCGGCTCCCCGGTTTCTCGTTCCGAGCCGATATCCACTGTACCATAACTCACATTTACTCCGTAAAAATTATAGAAAATATGAGGCCTCATCACCATATTCACCCCATCAAAACGGAAAGTCAAAAAGGCATTGGTGAACACTGTTCGAAATGGTCGGTTGCATGATTATAGAAAGTGAGCTACTAAAAACTTTATGGTCCTATGCTGTTACGACATCTTAAGCAGTTCGCAACAGATGCTTCAACAACCGCTTAAGACATACCCCCTATTACGCAATAACAGGTAGTAAACCCAATCTTTCAAGGATAAACATTTTTGGTTCAGTGTCTTACGCCTACAAACACCTAAAGAAAAAGTTAGACTCAGTATGCGAAAAAGGGATATTCGTTGTGTATGACAGGAACAGATCTTCATATCTGGTTTATTACCCTGAAAATAGGAAGGTCTTTAAACATAGACAAGTTCATCACTAGCGTCACTGAACTGCCCAAACTGACCTACTGAATGATGATCCTACCCGAAAAAATATATACAAAACCAGAAATTGAACGAGCCACTAGTCATCCAAACTAATGTTGAGACCACCCAGATACTGATGAGGATAATCATCCATACGCATATTAATGCAAATAGTTAACAATACGATCTAACGCTTGATAAACAGCCAAAAAGGAAAAATATTCATATTAAATTATCAGACACTAAATCAATTTCCAAAATTCGTTTTAACACAAAAGTATTACAGTTGAATTCAATATAAACAAAGATTTCCTAAATGATTAAAACAAATTGAGAGAATCCTCTTTTCACATAAAAGTATTTCAGTTAAATTCAATATATTCAAGATGTATTTTTAGGTACTTGGCTTCAACCGTTAAAAAGAGTCTCTGATACTCTCAGTTGTCATAGGAAGCTGATAATATATCGGCATGAAATTTGACACTGGCGATGTTCAGAAGCGTGGTCTCTGCTTTTCTCTCACTCCCGTTTCTCTGACTCCAGCTAGAACTGACCGACCGGGTACGTTAATAAATAGCACAGTCAGGTTACGTGATCGGATCAAACACAAACTTCATTTTTGATGGGAAGAAACATGACATCGGTCATTCAAATTTCAGTTTATTTTTTGTAAATCACTCTTTGCATTGGTTTATTGGTGGGGGGGAATAGTTTTTCACACTTTATGAGCTTGCAACCCGTGAAAAAAAAGAGTTATTTTTATTTCGTATTCACCACATCACCCACTTCCCATTTTAGTACATGAAAAGTTGATAATTGAATATTATTTTTCCAAGTAACCGATTTTCCAGACTCAGTTTTTGTTTTGTTTTACATTTTTGTTTCCATATTATTATCGAATTCTGATGAAGTATCTCCTTGTGCTGGTATAGCTTTATCATTTTCGCCGTTTCTGACACAACTGCTGGTTTTAATCTGTCTATGGACATATTGGTATTGACATCTTCTGCAGTAGTAATATCGAAAAACTTGTTACGGCTACTTTATATGGACCTGTGTAAGGTGCTTCCAAAGATTTCCGAACTCTGTGAGTCCTAAGCAATACAAATTCACAATCGTTATACAAGGTCTTGGCGATTGATATATGTGTCTGGAAAATGATCCTCTGTATTAAACCTTCGCATTTCCTTCATCGGGTCTTTTATTGCCAGGTTTGATATCTTATAGTTATTCTCGTCACATGGGTTAATCAAGTCTTTGTGACACCCCGTATATGGCGAGTATGTAGATTCATTGCGTGTGATCCTGATACCTAAAATTAAAATAGGTAAGGTTGATAGCCATGAATCCTTCCACGCAATAATTGCTGTCTTTAATGTCCTGTGTGCACGTTCAGTTATTCCGTTCGCCTGAGGATGGTATGAAGTTGGTTTCAGTCTGTGAAAGCCTATCATCTTTGAGTTGTGAAAACAATTCTGACTTAAATTAGCTACCTCTCTGTGATAACATAAAAGAGTACTCCGAATCTAGCTACCCATGTGTTAATGAAAGCAGTAGCAATATTTTTTGCAGTTATTTCAATTAGAGGAACCGCTTCTACCCATCTAATAGCTCTATTAATCATGGTTAACAGATATCGACATGGCAAAAAATAGGGAACTGTTTGATATCTTACTGGTGATAATGAAGCCACTATGTCTAAATGCACTTTTGAAATCACTCAGAAGGTAATTCAAATGGTTGTACTTCACTCTTTGTATGTTTAATAATTTTTGCCTGCTGACAATTTTGACACTCCTTTTAGAACTCTTTGACTGACCTGTCCATCCGTGGCCAGTAACACCTTGATTTTAGTAAGCGTAATGTGACTGATATTCCTGGGTGTGACAATGCGTGCAGATTATCGAATATAGATTTCCTTCCTAAGCTCTTGCAGCAAAAAAGGTTTCGGCACCTACTGCAGGATTCGAACTATCTGACAAGCTGATTAGTTTTAACGTTCGAATCCGGGAAAGCTAATGCCGTTACACTTGATAAGGACTTCTTCACTACTTGGAAAGAAGCTAATCCAGCCGAGGTTAAAATCAGTTGCCTTGCATTAGGATTCAAATGGATACATTCCGTCAGTGAAAAGATTAAGTGACTAAATTTTGGTATTTTCTGTAAAAATTGACCATACCAATAAATCGTCGCAATATTTTTGAATCCTTGGGTGGGGGGGGGGATTGTTTGAAATAAAAAAATTTTAAGATCGTACTCACTTAACTTCCGAAATACTTGATCTAGATTTTTCAGAATAAGAATCTTCGTCATCGGAGTGTATCAAAATATCCTCGATATATACATATGTACACTACATGTCCCGGAAGATGCATCCATCATGCCTTGGAATGTACTTGCGGCGTTCCGTAACCTAAAAGGCGTTTAGTAATATAATAATAAACCGAGTTCTGTCAAGATTGCAGTTTTACATATATCATCAGGATGTACCAGTATCTGGTGGTATGCCGAGGATAGATCAATCTTTGAAAATATATATTTTTCCTTGCAATTTTGTATCTAGTGAGTTAATATGGGGAATTGGATAGAGGTCCGGTTTCGTAATGCTATTCAGTTGTCTGTAATCGCCCACTGGCCTGTTCGTGTTATCCGATTTTGGTACCATGTGAAGTGTCGAACTCCACTCTGATTTGGAAAGGAAAATTATGCCAGCTTGTCGAAGCTTTTTAAATTCTTCCTTGGTTATATCACTTCCTTGGTCGCACTTTTGCAATACAGGAGGGTTGCTCTGTTTCGATTCTGTGAAACACGTTTATTTTTGCGTGGGATATTTGATTAGGGCGTTCCATAATTTTTTTAAAAGTTCCCTGTACATTTTGGTCATCATGGATTTAAACTTGTAACATGCAAGCTTGGTGTCACTTTGCCTATTGGTAATTGTGTCGAGCAACTTATTTTTAGTCCATAGTGACTTAGGAAGTCATATCCCCAAAGTGATTTCGTAGTATTAGCTACAAAAAATGTCCACGTGAAATTCCTCCTATCGTCACGTTTTGTACAGTCTGTCCAGAGCACTCTATCTTTACATTGTTTTCAGAAACCAGCACAATATTTGTAGGATACAGGACTGTGTTTGTCAGGTATTCCTTTGAAATAACTGATACGGCAGCCTCAGTATCCACAATGAACATAATTTTCTGGGCTCCTAAATGTGCAATTACTTCCAAAAGTGACAGGAAGGTGGAAGCCATCACCTCCCGCCGATTTTTCTTTTCGTGCTGGTGAAGGTGATCGAGAGGACAGCTCCAATTTAATATTCCCTCTATTCGGCCACATATATCATAGTTTACAAGATTTAGCACGGTTTGCATAGTAGATGCGCGACCTGCGTATTTTTGGCTTCTGACCGGGATGATACGGATTTAAAGTAGATTGGAATTTGTAATTCCGACTACGACACTCTTTTTCGTCCTTTGGTTGAATCTGATGAACAGAGTTGGGGTTTTGCTTATTAAAATACAGTAGTAGGTCGTTGGCCATTTTCCCAAGTCTGTTTCTAAATATGCATCTGCTGCTAGGACTGGTCTTAAGTTAATCGGCATTGCTTGGATGAATTAATATCCCTGCTCATTCCAATTTTTGTAGCTAACGCCATTAGTTAATTTTGATAAACGAATGACCGACCTGTGAGGATACTAGAAGATATCAATTCATCAAGCAACTCTGACTTCGATTTTTCATGTAGAACTGTAACTGCTTCTTTAAGTTTGTCATAAATGTTAAACGGTGGGTAGTAATTTGCACACTGTCTCTGAGGGTAATGCAGCCAACACATGATAAAATTACTGAACAGTAGTCCCTATTTTGAAGATATTAAACTGTGCTTCCGTAATTGTGAACCAAGCAAGTACATTTGATTCTTTAAATGTGAGAGGTTTGATGGCTATTGTTTGTCCCGATTCGTTAGTCTCTGTGGTCGTTTGATTAATATCCATTTCATCGTAAAATATCGTGACTTATGCGAAAGCCGTAAGTTTTTGTTTCCTCGTACGTCGCAGGTGACCAGTGAAGATAGGGAGCAGTATGGTGTAATGATGAGGAAACACGTGCGTATATTTTAACGACACAAAATAAGTAATTTGTTTACAACTTTACACAGTTGTAATTGTCAGTTGTTTATTTCAAGATAATTAATCGCGCATTAAAGTGTGTAGATTCGATTAAAAAGGGAAATATTCATATTAAATTATCAGATACTAAGTAAATTTCCAAAATTCGTTCTAACACAAAAGTATTACAGTTGAATTCAATATAAAAGATTTATTTTTAGGTACTTAGCTTCAACCATTGAAAATAGTCTCTAATACTCTCAGTGGTCATCAGCGGGAAATTTGACACTGGCACTGGCGATATTCAGAAGCGTGGTCTCTGCTTTTTTTTTTTTTTGCTTTTTTTTTCTCCCATTTCTCTTTATTTACTGTAAAAAATTACAATTATGGCACAAGGCCGATTTGGGTAGGGGGACAAAAACTCAGGCTGGTCTTCCGTATCTATACTATACCTAGCTAATCCAATTCACGACCCAAACATACTTTATAATTTTTCTCATTCACCACAAGAACTTGTCCATCAGCATTCAATCCTTCATATACCAAAATACCTCAAACATACTAGGGACCTAAAAACACCCCAAATGAGCATAAAAAATTTATTATGAGCAATAAAATACAAAAATTTATTTAAAAATATATCATGGAATGATATGTGGGGAGGGGAATGACATAAATCCCAAAACAAAAAAATTTAAACAAAAGATACTAACCGAAAACCCACAAAATGAAGAGGCTGCTGTATTCGGCCATAGGACAAAATCAAGAGGCAATCTTTCTACAAGGAGTGGAGAGAAGAAAATAAAATGAATGGGGAGAATATAATCCTGGCCCAGACGAGATAAAACGGGACCAAAATAAAAAATGGGGAGAATGAGAATCTCGACTTGGATCATAACAAAAGACAATGCCGGAGACAGGCTAGGAATCACATTAATTCCCATTAACTAGGTACACAAAAAGGAACTACCTTAACCAAGGGAGGGTTCCAAAAGAATCCACCCCAATGTGATTAGCAGACCTAAAAGAGAAAATCAAGGCTAGCTCCTTTCACGCGAACCAGGCTCGCCACGTTTACTCACCTGTCGAGGTTAACCATTTCCAATCAGATCTAATCCTTATTTTGAGCATCAGCTCAAAATATCGGATCAGATCCTGATGTGAAAGTCGGCCACCCCGCAAGATTTCCTCCTGTCGCGTCGTCCGAAAACGGGGGTGATATTTTGTCACAGGCGTATGTACGATTAATGAGCACGAGCTCACGGGGTGCGATACGAGCAGTCAACTCCCGACGCAGTCCCATAGAGGGCGAACCCGAGAACAATGGCAGAAGGCGTGCGAAGACGTCTCCTTTAAACCAAGGTCACAGCATTCACAATCTGGCAAATCCGCCAGGCCCCATAGGAAGGCCACGTCATTGAGAGACAACCAATTCCGAGCTAATCGCCAAGTCGGAGAAAAGTTACTGAGATACTCCGAACCCGGCGCCCAAGACCAATAAGAGCGATACTCATCGACCGACATGCCGAACATTTCGCGTAGTGTATCCTTCGCGACACCCGCCACTAATCCCTGATAGAAGACTTTCCTAGGCCGAGAAAGGTCACTGGACCAAGGTATGGCCCTCAAGGCCGCCAGACATTCGAGGAGAAAACTCGATCGCCCTCGAGGCTTACGGCACCGCCTCGAGACCTGGGGGGTGATAGTAAGGCTAGGGAACATGTCTCTCACTATCCCCGTTAGCAACGAGTCTTCCAATAACGCACGTCTGAGAAACACCACCCTTGAAGCGAGTTTGTGACTCGCCAAGTGCGGCATTCCCAGACCCACATGACGCAGACGTTGGTAACAGACACGTTTGTCGACGTGATGTTTGCGTCCTCTCCCCAGAAGGGAGAATAGCAAGCGCTCAAACGACTTCTCACGCCCCTCACAAAATGGAAGTACAGACAGCCGGTAAAGGATCATGGGAAAGACGTATGTAACACACACCTCAGCCAAACCCTTTAAGGACAAATTCTTTCGACGTCAAATCTCGACCGACGCGCCGACCTTTGCCTGTACTTCAGACCAATTTTTCTCCAACTGGAGGTCGGGCCCAAACCACACTCCAAGAATGCGGACAAGGCCGTCCGTCCAGTCGAAGGGCCCCGGGAGGGTAGCACCCTTCCAGGCACCTAACCGCAAGTCGGTTAATCTTGGCCCCTGTCACCTGTTCGTACCGTTCAAGCGCCTTCTGTACCACCTCAATGTCACTCCGGGAGGACACGAAAGTAGTGACGTCATCGGCGTACGCAGAAACCCTTGATCGAGCTCCACCAGGGACAGTGATTCCACGAAAGGCCGGACTGCACGTCCTGTCCCTTATCCGGCGAAGGAGGGGTTCCAACGCCAAAGCATAAAGTAAGGACGACAGTGGACAACCCTGTCGGACCGACTTAGACAGCGCAAAAGCGCTCGATAGCTTCCCATTCACCTGTACCATAGCCGTGGGGGATTGATACAGGAGACTAATACAGCGGCAGAAGTCGGGTGCGAATCCGGCGGCCTACAGGACAGCCGCCAGGTAGCCATGGTCAACCTTATCAAATGCCTTGGACTGATCTAAATTGATCAGCGCGGCTTCATCGTCGTCTTTTACACCCTCTAGGATCGTGCGGATCAAATGCAGGTTGCTCTGAATTGTTCGTCCCCTCACAGCACAAGTCTGTTCAGGTCCCAACAGAAACTCGGCAACTAGCTGCAAACGATTCGTCAGGATCTTGGCGAAAATCTTTAACTGTGTTTAGCAGAGTTATGGGCCTGTAACCATCTAGTTTCCTCCCAACATTTTTGCCTTTTCTCAACAGCGTGACCACACCCCTGGTGAACCGGTTGGGGATAGACCCCTGCCTGAACCAGTTGTTGAACACGAGAGTCAAGATCGGGACAAAAATGTGCGACAGCCTCAAGTACAATTCATAGGGCAAACCATCCAAACCTGGCGACTTGCCACTGCCGACCTTCTTCAAAGCCGCGTAGACTTCGTCGGACAATCTAGGAAATCTATGTCGGCTTCTCTCACTAACATTATATCCAGGTAACTAGATAGCTGGGTAGAAGGCCAACTATGAGTCCACGTCCACATTTTCCCTCCCGGATGATCGACCCGGTATCTATTAACGAGACCAAATTCGTTAATCAGATCAACCAGGCTATGATCACCACTCCACCCGCTAGCGCCCCTCTTTCTATCCCACTTGGGGTTCAGGATGGCATTCCAGTTCACCATTAGGACTAGTCGGGAAGAATCAACCAGGAAGGGCTCCAACAGCCGAAAAAACGAGACCCGCTCCTCGGGTGCATAAACCGCAATCAGACGAAACGAGTTGCTTTTCACTGCAATATCGGCCACGATCAACCGGCCCTCGGCACCGACATGGTCCACCTTCGCGTCCAGGGTACGCTTGACCAGCAAAGAAACTCCTCTGGCCAATCGGTTCCCATATACTGAATAGATGATAAAGTCGTTAGACAGCACACAGGCATCGACGTTGCAAACAAAGCAATTGCGGCGACATCCATGCCGAAGGACAAGAGGGCCCGAAGTAGGCGGGTTGCCTTACTCCGATTCCTCAAGCCCTTCGCATTCAAACTAGCGAACTTGATTGATGTCCATTTGACCTGTAACGAGAAAAAGAGAAAATTACTTTTAATCACATACCGGGTAGAAATCTCTGGGGGCAAGGACCCCGACAGACTGTCCTAGGGAACCAGTTCCTACATCGGACATAATCCGTTCGTCTAGGACAATTCCGCCGACGTCCGTGGGATAATTTAGTTTTAGAACCTTATATATGCAGGGGTGGGGCAAAATAAGGACCCTCCCAGCACATAGTTTAGCCATTTTACGTAGCTCAGGAGTACCACTCCTGGAAACAATGATTTTATCATAATAGTCCTTGGCCGCAGCCAGATGGCCACAGACCCGGTGGTTTTTCCCAGTATTACGTATCAAACTCCTCTCTCTACCGTTTCTCTGACTCCAGCTAGAACTGGCCGACCCGGCACGTTAATAAATAGGACAGTCAGGTCACGTGATTGGATCAACCACAAACTCTTTTTTGAGCAGGAAGAAACATGATGTCGGTCATTGAAATTTCAATTTGTTATTTTTTGTAAATCACTCTTTTCATTGGTTAGAATATTAATTCAGATTTGCATTTTTTTATTTGGTCAAAATAAATTTTCACACTTTACGAGTTTGCGAACCATGAAGAAAAAGTTATTTTTATTTCATATTCATCACAGATCGTCCACCAATTTCCTGGAAATCGAAGAAGCAACCTACAGTTGCGCTATTCACATGTGAGACTGAACACATGGCCTTAACAAAGACCACACCAGAAAGTTTAAACCTCATTTAACTATTGAATAGAATGAACTCTACAAGTATATACCCATGTAAAAATATTCGAAGATAACAAGGGTGCAATATCAATTGTAGAGATTCTGTACATTGACAGATGTGTAAACATATTAATATTAGATACCTTTTATTAGAAACACCCTACAAAATGGTAGTATCCGACTGCTGATATGCTCGAGGACGGAATAATCAAAACAGCGACTAGAGCAAAAATAGATAAATTCAAGGGACTTATATTCGAATTTTAAACACATTCATAATTATATGATGCTCTTATATATATAAATAAATAAAATAGCAATATGAGAGCATTTGGTGGGGATGAAAAAACTTAACTAAAAAGCTTATAACTGACTATAAGCTACATTTTCCTTAGCGCTTCTGTCCTGAAAGTTTAATTTAAAAAAAAAAAAAGATTCTACTCCTCTTCTTTACACACGTGTGTTATTTTCCTCCATTCGATTTTGTCAATTCCTAACTCTTATTCCACATCAGTAAGTCAACTTTAGCATTATTTTATTTCATTTTTGTAATTTTTACTTGCTCCTCAGTAAACGGCATAAAAGATTATTCCTGCCTACATTTATTTTTAACGAAATAAATCAGACAGGAGATAAAAAAATAATTGCCTTTCATTTGCAAAGTTTTCTTTCTATTTCAGTAGAAAATAAAATTTATGGTTCTTTTACTTTTTTCTGCTAGCACGAAATTACAATAAAATGAATTTAGTTAAAACAAGTTCAGATTTAAAATTTAAATTTACATTTATTTTTCGGTAACAATCATAATGTGTAAAATAAATGGAAGGCTTCAACTGAAAAAAAAAATAGTTTTAAATTCAAAAGTTCAAAATAAGAGAATGTAATGGTTGGCCTAATGATTATGTTCGATTCCAGAAAAATGGTACCTTTTTGTTTTCAGTCTAATAAAATACTTTTTAAAAACTTTTATTTGCAGTCAGATTTTATGAATCAACTCTATTTTCATGATAACATTTGTATTAACCTTGCGGTGATTCGTTACCTCCGGTCAATTTTTAAAGTACTCATAATTCCTAGTTGGCAACTTATTTTTTTACTCACTCCCACACTCATAATTCAGTGGGGCACCTCCACGTGGTGTAATGGTTAGCAAGCTTGTCTCGTTAGAACCTATCACAACTGAGTAGTGAAAGCACCCGATGCTTTCGGCCTTGTGAGCGGCGCTTAGCAAATCAACTCTTCTAAATCAGTGAAGGTATGTAGCACGCGTTGTAGCGCAGTTGTAACACAGTTGTCGAGGAGATGATTCATTTTCAGAAATCCGATGTGACTAAAGCAGGATTAAGTAACCAATGTTGGTAAATTATTCAGGGTATGTTAAATTGCATATCGTGTGGGTTTCATCTTATAATATCGAGCCTTATTAGACATATTGGTGGTAGCTTTTATTATGCAGACAAACTAAGTGCAACATATTTATTTATATATATATATATATATATATACCCTTTTCGATATCGGCCACATAAAGTTGTATCTGAAGTAAGGGGAAGGTTGATTAAATTTGCTTTGTGTCAAACATAACCGAACTCCATACAACTTAGAATGATCGGAAAAAGAATAAAAGTATTTCATTTGTATGTTAAAGTATAATTTTATTAACAGAAATGAATAACATCAATTTGTAGGAGTTAAATGTTCCAAGAAAAATAGTAGTAAGGAGTTAAGTGAATCCAGAGTTCTAGTTGTAAGTAGTAGAATGTGTTTATGCAGAAAGATTAACAGGTTACTAATAAAGTCAGTGTCCCTTCCTTTCTTATGGTCGGCGAGAAATTGAAAAGTAAGGTAAAGCAATAAAGAAATATTGTACTTATCGAAGTTAATTTTTAGGATTCAGTTGAAGTACCTTGTTGTTGTTGTTGTTGTAAGAAAAGGGAGGACGGATGTGTGTCGGGACGTTGTTCCGGTTCAGTGGCTTGAAGTTTGTTTTGTCACATCTTGACGGTGTCTTAATGTCGCTTCCATCTGTGTGGCTGATTCGACTTTCTTTCTTTCTTTCTTTCTTTTATAACGAAAGACTTTTTCACATCAGATTAACTTTTCTCTCGGTTTTGCAAATCGCTTCCTTTCATTGGTTAGAAAATTAATTTAACATCGGATCGCGAAATTTGGTTTAGTATTTTTCCTTCAGTACGGGGTCAATCCTTTTTCCTATTTGTCAAAATTAGATTTCATACAGGATTGCGAATTTTGTAAAAAGTGAAGTAAATTAGTTACTTTTAATTCCGTATTCACAACATATCTCATAAAGCTAAATAAATATTTTTTTTATTAAATACATATTATTATAGGCGCCTTCACATTTTGTAACCTTCATCAGTCTTTCAGTAATTGTTTTTATTAACATTTCTACTGTTTTGATCTCGTTATTACTTGAAACAGTGTTATTGCTTCCTAAATATCTTATTTTCATTCTCATTTCTTTTAATGATAAACCACAAGTTTTTTTTTATTGGGTTAATATATTTTGAAATTTTTCTTTAGCAAAGTAGGCAATAATTAGCTTTAGAGAATATGAAGGGGCATCATTTTGAATGATCCTGAGGTTAAAGCTTCTTGGTTGTGATCTGAACCACACAAAAATGTATTGTTCAAGAACTTATAATAATTGTCTACATTTATCTCGATACCGTTGCATCCCCGGGTCGATTCTAGCCAACGAAAACCAATAATGTAAATATGCGTCCCCCACGTTGGTTTTCAGGTTCCTTCAGACGACTGTGGTTATTATCTAGCTGACTCCTCATTCGTTAGTGTGGTGCTGATGTGTCGCTCGTATTATGTTGAAGAGCACAGTTCTACTCGATCTCGCTGGCATTTGTCTGCTTCACGACCCTTCACTCCTCAGCCACGTTGTATTTTTGAATTCAGAGGGTGAGACAACGCTGGTGAAACAAACGAGCGAAGAACAGGTTGATGACGAGGAGCCACACAAAAAATAATTCTTTGGACGAAAGAAATAATTCGGGTTAAAAATGTAACGATTTGGTTTGCATATAGTTTGTTGTTTAAAGTTGTCCAAACCTCCAGCTTATACGGAATCCTGTGTCTGACAGGGATTTGGGGTTCAGCTGTCTTCTACCCTTAGCATCAACCTTTTTTCTAAAATTCCATATTTTTGAAATTTGTTTACTAGATTAATTTTCCAAATTCTAGGTTGTCCTGTCGACTTTTGAGAGTGGTCAGAGGAATCAAGCCGCACCTTAACTCCAACACTTTTCACGTCTCAACTCGCACCATTGCTCCATAAAGGTGGTGCTAATCCCTCTATTGTTTTTCCCACTTTCTCAGCATCCAACATCAGTCCATTTCAAGCGCCGGCACCCTACGGCGAATCCAAACTTTCAGAATGCATAGACGAAAAGGGGATTTCCAG
The DNA here is from genome assembly GCA_037127315.1 of Ascarosepion bandense. Classification (NCBI taxonomy): domain Eukaryota; kingdom Metazoa; phylum Mollusca; class Cephalopoda; order Sepiida; family Sepiidae; genus Ascarosepion; species Ascarosepion bandense. Next base: position 259,534 of record JBBBDQ010002507.1, read on the forward strand.
TTTAACACTTTTTTTTTTCTCATTAAATATCTGAGGTGCCAGTGTCAAATCGCCATCAACTTTGAAGACTTGTCCAATTTTACTGCTTATTATAAAATCCTAAAATATTACTCCACATCCTCACTTTGGTCTTCTAAGTTGTATTGGTTGAATATAGAGAGAAAATATCAAACCAAAGATACAGAGATGCTCAACTAATGGAATCGCTTCTCAGCAGTGTTTTCGCGTGTCTTTTCTTAGAATTTCTAGTTTTGTCCTCAATATCTACACGAAGAAAAATATATTCAAAATAGATTTATCCTAATTATTTCATATATAACGTGAAGAGGGAAGTTTATAACATAATGTAAGTTAGAACCCCTTAGCGATTTTAACTAAAAAAATTATCCAATTTTAATATAAAATGTTTAACAACTTTTAAGAACAATCGACACAAAACAAAATAATATTAAAACAGAAAATAATATAGATCCGTTCAAAGCGGTATCTAAGATTTAAAAGGCTTTTATTTTGTTTCAAATTTAATATTTCCAATAATACTTTCCCGTATATTTCAAAATGGATCTAAATTGACTGGAATTATTTTTTAATCCTTAAAATGGCTAAAAGTTGTCCATATTGACAAATCTGTCAACATAATATAATTCTTTATTTTTAAAAATCTTTCAAAAATAAAATATACCGTTAAGAAAATTTATTTAAGGATCAATGATTAGCTAATTATTAGTGAAATAATTACGTTAATTAATCTGATTTAAAACAAATATACTTACTTTTAGTTTAAAATATCATAGAAAAGCACTTTTATTACAGGGGTTGGTGTCTTTATGTGGTGTTGACAACTCTCTCGATAGACTTACGTTTGGGAGTTTTTTTTTAAGATAGGCAAATAATGTGGGCGCATTATACATATATATATATATATATATATATATATATATATATATATATATATATATAGGTACTGATCTGGCGATTATAGGTACTGATCTGGCGACTCAACTGCAGCCACTTTCCCATCGTCGAAATGTGGCCTCCCTCTGTCTCTTCTATAAATACTTTCATGGCTTCTGCTCGGATGAGCTTAAGTCACTGATTGACGTGTTTTGTCATTTCCTGACTTGCTTTGGCGAGCGTCAGACGTTTTGTGTTTGCAAATAACCCATATTGGACTAAATTTTTTTTTTTTTTTCACAGAAAAGACCCCTCTTTGGTTTAGCTAAGTTTATTTTTTATTTATCTTTTCGTTTTCTTGCTTTGTTTTTTAATTTTATTTTCTAGCTTTTTGTATTTTAGTTTCGTATTTTTTGGCGGCCATATTTGTTTTTGTTTAGGTCGGCCGTCTTGAATTTATTTTTTGTTTCTCTTTTTTTTCAGTATCCGTTTGGCCTTAAGTGCCATATTTATTTTTGTTTAAAAACTTTTCCTTTAATAGTAACTTTCATTTGAATTTTTGACCAAAACAACCGTTTAATTAATTTTTTTTTCCACTTTTCTTTTTAACCCCTCCCCATATTTCATTTACGGAGGTTGCCTTAGGCGACTCTTCGCTTTTTGTTTGACTTGCGTATTTATTTTCTTTGTATAGTTTGTTTCATTTTTGTAAAGTTTATTCGTTGTACAAATTTAATTTGTTGATTCCTTTTTTGTAAACTTTATTTATTTTTAGCCCCTCCTCCTATTAACGAGAGTAGCCTTTTTAGGCAGCTCCTTTTTTTGTTTGTTTTATTTCTTTTTATTGTAACTTGTAAAGTTTATTCACTGTTCTCGTTTTGTTTTCGTTTATTTTTTGTAAACCTCTCTAGAGGCTTATCTTTTTGCCGTTTAAAGGCAATTTCTTAGTATAGTTTTGGCCGCTAAAGGCTAGTGTTTTGGCCGTTACTGGCTAAAACTTAATCTGTATTTATTTTAAAATCCTTCGGGGTTTGTTGTTGTTATTTGAAAACCGTTTTCTTGTCTTTCTTTGTTGCTTGTTTAGTTTGTGTTTTTATTTATTTTCTTTATATATTTTTTTCCTATTTTTACTCCCGCCTTTTCCCACCCCTCCATATAAGTTAGATTGGTGGAAAAAAAAACAGTGTTAACTGGAGTTGTGAAACTTAAAAATGGCCGACACTAGTCGGTCAATAAAGAAAAAATTGAACTTTGACCCCCCTTGGAAGGGCCCACCGGAAAAAACCGATGAGGCATTTCCCCCTCTTCCGGGAGAAGAGCATGAAAAAGACAAAGAAATGAAAGCAACTATGGCCGAGAAAGGCCAGAAAAACCTTGAGAAAAAAGACGAGACAACGAAAGATGCTGAGGCCGGGGAATCGCCCTGTGGCTGGAAGTCCCCTCCGAAATGCACGATCAATCTGGCGGAGTTCTTGGAGAGAGCTAAGAGCTACGCACACCTTGTCGTAGAAGGTGGGCTCTTGGAGGATCCCCAAGAATTAAAGAGGATTGAAAAAAAAATAGTGTCAGTCTTCGTGGTGGACAAGCGTACGCGCAAAATTTGTCGCAGCACGAAAGACATGGTGTTGAAAACACTACAGTCAAAGGGGTATAAGCCCTTAAGAATAGTTAAAGGTGCGGGCTTCTTCATGTGGGACATACTGCTACCCACGCCAGAAGATTGCCTAAAATTGTCAACTCAAGAACTAATAACTAAAGACCACATTTTTAGAACTGAGTATGATGGCAAAAGAAGGACCAAGGTAGCAGTGTATGAGGTTCCTCCTCAGGTCATCGGGGAGCATCTGGCTGCGTACTTTTCGCAGTTTGGCCAAATTTTAGATGCCTCCTGCGAGGACCTGACCGGGGGATGGTCTTTTGATATTATGATCAGCCGTGAAGACTTCGAGACTATCCCCAACTGTCTTGACGTAGGGGGCCTGAGCCTACCGGTAATAGTTACCGGTCGCAAACCGAAATGCTGGAGGTGCGGAGAGATTGGTCACCTCTCCTCCTCCTGCCCAGAGAAGAAGTCCTCTGGAAGCCAGGCCCCAGTCGACCAAAATCCCCCTCTGGCCGCTGCTGTTACATCCGTCTCGCCCGTAGTGGGCATGCCAATACCCAGGACCGGTGCGGCAGTTACCCCGGTTGGGAACAAAAAAGTTCCCTCACCCCCCGAAAAACCATCACCAGCTGCAAGTGTAGCCAAGGAGAAGGATAAGGGGGAATGGCTGGTTGTTGGCAGGGCCAGGGGGAAGCGCCAAGCTGCGGAACCTCGGTCCCCGGAGACCCCAAAGACTAAAGGCACGTACAGCCCCACTCCCTCTACCAGCAAGAAGGGCGATGCCTCGGCCTGGTCTGCTCCTAAATTAGAAGACCTAAAAAAAGCCTACGATCCGGGATACGAAAAAACCTTAAAAATTAAGGAGCTGAAGAAACAGCTAGAAAAACGTTCTTTTCGGCCATCAGAAGAGCGTATAAAACAACTGGAAAAACGTCGCTCGTGCCCCTCGGCCTCTGCCCCGTCCTCCCCTCAAAAGAAAAAGACGGAGAGACCGAAGAAAGTGCATTCTTCTCAACCCACGCCCAGGAAACCTTTCCCTCGCAGTCGAGATCCCAGCCCAATTATCAATTATTTCAGAGTCTCTCCCTGCCTCTCTCCCTGTCCCTCTCCTCCAAAACTGATGCCGCCTCCATTAAAAAGGCAAAGGAGTGCTTCATCGGAGGACAAAGAAACGCGCAAGAAGCCTGCAAAAGTGCCGTACAGGCAAGGGGAGGACATCTGCCGTATTTCCCCGGCCCAGGCCGAAAGGGCCAAGGATTTTGGAAAAAGAATAAAACAACTCAACGCGCTCTTGGCAATGAAGAAGTGCGGGGACAAGGATGTGGAAGTGCCACAAAACTTCCCAACTGCTCAGAGGATATTAACAGTTATCCGCACGGGGTCGGGGGCGCGGCAGGTGTGGGGCATGGTCGAGGAGGCGGCCAAAGTAATATCCCTGACTCCACCAATCATCACTACAAAATCAGAAAGACTAACAAACTTGGAGAAATTTTGTTCAGGACGGGTCCCTGTTTTAGTTCACCCCTCCCTTTATAGGGCGCTAAAACTAACCTTTCCCTGGGATGTTGGCGGCGTCTCCTCTGACGGCACCATCAAGAATGAGATGGGCCATGGGTCTATGGGAGAGGCTGTCGGCATCCTTTCCCCGACCATGTTCTGTCCAGGACCCCAACCCTAATTACGTATCACAATGGCTTTATGGCTAGCAAGTATAAATGCCCGGGGGCTGAGGTCCGAGTCTCGGAGGGTGAGACTCACTCATGATCTCCAGCGCCTCGGGGTGGATGTTTGTTGTGTACAGGAGACCCGGTTTTCAGTTGGCGACTATGAGAGCATACTGTCTAGGGATTACGATCTCTATTCAGCATGTTTTGATGGTCGTTCCAGAGGTGTCTCCTGGCTAGTGAGCAAGTCATTGAATGCGGTGTGTACGCTTGTCTTCGCGGATCCAGCGGGCAGGATTTGTGTGCTGGATATTACCATAAAGGAGAAGTCTTTTCGCCTCATTGGGGTTTATGCGCCCAATGTCCATGGGGAGCGTCCTGCTTTGTTTCGGCAGCTCGAGTCGTTCTTTGGAACATCGAGGCGGGTAATTTTAGCGGGGGATTGGAATGCCGTCCTTGACCCTGAGAAAGATCGGATAGGAGAAAGATCGGGTACTAACAACCCGGATGTGAAACCATTTCGGGAATTTATCGACAGGAATGATCTTGTCGATAAATACCGAAATGAACACCCCCGGGAGGTAGTGTGGACTTGGACTAATAGGGGCAGCTCGGTTTCGAAGGTAATCGCCAGCTACCTCGACCGAGTCCTAGTTAAGAGAGTCGACGTAGGGCTCTTAGGTTGTCCAAGTTTCCATTCGATAGTTTACACGGATCATAGGCTCGTCCGGGTTCGTGTAAACTTAGATAAGCCTAAGGTTAAGTTGGCTGGTTACTGGAAATTGAACGCGTCATTATTTGATAGCCAAGATTTCCAGCACCAGCTTTTACTAACGCTAAAGCGGGAACTGACGGGGGCTGTGGTTGGGAATAAGTGGTGGGACACACTAAAATCGAAACTTAGGTCGTTTGCTGCCGACTATAGTCGTCGGCTCAACTTAGCTAATTTAGCGGCGCAAACGGCAGTAGAAAAGAAAGTTGATCGGGCAGTTAAATCCCGTAATAGTGGGGACGTAGCCTTAGCTAGGGCCGAGCTGGCCTCCTTGCTTATCAAGAAGGATCAAGCTCTGGTAGTTAGGGCTAGGTTAAAAAGAATGTCTTCTGAGGCAACGAATATGGCCGCAGAATTGCGTGCAGAAGAAGCTAGGCGTGCAGTCAATCGGCATATCAAGGACATCACATTGCCGGATGGACGTACCGTGACTACAGACGTGGGTATATGTGGGGCTTTTCGGGATTACTTCCAGGATCTTTTCACCAGGGAGCCCGGTCTGAGTTCGGCTCAGTTCGACACCTATTTGGCTGACTTTCCCCGCCTCTCGGCGGCTGAAGTGGCTAGGTGCGAGGGGCCCATAACAGAGTCGGAAATCTGGGATGCGCTGAAATTGGTTGGCCGGGACAAAACTCCAGGATTGGATGGTCTTCCCTACGAACTGTACTTGAGGCAGTCGTCCGTTTTTGTTCCTCTGCTGGCTCTTGTTTATAACAACTGGATGGAGCAGGGGTCTATACCTCGACGCTTCACCAGGGGTGTAATCAAGTTGCTTCGCAAGAGCAAGGACGGTGGGGGTGGCATAGATAATTATCGGCCTTTAACGATGTTAAATACTGACTTAAAGATTTTTGCCAAGATCTTGGCCGGCCGTTTGCAGGCTGTCCTCTCTAGTCTGATTGGCCCCGAGCAGACTTGTGCTGTGAAGGGCAGGACTATCCAGGACAACCTTCATTTGGTACGCCTGATCATCGAGAAAACCGACACGGAAGCCGCGCTGATCAATTTGGATCAGTCCAAGGCATTCGATAGGGTTGACCATCGCTTCTTGGAATCTGTCCTTTCCGCCGCCGGTTTCGGGCCGTACTTTCGCACCTGGATCCGACTGCTGTATGAGTCCCCCGGTGCGCTGGTGGAAGTGAATGGGGTAAGATCGAAGCCCTTCACTTTATCTCGCTCCATTCGTCAAGGTTGTCCACTTTCGCCTTTGCTTTACGTTCTTGCGTTGGAGCCTTTCCTTCGCAAGTTAAAGGCGAATCCGGTCCTTCGCGGAATTTCCCTACCTGGTGCTACCACCTCGGCCAGGTACTCCGCCTATGCTGACGACGTTTCGGTTTTTGTGTCGAGCAGAGCCGAGATTGACGAAGTTAGCAAAGAAATCAGATGCTATGAGACGGTGACAGGGGCCAAGATCAATCGCGATAAGTCTGTTGGCTTGCGATTGGGTGCGTGGAAGGGAGTTTCTCTTCCCGGACCTTTCCTCTGGACGGACGGGCCGATCAAGATTCTCGGCGTCTTTTTCGGGCCTGATCTCCAGTTGGAAATGAATTGGTCGTAGGTTCGAGAGAAGGCCGAGGGCGCAGTTCGTCTGTGGACTCGGAGGAATCTTTCCTTAAAGGGGAGGGCGGAAGTATGTGCCTCGCACATCTACCCGATTCTCCTTTACCGACTCTCCGTACTTCCTCTCCCGTGTGCCATTCGTTTGGGATTGATTCAGCTCTTGTTCTCCTTCCTTTGGCGGGAAGGCAAGGCTCCCAAGGTGCGTCGCGAGATCTGTTACCTGCATCCATCTGAGGGCGGTCTGGGCATGCCTAGCGTTGAGATTCGTCAACACACGCTTCGCATTAGATTCCTGGATCGAATGTGTATGCTGGAGGATGAGAACGGCGCCCTCGTTAAAGAGGACGTCCATAAAAACTTTCCATCCTTGAGAAGTGTGCATTTGTCGGAGGAAGAGGCCCGCCGTATTCCTCGTGGCGAATGCTCCTTCTATAAAGATTGTCGTTTGGCTCTCCAGTTTCTCTTGCGGGCTACGGATGGCCTCTCCAACGCCCAATCGTTGTCTCTTAGGGCATTATATCGGGTGTTAGTTAGGGGGGCCGTTCAAGATGAACTGATTGGCGAGCTCGGGCTTACGAAGCAGGAGGCTCGCTCCATATGGCCTTGGGCGCCTGGGTTGAAATGTCTCACTAACGATGAGGCATCACTCACCTGGCTGATGATCCGAAAGGCTCTCTGGGTAGGCAAGAAACTTCATGTAGCAGGCCTAACACCGAAATCAACCTGCGTGCGTTGTGGGCTGTCGGCAGAATCCGTCGATCATGCCTTCTTCCACTGCAGTGTTGTTGCGCCGCTATGTAAGTTCCTTGAAGATCTCATGGTTCGTATGCTGCGTGGAAAGTTCTTTGTCCTTGAGGCTAGTTCTGTTTGTAGCAATGTCGTACCTCCGTTATCTAGGGCTGAGCACTATGTGCTCTTTTGCTTACTAGGTGTTATGCGAGTCGTGATTTGGACGACGCGACAGAAGGAATTCTATGGTGATGAGAAGTTTACCTCTTCCCAACTGATCTTGTTCTTTAAGCATCAGCTTAAAGTCAAGATCAGGACGGAAAGGAAACGACTCACTCCATCTGAATTTGGCAAAAGGTGGGTGAGTCTTGCGCGTTTCTGTCGAGTGAAAGGGGCTGACCTGGAGTGGTTGTTTGGAGTGGATGCTGGTTAGGCATCAGGATATTGGGTGTGCTGGGCACAACATGTGCACCCCTTCCCTGTTAGTTTAGAGTAGGAAGTATTTGATTTGCTGTTTTCACTCTTTAAAGTTAACTTAGCTAGGTTATGATTGCTCATTGGCCCCACTTTTTCTTTTTGGCCCCAGTTTTCTTTTAGTTTAATCCCCCACCCCTTCCCACCTTAGGTGTTCAACAATGTTAGTTCTCCGGTGGATGCGTGGCGTCTTTCGTTATTTTTCAAGTGTTTTTGTTATGGTGTTTAAATGTGTGAGTGATTGTGTGAGTGATTGCTGATCGGATAAGGGGTATTATATTTCTAAAGCCACGCATTATATTTCGTCCGGGGAAGTGATTTTGCTGTCACAATATTAGAGTAGTGGGGGGCTTTTATTACTAATACGATTTTATTTAGTTTCTTGTATATATCGTTCTTTCATTGTATAAAACCATTGGGGATATTTTTATGTTGTTATTTTCTGCCCATGCCCTCCACTGAATATTGTAAATATGGGAGTTAAGTAGGACAACATAGAGCAGCTGAGGTATTATGGTGAACGTGGTAAGAATGGTAAGTAAAAATGTGGTATTATGGTGTAAGGGTTATTATAAGTGTGTCAGGGTCGACGAAAGTGAATAGCTAAGTTAAACTAGGACAGATGATGACCAGCCTTCCCCATCCCCAATTTCGGCCTTGTGCCACATTTTTTGTATTCATTACAAAAATAAATACAGCTTAAGTCACTGATGTCTCCTCAACAGGTGTTTAACCGTGCAACCAGACTGGCAACTGGGTCCCACCCATTCACAGTCAGGTTAGCCAAATGCAGACGACAATTCTACTCCTGCAGCTTCCTTTCTCGCACTTCCCGCCTGTGGAACTCACTCCCATATTCTTGCTTTCCTGACGGCTACGACCTCCAGAAATTTAAAAGCAAAGTTAATACTCACCTACTAACCACTGGACTCTAGCTCTCTCCCCTCCCCTGTATAATCTTCACTTTCTCTCCGCCCATGTATCTATCATTGCATCTGCTTTCTCAGCTTTCTATTGTTCCTTTCTAACTACCTTGTACTCCTCACTCTTTTCTAATTAATCTTTCTACATTTATGTAACCCCCTGCACATCAGTGGCGTTTCTGCCTTGCTCGGGGTGAAATGATTAAAAAAATATATATATATATATATATATATTATAAGCGTTTCACCCCGAGCAAGGCATTTCACTACCACTACTGCGCAGGGGGCTACATAGAGTGGAGGAAGGATGGTTAAATATAGGAAATGTCAGAGGGTGGGTGATAGGCGGGTAAGGATACCGAGAATTAGGGCTGGGTAGATGAGAATGTTCTGAGAATAATTGGAAGTTAGTGTGATAGGAGGTGTTTATTGGCCCTACATTTAAACTCCTGGAGATTATAGTTGTTGGGAAAGCAGACTTGTGGAAGGGAATTCCACAGGCGGGAAGCGCGAGAAAAGAAGCTGTTGGAGTAGAAATTACGGTTACATTTTATCTGTTTAACTGTAAAAGGGTGGGACCTAGTTGCTAATCTAGTATCTCGTGCAAATTCGTGCTTAGGCGGTACCAGTGATCTAAGTTCATCGGAGCAGAAGCCATGAAAGTACTTGTAGAAGAGGCACAGGGAAGCCACATCACGCCGGTGAGAGAGTGGTTGCAGCCGGTCTGCCAAGTCAGTATCAACCACGTTACAGATTCTCCTTTTTATTTTGTCAAGAAGCCCAAGGAGACTAGCAGAAGCACCCGACCAGATATGGCAGCAGTATTCAATTACATGGGCGGATGGTAGATTTGTATATGTGCAGGATAGATTCAGGCAGGAAAAACTTCCGGGCCCTGCACAGAGAGCCGACTTTCATAGCGGCAAATTTGACAATGGATTCAATATAGTCATTCCATTTGAGGTCCGCCGAAAGTGTAAGGCCAAGGAGGCGTAGTGTTTTACTCTCTGGGAGGCAAGCCTGATCTATGCTAATGGGAGGTAGATGCGATTGTCTATGGTGGTTAGTTGATAACAGCTTCGTTTTAGAAGCATTGAAATTTACTAGCCATTTCCTACCCCAGGCCACTACGGATTGGAGGTCCTTTTCAAGCTCGGCAGCGAGGTTCGCTTTGTCGCCCACACCGGGTTTTTGATTGAGGCGAGAGTAGATTGTAGTGTCATCGGAGTACATGCCTATTTGGGCTCTAATGGCGTCGGGAAGATCATTAATGTACATCAGAAAGAGCGTGGGACCCAGGATAGAACCTTAAGGGACGCTCGCGTTCGTATGGTAGTTTTGGGAGGCATACCCATTTAATACTACCTTCAATGTGCGGTTAGAGAGGAATGACTGGATGAGGTCAAACAGATGTCCAGTTATACCGTAGCTCCGCAGTTTGCATAAGAGGTCTGGCACGACCCTGTCGAACGCTTTGGAGATATCCAAGGCAACGGTTCGGGCTTCTCCATTCTTGTCAAGAGCCCGGTATATGTACATGGTAATGGTCGTTAGCATATCAGCAGTAGACATGGTGAAGCGAAACCCGTACTGTTTGTCAGAGAGAAGCCTGTGGGCCGTGAGATGCTGAATCACCTCGGCGTTGATAATTGCTTCGAAAACTTTGCCGAAGATCGGAAGGAGACTAATAGGACGGCATTTGGCGGGATCTGAGGGTTCGCCAGAATTCTTAAATATAGGAACTACACAGGAGGACTTCCAACAGGCAGGAAAACAGGAAGCAGATAGGCAGGGGTTATAGAGTTTAGAGAGGACAGATGAGAGTTCTGGGGCACATTTCTTCAGTACTATGATTGGGATTCCGTCCCCGCCGCTCGCTTTGTGTGGATCAAGTTGTGCAATTATCTTGGAGACAAGCGAGGGTGTAATGTGGATGTTATGCAGTTGAGCCTTAGTTCTGGGTGGGAAGTCGGGTCTAGGTATTCCTAACGAGTCCAGTGTCGAATTGGTGAAGAATCTACGGGCAAAGCGTTCAGCCTTGTCCGCTGGGGAGGTGAGAACTTCAAATTCATTGATTAGTGGGGGTATTGAAGTCTTGCTCTTGTTGAGTCTTTTTTTTAACTGCCCAGTAATCTTAAACAATTAGAAAAATGTTTAAGTAATTTAATATTTTAATGAATTTTAGGTATTTTGTTTTACTAACGAATACGCTTATTGAGTAGATGTTTGAAAATATTCAATAAATTTAAAATTTACTATAGTTACCGCTCTTAATTTTTGATAACGTCGTGTATTTAGAAAAAATAGAATGTTCGGACGCACTCACAAAAATATTTTTTTTAAATACTGCGGATCATTAAATTGTAGTAAACTTTTCCATTTATGATTAGTAAATATAGTTTTTATTTTTTTTTAATAATTTCACCCCAAGTAATAAAGCCACTAAGACGCAAAAGGTTACCGAGTTTTAGAGAATGTGCGAAAAATACTATTAAGCAGTGAGAACAATAAAAGAACCAGAATTAAGATGGAAGCTAACGAGAAAAAGAATATATATAAATTTGTGAGAGGCTATACAGTGCTTCATTTTGTCAATAAACAAATGCTTAGTCTCATTCAGGACATGTTTGCATTTACAATTATAAGATTTCAATCTTTTATAAGGTGAAGAGGCTCATCCCTTGTTCTCGTGGTTTCTGGCTCTCTCTTTTCCAATCTTTTCACTCTTTTTTTTTCAGTTGGAGTAGATAGACTAAACTATCGCCCGGTTCACACTCCACCCACGTCTATTGAAGAGGCTCATCCCTTGTTCCCTGTTTAGGATGTGGTTTCCGGCTTTCTCTTTTACAATCTTTTCACTCTTACGTAGCCCCCTGCGCATCAGTGGCGTTACCCCCTTGCTCGGGGTGATATGATTAAAAAAAAAAGAGCTCATTTTTTACTGTCATACACTGTCTGCGTATGACTTTGCATGTGTATGTCTGTATTGTGCGTGAGTGATTTACATGCACTTGTAAAGCACGAAGAAGTAAATATACAAACAACATACACTTATTTTTATGGAATGTTCGTACATACACCTGCATACATGCCAGGCTTAAAAATGTATTAATTTTATTTTCTTTGACATTTTGAAATTTGTGAGGAATTGTTCTAAAAAACACACCTACATATTTCCGCATACGTGCACACGTTTTACAAAGACAACACGGAGTAACACATAACTGACTGTGTGATTTAAAAAACGTAATACATTTAGATGTGTGTACGTACGGAAATACACATATACATGTTTATGAGAATATATAATGGTTACTTCACTTTCAAGTTATGAAATGATACGCTCTAATGAACATAAAAGCCTGAATCTAGAGAAAGAAAGAAAATATATTCCATCATTTATGTTTGCACGCACGCTCACTATTCATGCATAATGTCGCAAACCAACATTTAAAAACAAGAGCATTTTTTTTTTGTATATGCGCCCACTATGAATACATTTTGTTTATGAGAAAAAAAGGAATGAAAGTAACTCCAAAAAACATAATAAACAATAATAGTATCCGAATAAGAACGTGTGATTATTTTTTATGATACATTATTAACAAAATTAAAATTGCCCATACTTTTTTCTTGTAGTTGTTAGTCTTGACTTAGTATGACATGAAGCCCAAAAGAGAGAACTGGAAGTAATTATATTACTCAGTCCCAGTTTTGATTTTTAATAAATTCATCAAGTATGGCGATAATGCCACTCAGACACAAGGGAAATACTAGCAGTGAAAACGAATGTAAAATATTTTTAGAAGGAGCCGTAAACCCAATCCTAAATAGGAAACAAGGGATAATGACTTTCTAAGCGCAGCTTAGATGTTGCACAAATGGATAAATGGGGAAGGAGCTTCCCTATTTATCCTTCTGTGCCACATCTAACCTGCCTTGAAAATAACATTCAATGACATAAATTTTATTTTATTGTTTTGGTTGGTTGCTTGGTTTCAGTTTACCGACATATCAAGGGAATGACATTATTTCATGATTAAATTATTATTACTTAGCTGCATTTTATTTTTTTTTTTACAAAATCAATCAAGTACTGAAAACCTTTTCCTTACAAGAAATGAGATTAATAATAGTATATCGTTTTTTGGACTATGTATGCGATGCCTTCAATTTTGGACCATGTATGTGATATTTTCAATTTTAATATAAAATGTATTATTTTATTATAAAAATGTATTATTCATATTTTTACGATAAAAATGTATTTTTCATACTTTCCTAGTGTTTTGATTTTAGTTTAGGGTTTCACTATTTGTCCATAGCTGGGACCCTAACAGGTGCTACCACCCCGGGTCTGGGTGGATCTGGAAACAACAACAATTAAGTGGTGGTTCCACACTCCTCAAAACCTCTAATCTCCCGATTAGAGACCTTGCTTCCGGATGTAGTTTATCGTTATACCCGGGACACTTTTTTCTTTTTTTTTTTTTTTTTTTTTTTTTGTAAAATACTCATTTTCGGCATTGATGAGAATTTTACTTTTTAGTAATAATAAGTTAGCAAATTTTCAAAGTATGCAGCATATTCTTTAACCCGTTTTTCCTCACTTCTGTCTATGGTCATATCTGCCTTTTGTATCTGACATTTTAAAAAATGTGATTTTACGCGCCCAATGTGAATCAAACTCTCGGGAATAAAATACGAGAAGAGCGGGCAAAAAATCGCGTTACGGCTGGCACCCATTCCCTGTTTCTCGTTGCTTTATCAAGTCAGTTTAGATTGCTCAAGTTTTTAGAGTTATTTTCCTTTGTTTCGAACGTCATAGTGACGTCATTGCTTGGCTTGTGCGTCAATGTCACGTAATCAAACAATAGAAAGTTAGACTGTCACACAGCTAACAAAAATCAGCAGAAAAAAAATCAGAAAGAGAAAAGGAAAAGAACGTGGTTTTAAAAAATAGAAAATATAGATGTAGGGAGAGTTAGATTTTTAGAATTACTAAGAAAAAAACGTAGAAAAGAGCGCAAAAATATTACAGTGAGACTAGAAAAAAAGAAATAAATACTGTCAGTCAGTCAGTCAGTTAAAAATACTGAAAGAGCGAAAAAGAGGTAAGAAAACTAAGTTAAGAAAAGGATTTTGGTCGAATACTGGAATAAAAATAATTTCGGATAAATTATTATAAATATTTTAAACCGTTTAAAAAATGTTTCACATACGAACCTATTTTGTTTTTATTTTTTGTACAATATTTTCGGAGTAATCGGTTTGCAAGATCAATTTCTCTACTTTTTAGGCTTAGCTCTCACAGTTTGAACACTGTAACACTACAGTGTAGTGTACACTGTACAGTGTACCGTATAGAAAGTAAAATTACTATTCCGACTAGAACTCATTTGTTTGGTGGCTTTTGGAAAAAATCTACCTGCCAATATCTAATTCTAATAACAAAAACAAACGTTTTGTTTTGTTAATATTGATAATCAAATTTTAAAGGTGTTTTTGCGGCTTATCTCAGCTAGCTGTAATTTTTAAATTTCTATGCCAGAAACTACCAATGGAAAGAAACATGCTTTTTTTAGCTTTTTTTTTTTTTTCTTTGCATTATTTTTTCTTTTCATCATTTAATCAGCGATAAGTCATCTACAACAACAGTTTCGTGAATGTTTTATTTTTGTAAAACTCCTAAAAAAAATCTATAGAAAATTTTATTCTTAATTCATACTGAACTGATTAATGCTTGAAAAATACTTTTCTCCAATTCTTTGATTAAAAAAGAGAACTGATAATAAAAAAAATATAAGCAAAACTCTTAAAGTTGTATAACTATAACTTATTTTTTAATTGGTTTTTTATTTCATTTTCTGTAAGAAAAGTTAAATTTTAATCAGTTTAGTATATTCTGATTGCAATATAGTGTTAGAAGGCTGCTTATTTTAGGTCAATCTTCATGTTCGTACCAATAGCAAAACCATTATTTTTGTAAGTAAAATATTTTGTAATTTTTTTCTTTGCCTCCCACCACTCTCTAAAAAGTATTAAAGAGAAGGCATTAATTCGACAGAGTATATAACGTTTCCTTTAAACTGAGGTCTTTTTCCCTTCTGTAGTAATGTCTGCTTTTTGTATCTGGCTTAAAAAATGTGATCTATAAAGATAAAAATGATTTATTACGCCTGAATACCGACAGGTTACACTAATAATGGACACTTCACGATTTGAGGCTTTTGGATATTCTGTAATTTTTTCAAGATTTGTCATACACCAACAGACTATTTTTAATAGATTTTTGAAGTCCTGCACACTTACTAAGATAAATGATTGACTACAAGAACTTATTTTTGCCAAGTTACATCAGTATGCAGGATATTAATTATATTAATTTTGATTACTGTTGATTGCAATAAAAAATATTGGGGTATATTAGAAATGAAATATTTTCAGAGGAAAATAAAATACAATTAAAAAAAAAAAGAAAAGCCAATCAAGCTTACCAAAAGAAAAGGGAGAAGTATGAACCGAGTGATAATAGTGGCTATCTACTCCAATTTAAATAAAATAAAATAAATAAAAAGTTCCGTAAGTTATAACTTAGTTAAAGTCATAAATATCTTTGCTCTACATATCTAAGCTCTTCTGAAAGGTTTTAATTGCTAGAAGTTGAGTTCACCTTGATCTTTTGTTTTAAAACATCATAATCGACAAATGATCGTACTATAATTCATTTTGGTTGTATTTCAAGAGACAAGTAAATACGTAAGTACGATTAAACCGCTTAAACTGGTTTTAAGACACAGTCAGGCATTGTTTCATTTATTTTAACTTTACAAATTTTGCAAGCAGATTCAGCAGTTTTGAGAACCAGTTGAAAATAATGCTTCAAAATAGCCACTGTCTCAAAACCTGTATCCGCCATGATAACATCTTAAACAGAAAGTATAGCTGAATAGTATTTATAATATATAACATTAACTTATAAAAAATACTAATTTTGGAATCTGATTCCACATGTGCTAGAGGACCGCCAAGAAAAAAAACCTTGTGCTCCGTTTGGAAAGAGCAGGGGTATATTAAGTGACTTGTGTTACAGAAGCCCCTTTTTAAGAAACTAAAACTAGAAATTACTATAAGCCACGAGTATTGAGATTAGTGAAAATATATGTAATAGAAAGATCCATTTTATTTGAGTTGGTTCTCGAATAAAAAAGGAAGTGGGAAAACGACCTAGGAAACATCGGAAATGGCGAGAACTTTCTTCAAAGAGGTCGCCCATCTATACAAATGGAAGGGTTGGTTTGTCGTGCCAGCTCAGTTCACATGCAAACAATTTTGCTGTTACAGAAAAGATCAAAGAAGTGACTCTGACTCCTGACGACCAGTCTTTGCACGGACTCTTCTAGCACAGACTCGACGGTAAAACTCTCATTTCGATCTTTTAATATTTGTAACCAAGACTACTGTTGGCTTTCTTTTGAAGACAATATTATTTATTTTTTATCTGGTTCGATTTAAGTTTTAAAAGTTTTTAAATTTTTTTAAATTTAAATACTAAAATCAAACAAGTTCAGAAATTTAAAACCTGGGAAGTGTTCTAACAAAGGACTAAAAGTACGTTACTGAGATCCGAAGGCGTATTATCGTGGCCAAGGATGCATTTCAGAATCTGAATAGAGTATTAAGAGACAAGAAAATTTCGCTGGAAACAAAAAAGAGGATACTGAATTGTCATGTGATGTCTGTCCTACAATATAGTTGCGAATGCGAAGCAATCTCATCAAAGATGAAGGAAAGACTTGAAGCAACCGAAATGTGGTTCTACAGAAGGAGGTTTTGGTGAGGGGGAAATCGAAAAGGTAACTCATACTTAGCGTCATGAAAAGACAAAGTTTCTGGGACATGTAATGAGGAAGGAGGGTTCAGAGAATCTGATACTCACAGGATAGACAGAGGGAAAGAGACGGGGGAAGTAATACATGACATACTTGATAGGCTTGAGTAAATGGATGGCAGATCAGCGTTTGGAAGGGGTAACAAGAGAAAGTGTTGAGCTAGGGTTATGTAAAAGGCCACGATCACTTACGTCCTGAAGAGACATAGCAAATAGAAGAAGAAAAAGATATATGCTTATAAATAGGGAAGAACACAGGAAGTTTCATACGCAAGCACGACTAAACAAACTTGTTTGTTGATTTTTTTTTTCCCCTTTAATTTTTAAAGAGCAGCGGATGATGTAAAAAAATGTTTTCAAGTCTTATAAAATTATTACATAAATACTGCCAGTCGGTCAGTGAAAACAATTAGTCTGAACCAAGTGGCAAATTATCAAAGGAAACTATAAGGTGTGACGTCAAACAGATAGGCTTCAAAAGAATAAATTTATTGAAACTGTCAATAAAACTTAGTCTACAACACAAAGTAAAACTAAATTTCGTGAAGGTAGGAAATTTATCGATGTGTGTGTGTGTGGGGGGGGGGGGTGTATACATTAAAAATGTGCATGTCATCTTTATTTTAGGTTATTACATTCAGCAAATTTACAACGCCGTCTTTCATTTATTTCCAACTGAAACCCCGTTCAGCCTCCAAGCTTTTTTTTCGGTTTATAAAAAGATATATTTACATTTGGATAAATTATGAACATTTGCAAAGAAATTACAGGATATCTTGAAAAATAAATATATTTTCTGTCGAAATGGTTTTATAATGGCGTTAGTAATTAGTCAGAATTACGGTAGTAAATAACTTCTAATACCTAATAGCTGTTGTAAAGTTTAAGTCTACAATTTATTTTTACATTCTTGTAACATTTTTTCTATGTAAAGGTGCGTATTAGTTAATTTTTTACGCATATATTTTTTCAAGCAGTTTATTATTGTACATCAATTAGAAATAGCAATGTGTCATTTGACGTTGAGTTGCGTAGATAACTTGGCGTCTTTGACTAACTACAACCTATTTCAGAGTCTTGTATTTATGTTTTCTGGGGAAACAAACTCACTGAAGAGGTTTTTAATTATCTCAATGCAACAGCGATTGGTTGTAAATTCTCTTATACATCCACAAATTTTAAATTTTATTTTATTTTTACGATTCTTTCTTAGATCTTATCGTTTATGTGCCCACACACACACTTGTCTCTAAAATCTTTTATACATCAGTTATATTTATTATGTTTGTACATATATACCTCGGGTTACGTCGTATCCAGTTAAGCCGTTCTCAATCATACGTATATATATATATATATATTTATTTTTTTTTTTTTTTATTTTTTTGTCAAAAATATATGGAAAAATAAAATAAGTTCTAGTCAATTTATTCGACTTAACGTTTTTCCGCCACAAATATTGAAGTCTGACGATCAATAGCCATCTACGTCCCCGATGTAAATAAACAAATTGAATATTGGTAAATTTAACATAAATTAGTTTCTACTATCGCAAAATAATTTTAATAACTGCATTTGTTATTTAACCTTACAAAATCATTTTATAAAGTCTGAGAGTAAACCACATTCTAAAATAAAGAATCCCCGATGTGCTGTAAAGATCGCCACATTTTAAGCCTCTACATTTACAAATATGTACGAAATTGAGATTACTTTTTTCTGTGCTATATTAAAATTTGTTTGTAAGCTTAAAATTGATTCTTATTGACCATATACACCCCTGATCAAAAATTTAAGACCACTTAAAAATCTTTAAAAAGAATTTTTTTTTTTATGGATAGATTTTAAACTCCTCCCACTTACGGTTACCAATACTACAATCTAAAAGGTTATGGAAACAAAAAGCTACATTCCAAACATTTTATTTAGAAATTTACATTTTTATAAAATGAGGCGATTTACACATGATCAAAATTATAAGACCAGAGACAAAAATTCTACGAAATTGTACAAAAAGTGTATGAAAATATTTAACAGCCAAATTTAATAATGAAGTCTACCTCCACTGCTTTTGATGACTTCAAAAATTCTGTTGGGCATGCTAGAAATAAGCGTTTCCATTAAGGTGCGGGGGATGTTGCTCCAGCTTCTGAAGATGGCTTCACAAAGTTCATTTTTTGTTGAATATTGTTTGCCATTTCGAGAAACATCTCTTGTCATCCATCCCCAAACATTTTCAATTGGGTTCAAGTCCTGTGAGCATGCAGGATGTCGCAAGAGATGGACTCCATTTTCTTGTAGAAAGGTCAGGGTCCGTCTTGCAGCATGGATTGCAGCATTATCCTGTTGGAATAACCATCCATCCCCACACAAACGATGGCCCTCCATCATCAAAGATGCTTTTTGTAGCATGTTAACACAACCAGCCGCTCTCTGACGACCCTGCATCACCTGGAGCTCCATCGTCCCTCTGTAAGAAAAGGCACCCCATACCATTAGGGACCCTCCACCACTATGACGTGCGGAGAAAATTTCAGGAGGCATGTTTTTGTTATACCAATATCGTTGGAAGTCATCAGGACCATCGAGATTGAATTGTTTCTCATCAGAAAACAGGACTTTCTTCCATTTCTCAACGCCCCATGTTTGGTATTCACGACCAAACTTTAAGCGGTCCACCTTGTGACGTGGAAGCAGCCGAGGAATTTGTTTACGCTTTTTATTTACCATGCCTTTTTGTCTTAAGTGTCGTCTGATGGTTACGGGACTGCAATCAGCATCTGTGACTGCCTTAATTTGACCATAACCTTTTAGATTGTAGTATTGGTACCCTTAAGTGGGAGGAGTTTAAAATCTATCTGTAAAAAAAAAAGATTTTTAAGTGGTTTTAAATTTTTGATCGGGAGTGTATTATTAAAAATGTATTTATAAATAAAATCTGTGGTTTAACCTAGTGGCAAGTAAATTGGGAGACAAGTAAATTCGACTTGTCATTTTTCAACTTAAATCGCCTCTCCTAGAATAAATTATCGGCGTAAGGTGAGGTATACCTGTATATTGCTTCGGTAGCCTCATCCAAATTACATAATTTTCTGTATAATTTCTAACAGTAAAAAGAAAATAAATCACGTTTTCCAAGTTATTATCGTATATACTCGTGTATAAGCCAATTTCATTTATTTTAATAACTACTCTTCAAAAAAGACTTGTGTATAATGCGACTCCTATTTTTTGGTGAAAAAGGAATTGATTATAAAACTCGGTACGGTAATCTTTCCAAAGATGATTTTTTGGATTGTTTGAAGTGTTGTGATCTTTTATATCAGAATTACTGGAACTAGTAATACTCAAGTTAACATCTACGTTAACACTGTGTCGATTATATAGTCTGTTTCTCTTTAAACACTCGTACCCTATTTATCTTAATAACTAACATCGTTTGAAATATTAGCAATAATTATTTGTATCCTTAAAAATACTTTTATTCACGAATGTTTCAATGTAAATGTCTGCCAACAGATAAGTGATTACGTATATTCATCACAGTTAAGAAATGTTTTGTTGAACGATGTAGAACGTTTAAGGTCCTGTATTAGGCTTTAGAGATGAATTAGTAATATTGAAATACTAGTCAGTTAAGTGCCATACGTGATATACGCTTGGGAGATCATGTCTCAAAAGAGATATGACTAACTGGTCAGAAGATTTTCCCGCAGTAGGTTGCCATTACTTTCTGCGGTGGGCTGGTTGCCAGTTAAGGCAACCAGCCCACAGAACAGATAGAACTCTATCTGTTCTGCTATTTAACCCATAGCTGAATGGAGAAGATATGGATTATTACCTTTTTCAAAGGTGTTTGCATGTAAGTGTATGCAAAGAATTTAACTGGAAATTATTTTGGTAATCGCACAAACGACTTCCAGAAGTGACGAGTGAGTCTTTCAGAGGTAATGGGGTCCGTTTAATTAGTATTCTGCCTCTCTGGAATGGGAGGGTTGGTACAGGCTAACATTTGAAAGTTACTTCTTAAATCATCCGCAGCAAAGTTTGCACGACCTTGCTTTGTAGACATATGAAAAAAAAAAATGTGAGCTCTGCGTATTCTAAGGTTTTGTTTTTTACAATATGGCCCGATTTGTTGTGTATCTTTGATAGTGACGTCATTATTTCTTTTAGTTAGAAAGCTGTGGAATTCTTCAATGAAGGCATTAGTTCATCTGTTAGTTTGTCTAATTTAGTAGCCTTTAGGTTGTTTTAATGAGCAATGACATGTGTTAAAAATGAAGGTTAGGTTTGTTTGCGGTACTATTTCTTCATTTTCTCCAGCTATGAGTTAAATAGCAAGGTTGACTCGGCTTTTTTGCCTTGAGGTGGTAACCAGTCTACGAGAAAAAAAACAGCCTGACTATGCATAGGCCGCCTCAGACTAACTCTGCTCTAGACACTTCACTGTTGTTATGGCAGTAGTACATGTGCCTCCACCGCCCTATTTGGTGGTGGAAGCACATGACGTTATTTCTTCTTCGACACTGATGCTATTTGTTATCGATAACATTTCTTGTAACTAAACTGATGATAACTGTTGTCTTCGTAAGCTTGTCTAGCATTCTATGTTTTATTTTATTATAAAATAATAAAATAACGTTCTAATTTATCCTTTGTTGGAAAAACTAGCTCTATTGAAACAGAGCAATCTTATCAGAAAGTTTTAATTTAAAATTCTTTGCACGGAGCCACTCATTTTAATTATCCATGGTCACTATTTTAAAATAGTAATTAGTCTTAGGCACAATTAATATGGTTTAAGGTTTTAGATTTTTAACGTTATATCAACTCTTTAGTCAAAACTGATCTATTTTTATTTATATTTAGGGAAAATAGGTAATATTTGTATTTTTTTATATTTTCAGATATAATCCAACTGATTTCAGGAATGGTATAATTGAATTCTATTTCTAATATTTTCAAGTAGTTCTTTTAGTCTGTTTATCGTGAATAAACTGTCTTTTGGATCAAAATCAGTGCATTCAATTAGAAAATGTTTTACCGTTTGTGTCATGTAGGACACACTGGTGGTTCTTCTTGTTTCAGTAAGAATAAATATGTAACATTAGTGTGACCTATTCGTAGTCGTGTTATAGTAATCTCTTCCTTTTGGAATTTTCCATAATGGCAGTTTTTTTTTTTTTTTTTTTTTTCTCCATTGTTCCTACCATTGGTTTTTGCATGTGTTTCTTAATGTTTTTAGGTCAATGTACGGGATTTTAGTTTTCAGGAACTAGTCTTAATACCTGTTTAGCACTGTTGTCTTTTCTATCATTGCTTTTAATTCCTACATGGCTAGGAATCCAGAATAATAGAATTTGTTTTTCGAGATAGTTAAAATATTGTAGAAAATCCATACTATCAAAGGGTTTTTCCAACTTTTTGTTTTTGGTAGATATTAATACCGTTATGGTAAAGAAAGTTACAATAATTGTAGGATTTAAAACAGAAATTTATTTAATTTTTACAAAAAAGATTTTTTATGTAAAGGCGTGTACAGCTTAACTTTTTGCTAATGTATTTTTATAATAATCAGTTTGTAGAACTGGACATGAGTTTGAGATATATAATCAAAGTTCATGCATTTTAGTAAACAAGGAAGGGCCATAATTTTTGTATTGACTTCAAAAGCTGGTATATAGTTTCAGTTATCGTGGAATCTTGAATTCTATCCGGCTTCGTTTAACTGGTTAAATGGGAGTGGTTTGGTGTTGCCTTTTGTAGATGACCTTTAATTTTAACTGACTGACTGTAAATTTTTATATTTATCCATTTTCAGGATAATCAAACTTTAAATTTTAAATTTACCCATGCCAACATCGATTGTTTAAAGTTCTCTTGATGTACCTCGTCATCTTTTTTTCTACTCCGTCTACAAAATTTTTATCTTACTTTAGATGTTATTGTAGTATTTGATTCCCACCAGGAAATATCAAAAGAAAATAAGTTCGAATTTAATGTCAATAAGGAATCTTTGTTCTAAGAGAAGTTGATCTGCGGTGACCCCAATATGAGAGATACCGATGTAGAGTTTGCTTTGCACTCAGTGTCACATCATAGCCTCTGACCGTTAGCCAGAAATGTGACATAGAATCCAGGTGCAGATTTTCGCCTCACAAGATGTCAGTACCTGCCCTCGAGCCACCTGTTTATCAGTAGGTGGTTGACTCGGTTGCGCACACATGGAGCAGAAAAATTTATAAGTGCCCCGCCAGAATGGAAAATAATTTCTCGCATCCTTGCGAGAAGATCCATGTTCAAAGAAAGATCCCAAAGCAACGCTAATGTGAATTTAAGTATTCTTATTAATCTTTACAACAATGACATGAGATTATCTTGGCGGCTTTTTTCCAGGAGCTTGATGTTTATGGTGATCATTTTCTTATTGCTTTTTAGTGTGCTTCTACAGGTTTACCAACAAACTACCTTTTTCAGCATACCTAGTTAAACTTAGAATGTCTTCAGTTTTACGAAAAAAAAAAAAATAAACAATAAAGTTTGATATCAGATTTTTTTAAAATCTTTTTTTTTTTCAGCATGTAAGTTTGTTTAGCAGCATATCAACTCTTTATGGGTCATTTACTGTTGGAATTTCATTTTCTTGGGAGCATTAATTTTTTTTTTTTTTTTTTTGCTGATGATGTTTTTCATAAAATTCATTGCTGGTAAATTTTTTACTATGAAAATGTATTGCTGCTATTTTTATTATAAATATTTTTATACTTTTATAATGTTTTGAACCCAGTCTGAGGGTTAACTATTTGCCCATATCTGAGACCATAGCGGTTGCTACCATCCCGGCTCACGAACAGCAGCAATTAAAAGGTAGTTTCGAATTCCCCAAACTTCCTAATCAGAGGCCCTGCTGCTGGATGTAGATTATCTTCATATTCAGGACGGGTCGTTTTTAGCTAGCGGTAATGATGTGTAATCCTTGAATTTATGCTTAACCTCGTCATCCCTAACGTCAAGTTTTATTTGCTATCTAGTATGTATGTATGTATGTATGTATGTATGTATGTATGTATACTGTCGTCAATATAGACCTTATAAGTGTGTGTGTGTGTGTGTGTGCTTTTATGACAGTATTTTGGTGTGTGTAAGATAATGTTATCTTCTTAAATAAGGTTAATGCAGAAAGGTAAATGGGATTTTTATTGACTGCTGTATACACCAGTTGATAGTACTAATAATTTCTACGTTAATGAATTTGTAGGAACCCTTCTACTTGAGTTTTGTTAAACGTCAAAATTGGGAGTGTCGGAATTCGATACAACATAAAATATTGCTGCGGTACTGCTCGTAAGTCAGCCTGCTAGAATAAGCTCATGGCTTACATGAAAATAAAAAAATTCAAAAGGAAAAAAAACAACGTAGTATTAACATTAATTTTATATAACAAGACTATAAGAAGTCGGTTGACGTTTTTTTTAATTTTTGATTGTTAGTAAAGTTCTTGGGTAGAATATAAATTGTATTGCGTACGTATGTGAGAATAAAAAAATGTGGTTACATGTGCGTTTGTGTGAAAGGGTCAGTATGTATATGCGCGCGTAGTAGTAGCATGGATTAAGGAGATAGGCAGACTTTAGTTTTTACTGTGGACGGTAACGCCGTAGTTTAAGGCAGTCTCTTTGTAGTTTAATCAGGGCTGAGTTGAGCGTTGCTTTTGTGCGTGAACGTGAATGAGGTCTTGAATATCAGCAGCGAGAGTGACGTACTTTGGTGGCATTTGTGTTTCTTTCTTGGAGCTGAACTTCGTGATATTTATAGCTTTTATCTTAAGAAATCATCTCCAGAATTATATTATTCATTCCTAATTGGCCCTAAAATACCACGTGTTATATCTAATACTATGTCTGTGCGACATTTTGGCGGTATCTACCTAAATTATGATGACTAATAACAATCTTTCTGGTTTTTATTCTTCTATGGTTTTTGTATTGTACGGTTTAATTGGCGTGTTTTAACATGTAAGCACTATAGTGCGTTTTATTGATTCACAAATATTTTGTAGGCGTGTTTTAACGTTTATGTAGCTATTGGTGCAGCTGAAAATGCTCCTCGTGTTTAAAATTAATAAGTTTATAATTAAGTTTTATTGTGTGAAATGCGTTGCATATTTTATTAGTTATTTTAGTGTACATGACAAATTTCCGTCGATTGAAGCTAATGTAATTAACGAGGATCATGACAACGATGCAAAAGAACTCAAGCAGCTGTAAAAATATAATTGGTTCAAGTAACTAGACTGAAAGTTCGAGAACCAACGAATACAATTTTTCTACTAGCTCCTTATAAAGATATTTATTTCACTGCTGTTTTCACAGTGGGATACAACTCAAGAAAGAGAAGGTAGATTCAGTCAAGAGAGATTTAAAAGCGAGATTTTACTAGTCTTCTGTCCCAACCCCGTCAGTGAATGCTTGTGCCCTACATTGACCAATCAACGTCATCTTATAAAAGATAGTAACTATCTAGGTACACAAGTACTAAACTTTCTTGTTTTGTATCACGTTTTTAAAAAAATCTGTAACAATGGTCGTAAATAAGCAACAAAAACAGACTCTACACTATTTTACTCCCTGTTAAGTGAAACTCGTTGCACTTAAGTTATGACAGCAGCTCCCGAAAATGGTGAATATATATATATATATATTTTTTTTTACAGAAGTCTCGTAGTCTTTTTTACAGAAGTCTCATTTATATAACGTTCACAACGTTATATAAATGACGAATGTTGACGTCATTGTATTTATAAAAAGTGTTCGTTACTCATTAAAATTTTACTTTCATTATTTTCTAACTAAATAAGATATATGCTATCTAATTTAGTTTAGCGTATTGTGTTCAATATTCCTTTGTAGCTAAGATCGCCACATATTACAGTTAGCGTAAAATTGAATTTTTATTTTTACAAAAATGTTGGGATAGATATGTATTTCCTTTATGCCAACAGATCTCTAAGGTGAACAAGCAGTAACAAAATATTTTCGAAGAAAGCGCAATTCAGTTTTTATATAAAAGCGCAACATGACCTGTAAAAGAGAGAAATAAATTGTATGAACTTCCTTTCTTCACTAAACCTTTCTTACAACCACATATAATAACATCAAGTAATGCTCTAATATACACCATT
Source organism: Ascarosepion bandense (assembly GCA_037127315.1). Taxonomy (NCBI): domain Eukaryota; kingdom Metazoa; phylum Mollusca; class Cephalopoda; order Sepiida; family Sepiidae; genus Ascarosepion; species Ascarosepion bandense. Next base: position 285,228 of record JBBBDQ010002507.1, read on the forward strand.
CAGTCAGTTGAAGTTCTCCAATACCATTTAGTGAACATCTACATCATTTCAATCTCCGTGCTCTCTTGGGGGCCATTGTTTAAAAACTTTATCCGACGTGAGTTGATTGTTGAATTATCGTGACTGAGTTACGGATAGACTGATTATATAATCTCTCATAATCATCTTAAATCTCAGCCGATTTTAATTACTTTTCTTTTGTAGTTGAAATAATGGATTGGAATGGGATAATGAGAGGAAAACGTAGGCGGGTATTTAAAATGTTTCGTTTACCCTTAGAACATAAATTTGCTTTCAATTAATACAACAACTATTTTGATATAAAATTTTAAAATATGTAGAAAAGATGATTTAAAGACTATACAAAGGTTTTTGTATAAAACTGATAATAGAATAAAATATTTGGACACAATTACTACCCCCTGGCAAAAATTATAGAATTAGCGCACTTAGACGATTTTCACTATATTTTTTGTTTCTAATTGTTATTTAGCAATAAATAAACTAATAATTGATTGAACGAGAAACATTTTTATTTAATAGCTGATGCCGTCTTCATAAAATATGACTTAAGCAAACTAAATTAAATTATTTAAATTTATGGTATATTTTTTCCAAGCCACGCAGAGGAAAATATTATGAAATAATTCAATATGAAGGGGGAAATTTTTGGAGTTAATACTTAGTTGCCCATCCTTGAGTTTTTATAGTAACCTTGATTCTTACATACATGGATTTAACAAATTGAAAGTAATATTCTTTATCAAAATTGTTCCAATTCCCTTGAATGGCGGTTCTTTAGTGGATGAAGTAGTTTTGTGGACAATTTAATCTTTTTTTTAATTCATCCACAGATTTTTATTTAGATTTAGATCCAAACTGTTCATCGGCCATGTTATTGATTTTATATGACTTTCCTAAAGAAAAGCTTTAATCCACTTTGCTCTGTACAAAATGAATCATCATCATGAAAAGTGATCTTCATCAACAAATAAATTTTCTATCAATGAAATGAGAAAATTATTCAGGATTTCAATATACATATGTATTTCAATTGTTGAAATGATGATTGCATCTCCCCTGTTTCTTTAAATAAAATACAACCCCCAAATTGTGAATTAATTGGGATATTTACTTTTTTTCTTCAGCCAGTCATCATTAGTGTTTCATTTGAACAGCAACAGACTAAAATACCAGCATCATCATCACCTTGACCAATGCAGATTCTTGATTCATCATTGAATATCACTTTCATACAATCAACACGATTGTTTCTCTTTTTGCCCACGTTAACCACATTTTCTTTTGTTTGTTTGTTAGTGCTGGTTTTCATTTGGCTTTTCCGCATATAAGTCTCATTTCATTCAGCCGGTTTTTAAAAATTTTGACAAGCATTTTCCCTGTTTCAACCCAGTTTGTTTTATTGTACATTTTCTATTTTCAAGGAATATTGCTTTGAGTTTTCTATCCTGACATTTTGATGTCTTTCATGGTCAACTAGTATGTTTTCTTTTTATAACCATCGTATTTCTTTTATATTTGCATTGTTTTAGACACAGCTGACTGAGAACAACCAACATCTTTTGTTCCACTTCACTGTGCCAGTTTGTATTTTAAGGTTCTTTCCATTTTTTCAGTTGGCGTTTTTTTATTTTTTTATTTTTATCCATGATTTCTTTCAATTAAGAATACTTAACAAGATTATTCCCTAATATTTTCCTCTACATGACTTGGAAAAATATACAATTTAAGTGTATGGGTAGGTTTTGAAGGCTATCACAATGCATTTAGTAAAATAAAGGAAGGTAAAGAAGGTGCTGGGTATTACCTATTTATTATTCATTGATATTTCGAGATTTTCAGAATAGTAGGAGAGCTTGATTCACGTCCGTTCGTGAACTGTACCTTTCAACGAAGGGTCATCTTTCACTGCTATTGCTGTTGTTAATTGTTGTTGTTGTGTGTGTGTGTATCTTTAAGTGTGTTTGTGCATGTATGTGTGTGTTTATGGTTTCTATATGAGTGCGTTGACCGATTGTAGGATTTGTCTTTTTCGCATCTTTGTTAAAGCGATAGTGGGCAACGTTTTACAATCTGATGATATATCTGTCTGCTTTAATTTATGGTTTATATATTTACTATATATGTGCGCGTTGACTGATAGCAGGATTTGGTATTCTCGCATCTCTGTCAGAGTGGTAGTGGGTGCCGTTTTATGACCTGGTGTTGTATCTGTCTGCTTTAATTAGAGGCGTGTTTATTGCTACCTTTTTTTCCATCCGGTATTCGTTCTCGTGTGTTCTCCTTTGTGTGCATGCGTGAGCGTCATGTGTGTGTGTTTATATGCGTATAGTCTTGTATTTTTCCATTCTCTGTTCATTTTATATATATATATATATATATCTTTTCCCGGTATCATATATATATGTGTGTGTGTGTCTGTGTATGTGTGTTCCGGTGTATAGTATGTTAGAGTATGGTATATTAGTGTGTGCGTGTGTACGTATCTTTATTACTTTTTTGTGCGTTGGATTGTTGCTAGTGTCTATACGTTTGGGGGATATGTGCGTGCCTGTTCCGGCTTATAGTGTGGTATACTTGTTGCTACTGGTCTCGTGTTAAGAGACATGTATTTGTGTGCGTTAGTCTGATTGCGTGTTTGTGTGTACTCCTTACTGTTGTGGCCGGTGTGTGTCAGGTGCACGATAGTGTTAATTATTCTGTTATGTAATTTGATTGAGTTCTTGTCTATTGTTGATCTGTGGGTGCAGTTTAGCTATTATTAAGGACTCTTTTATGCGTAAATTTCCTTGGTTCCGCTCTTTTGCTTTAATATTGGCTGTTATGTTTCTGTCAGTGTTTTTGCATTTTTTAGGTGCTTGTGGAAGGATGATGCTTGCGTGTGTAAGTGTTCTTTGATTCTGATGTGTAACGGTCTGGTGGTGCTGCCGACATAAATTCCTCGCATTTGGCGTATTTTATGCGATATACAACATAGACCTGGTGGCATGTACCGGTGTCAGCAATTGGCCAGTGTACATGTGGTGTCGTTTCTACTATGTTGTTTTTTGTAGTTGTAATTGAGGTGTCTCCGAAGAGTGGGGGTGTAGTGGACCAGCTGTATGTCCAGTCCCCCTCTGCCGATGGCTCTGCGTATTTTTGTGGTGATGCTTTCGCTGAAGTGTGGTAATTTCAGGAAGCAGGTGTTAGAGGGGTGTGGCGCCCTCGGCCTTTATTACCTTTTTTGTTCCAGGTGACGCACAAAAGACTGAGAGTAACCGTTAGTCTTTAGTACCTCCTTTAAATGTGCAATGTGGGTGTTTGTCTTCCTCTTTGCTGCATTTACCCCGGATATGTGCGAGTTCACTTCTGATGTATCTGGTCTTCGCGCTGAGAGGGAGGGCTGATTTGTAGTGGACAAACATGTCTCTGCTGGCAGGGTTTTTAGAGAAATTGGCGTGGATGTCACCTTTTGCCGATACTTTTAGTGACAGGCATCCATTGTTATCGGGATGTTCGATGGTGAATTTTATGTTGCCATCCATATTATTGAACGTTAATGCCATTCTATTCGCCTCATCATGCGAAGGGATGAGGATAAGTATGTAATCAATATATCTTGTGAATAAGGCGTACGAATGGCAGGTGTTGAGAGCGCGACGTTCCAGTTGATTCATGTATGTAATGGCAAGTATTCCTGATAGGCTGAACCCCATCGGAAGGCCTGTTGTCTGCTTATAGGTGCGCCCTTGAAGTGTTGTCTACTATAGTCGTCAGGAGTAGGTGACTGTCTACTGGGGTGAGGTTGTAGCAATGCAGGCTTAAAGGGGTGTGCTTTCCGTTATCAAGTCAACCGCTGGGCGAGCTAGTACTGACGAGTGAGTACTGAGTGAGACAACATCAAAGCTAAATGCATATGTTGTAGTTTGTTTTGTTGAAGTCTGTGTTGTCTATGGATGACTTCATTGGAACTTGTGACGTGTCTGGGGAAGATGGAGAGTATAAGTTTGAGAATTTGTGACAGAAGCCATGATATTTTGTATGTGGGTCGATTCTTCTACGCTAGAAACGATGGGTCTAATCTGTGGTGTCGTGCTGGTTTTGTGTGTTTTGATGAGTTGGCAGAATTTTGGGAGCTTGCTGTTCCTAGTAGTAAGATTTAGTCTGTATTTGTTAGGGAGTTTACCTTCCTTTATTTTACTAAACGCATTGTGATAGCCTTCAAAATCTACCCATACACATAATATACACAATACTTCAAGCAAATTACAAAACTCTCCTATCTATACAATTTAAATAATTTAATTTAATCTGTTTATGGTATATTTTATGAAGTCCGAATGTTCAGCTATTAAATTGTTTTACGTTTTATCTTTGATTTAGTCAATCTATGGTGAGTTAAAAGAAACCTAAGTGAACATCCTGTAAGTATGCTAATTTCATATTTCTCCAGGGTTTGTAGTGCCTCCCAGAGAGTAAAAAACTACGCCTCCTTGGCCTTACGCTTTCGGCGGACCTCAAATGGAATGACTATATTGAATCCATTGTCAAATTTGCCGCTATGAAAGTCGGCTCTCTCTGTGCAGGGCCCGGAAGTTTTTCCCGCCTGAATCTATCCTGCACATATACAAATCTACCATCCGCCCATGTATTGAATACTGCTGCCATATCTGGTCGGGTGCTCCTGCTACTCTCCTTGGGCTTCTTGACAAAATACAAAGGAGAATCTGTAACGTGGTTGATACTGACTTGGCAGACCGGCTGCAACCACTCTCTCACCGGCGTGATGTGGCTTTCCTGTGCCTCTTCTACAAGTATTTCGTGGCTTCTGCTCCGATGAACTTAGATCACTGGTGCCGCCTAAGCACGAATTTGCACGAGATACTCCCACCCTTTTACAGTTAAACAGATAAGATGTAACCGTAATTTCTACTCCAACAGCTTCTTTTCTCGCGCTTCTCGCCTGTGGAATTCCTTTCCACAAGTCTGCCTTCCCGACAACTACAATCTCCAGGTGTTTAAATGTAGGGTCAATAGACACCTCCTATTATACTAACTTCCAATTATTCTCAGAACACTCTCATCTACCCAACCCTAATTCTCGGTATCCTTACCCGCCTATCACCCACCCTCTGACATTTCCTATATTTAATCATCCTTTCTTCACTCTATGTAGCCCCCTGCGCAGTAGTGGCAGTGAATTGCCTTGCCCGGGGTGAAACGCTTACAAAAAAAAAAAAACGGTCTGTAATGTCGGTATATAAAAATATAGTTCGTTCTAGACGGTAGAAAGTACTTGAATATTCTAGTAGAAACTTGGGTTTGATTTAATCGAAGTGGTCATTCACTGCACCAATTTCTTTTGACAAAGTGGTCATTATGGTTGAAGTTAAGGAGACTGCAATACAACAAAAGAACAGAGTACTTAAGTGACATTTTGACATTAGTAAGAACATAAATGTTTCTACAATGACACTGTTGGGTCATTGTACAAAAGTAGAAGTTTTTCGAACCACCGGAAATTTTCTAAAACTCTCAAAATGCAGAGAAAAGTCTAATAAATTCAACGCAACCCGAAATGAATTTTAAGATTTAACAGCAGCTGGTACATCGGTTACCAAAAGAAGTATCTGTGATGAAAAATTACGTAAATTGTTTAAAATTAGTTGTGGAAAAAAAAGCTAATGATGAAAAGTCACAAGGAGGCTCAGCTGAAGTTTCTATGGCAGCACTTCACAATATCAAGTAACTCTCGAAAAGTAGAATCGAAATTGTTTTACTACGATTTACCTCATTATGTTTAGAAAAATGGCATTCTTTTTCTCCAAATGTAATTACAATATTTCATATGATAAGCGTAACCGTATTCTGACTTCAAAGATCAGAAATCAAATTAAATCGAAAAAGCAAATTTCATTAGTTAGTATGGACGACAAGACATCATAAATATTTTCATGTACTTAAAAAACGCTGCTGAAAATATTTTCCGAACCTTTGTCTAGAGCCTGAAAGAACTCTTAAATGCAGGACATTTGATCTGGTTATCCGAAGTGACAATAATAATTAAGTTTTACAAAATGTTCCTCTCATCATTAATGTCTTCATTACTCATTGACACAACGAATAACACACTAATGCGACGGTTCAACAACAGGAATATACATTACGCAATTCCTTTTCAGCATTAATATAAAACATTATTTAAATTAATCGGACTGTTGTCCTCACTTTTTTATCATATACACGACGTTTCGACCGTTTTATGCTCTGGCCTTCTTCATGTGATTAAAATTCCGAACCTAACCCTTTATTTCGATCACTTGTGTATATTGTTCTCGTTCCATAAGCCATACTACTTCCGGATGTCTTAGTTATCTCTTAGTTAAAGCGTCGTGAATATGACAATAAAGATAAGGACAACAACCCGAACAATGTAAATACTACCTCATCTCAGAAGTATAGACCAATATTAATATGAAAATTTGAACTTTCGTGAGAATTTATGTAAACTATTATGAACTTTGCTATTGTTTTCATCTATCATTCAGCACACTTTACAAATAATAAATTTTACGTTAATGATATTGTTGCTAACCTGGTTTGTATTTCTATTCATTATGCTAATGTCACTAAGCACATCTAATTTAGTCAACTAATTCCTAATTAGTTATTACCATGTTGTTCTATTCCCAAGGGGCGTCTGGATACAGAATACTAAACAGCCGATTATATAAGTATCGCACAGACCTCTAGAACTTGACTACCTCAATGCGATCTCTAATAAGTAGTAACCCCAACAACACTACAAATAACCTAAATCCGATTCTTATTTATAAATCTATAAATGGAGCTATGTATTTTTGAGGTCACGAGTTACTGATAAATATTAGGTTAGTTGTTTTTAAAATTTTTATAGTAAATGATAAATGTAAGGTGTTTATCTCAGTCATTGAGTACAGATGGATTATATTTTTAAGATGAACTGGCCATTAAAATAAACTCTGTGAAACTGTCCTTCTATCATTTACACGATACCCGTATATTTAAATTCGAGAAGTAACATTAAAAATGTCACGATGTAGGTAACAATTTTTCTTTGCGATACGCTCAACATTTACTTTCTAATAATCACCGAGACGGTTGGAAGTCACTCAGTCAGTTAAGCTCTATGCGTGATACACGCTTGGGCGATCTTATCACTTTCGATTCATGACTGACTGAGCAGACTTTTCTCGCAGTAGGTTACCGTTTCTTTTTGCGATAGACTGATTGCTAACCAAGGTTATAGAACCCAATCTGTCTTGCTATTCAACCCATAGCTGGGGGAATAAGTGATATACCCTTTTCAAGGATATTTGTGAATATAACGGACTGGGGTTGAATTCGACCTTTGCTCTTCGATATCTCAGTCCGAGACGATATCCGTTACACCAAAACGCACTTGATCAGTCGGAAGTATTCGGACAAAAACATGAATTTTGACAATTTATTCACAATTTTGAAGCGGATCTACAACAGCTTATTCGAAAGTTGGAAAAACACAAAAATAGTTTTCAGAAATTTCGATTGAGATAACTAGGTTTGAAACGAGTTTAGAAACTCATTTGAACACACATATAGCATTTTAGTCATGTTTTGGTCCCAAAAACAAATCTCGCTGCAGAAGAAAAGATCACAATTTGGGTTTATTATTGAAAACCGCAGTTTAGTGCTGTTGCACAAAGAATAAACACATTTAAAATAATTTTTATAGGATTCAAAACATATAACACTAAGAAGATGACAAGGAAGGTCACTCAAACAGACTACGATAGGTTGCCGTCACCCTCGAAAGACATCAGCAATTGTATTGTGTTGTAGATGCCAACAAAATTAATGATATTTCAACAAATTGTCAATGACCGAGTAAGATTGTATTTCGGTCTTGAAATGTCCCCGCTTTGTTGAATGATGCTTATCAGAAAAAAATGCATCTGTTGGACTAAATAAAATAGTGGCTTAGACCATAGAAAATTGGAAGAAAGAATATATATATATATATATATATATATATATATATATATATATATATATATAACGAGATAGATTTCCCTGTTTGACCAATATTTAAAATTAAAAGTTATCTTTGTAGGGTTTCATAAAATTATTTTCACCACTACATAGTGAACGGTTTTGAATATTCATTGAATATGACAAAACAATAACTGGAAGGCAAAAGCAAGTGGGAATGTTTTTAAGATACAATGTAGAGATTTTCAAATGTTGCAACAAAACCTCATGATTTGAATGCTATCAAAAATTACGATGAGACTTGAAACATGTTTAACGGAAAGTTTTAAGAGTCTGAAGAAAACTTTTTGTAGTAATTTCTATTAACTCTTAAACGTTACATTCTTCAAACCAAAAATTTTCTGCTTTTTCTTTTGTTTGAGTCTTAACAGTTCTGTATATTTTTTTAAATATCTGTTCTTGATTTATATTCTTTCGCATGTTAATTTTAAAAATTGTGCTGCAGAAATACATTAAATACCCATTTTTCAAGTGTCTACATAATCCCTCCCCTACTTTGCACCCTAAATAGCAACTTTAAAAATCGGTAAATATAACTGCAGTTAGCTTGTTATGTTAAAATTTCGACGTATTGTCTTTCAGATGTATCTTTTCCGAATGATTGCATTACATCTTCAACAGTTTCAGCGTTTCCACATATTTGTTGGCACGAGAAGCGCAAAAGCGTTAGCCATTTAAAGTAATTTATCCCTCAAAATACTTATTGTTTTCTGTCATTAGTTAACTGCGTGCTTCAGGAATTAAGTGTCACTTGTCACATGAGTTCATTATTAATGAAGTGTATGAGAGGTGTTGAAAACTTCTCGGCCAGACCCATTCCTAAAAACTCAAAATCTGGCTGAATGACAACAAAATTTGGTCAAACCGAGAACTTTTCAGTAGTCCCTTGAATTGTTAAATTGGGTAATAGTTTAAATTCGTAGCATATTGTCTTTTGGTTATTATGATATTTCGCTAATTTTGATATTAGCGAAATATCGTAATAACCAAAAGACACTATCAAAAGTTTTCATGTAAAAAACACTACATTTATAAGAAAACAGTGTTCATATATTTGAGAGATTCTTTTTAAGTCTGTGGAAGTGCCTGAGTAAAAAGTATACAGGAAACGACGTATGGTGCGTAAGTGGCTCCTTGTAAGAACAAAGAAATCTAAAGATTTTCTTTAGAATAAAACAATTTTTCTAACAACGTTTTTCTAAGAAACACATCAGGTTGCAAAATGCAGAGAAAGTTGAAAGGTAATAAATATGGGGAAAAAAGGCCTTAAAAATAAAAGATTTTTTGTTAATATGAAATAATTTTATCTATAAAACAAAATCAAAATGTTGAATTAATTTAATTTCTACATCTGTATAATGTTGTTCAATTATTTGCTATGTGTGCACATGGATGAGACTAACAAAAATTAGGCAAATATAAGAAAGAAAATCAAGAGAATAAGGTTAGAAAGAAGTAAAAGAAAACTAAAAAAACCGATGTTATTTATTCATACATCTTCATTTATTGTATGGAGACCTCGAGGTGGTGTAATGGTTATCAAGCTTGTCTAGCTAGAACCATTACAATTGAGTAGTGAGTTCGATCCTCAATGGGTGTCCCATTCTTTCGGCCCTGTGCCACATCTAAGATACGCTTAGAAAGTCACCATCTTCATTTATTATAGGAAAATGAATAAAAACACTTTTTAACTTCCAAATGTTAATCCCATACAAATTCTTTCCATGTACATATAGGGGTATACCTCACCTTACATCGGTAATTTGTTCCATGAGAGACGACTTAAGTTTCCGAAGTTACCACAAATAACCATTCCCAGTTCTGCATTTTATTTTTTAATGATATAATCTATTTTAAGCTAACAAAAAAAATAAATTTTAATTTTTAATATAGTACAGAAAAAAAGTAACCTCAATTTACAAATACATCTACGTACATACTTTTAAAAATGTAGATGTTTACAATTTGGCGATCTTTACGCGGACTCTTTATTTAAAAATTTACTCTAAGGCATAAAATAAAATGGTTTTGTAAGGTTAAATAACAAATTCTGTTATGAAAATTATTTTGCGATCGTAGAAAATGAACTAATTTATGTTAAATTTGCCAACATTTACATTGAATTTGTTTATTTACATCGCGGATGTATTAACATTTACTAAATGTACGTATTTTAATATGATTTTACTTTCATTCATATTTATTGTACAATGTACAGTAACATTATCTATCTGTGCTTTTAACGCTTTTCTAGTGATATTACGACTTCAGTATTTGTGGCGGACAGACGTAAGATCGAATAAAATGACTTAAACTTGATTTTTATTTTCCATATATTTTTGACAAACAACATATAATCGAAAACGACTTCCCTCGAAATGACGTAACCCGAGGTATGCCTGTATTAAAACGCACGAGTGATGGGCTTTCTACACATGAAGTGGTAAGATGTAAATATGAAGTAAAAATAAGAATGTCATAAAATATAAAACAATGTTTTCTCCTTTAATTTCTTTAAGCCTTTCTATATAAATTCTGTAAATTGTTTGTTCTCTATATACGCACACATAATATTAAAGCAACTAAATTTGCCTTGACGCTGCAAAAGGGTAATGTGAAAATGCATAGTAGCTGGATCAGCTATCCCAATTTTAGGGTGGATGCCCTTACATTACTTGATTTATGTAAGTTCGATACAGAACTGCCAAAAGTGGCGAGACATTGAACTTCAAGAATGGGATTCATCACAAGTCAATTCTCCCAAAACCACAAACGATTGATTGTGGGCCAAACGGATGTACATTTTGCAATTCTATTTTCTATATTTTCAAGGATTGAGCAGTAAGTTATAAATGATCCCCATAAATCTTACTTGATTAATTGTGTGAATAAAAAGATTTTTTGAAGGCATCATCAAATTTTCATTTTATATGCTTATCTATGTTCATTATTGACACAAAGTTTTACACTTGTTATTGTTACTTGATTAAAATCCTTTGAATATATCAGTAATATTGCTTGAGGTAACTGTAGGTCTGTTCAGATGTGCGTTGTGGAGTAGTGGATATCGGCTCGGAAAGAGAAATCGCAGAGCCGAGTTCGAATTCCAGTTGAATTCCTTGTATAAACTTACTTGCAGATACCCTTGGGAAAGGTATTAATCCGTCTCTTCTTCCTCCAGCGATGGATTAAATGTCAACACAGATTGGGTTCTATAGCGTTGGTTGGCAACCAGTTTACCGCAGAAGGTAACGGCAACCTACTGTGGGAAAATCTTCTGACCAATCAGTCATGTCTCCTTCGGAACATGATCGCCCAAACGTGTATCATGTATGGCACTTAACTGACTCTATGACACTGTTTTCAGAACTTTCGCCCTATCGTTTTACATGTGACATCATACAAAAATACATTATTCCCTAGTTAGACACGATTAATTTATTTGCAATATCTAACTTCATTTTATTTCGGTGTTTATTCTTACATTTCACGGATTTCTAGTATCGTGACAAAACTTAACGCATGAGTAATTCGTGCGTGTAATTTTTACTTTTATATAAACAAATGTTACGTCATTATTTTAATTTCAGATGATACATTTCTGTTACACAGTACATGTGCTATGAGTTACAAATAGTGTCAAAAAGCTGAGGGGAGCAGAATTATCGGAGAAAGTTTCATGAATCCGCGAAATCGGTCGAATCTCTCTACCTTTCCCAACATAAAAATTTCAATGTATAACAAATGTATTGCTTTCCTGGAAAAAAAAGTTTTACCTTCACTTCTACCTTGAATATTTGCAATCAATAGACATCACACCAAAAGCATCATGTCCTCTGCCCTGTTCTACAAGTCAGAAACTAAATCTAGAACTTTGCTTTAGTTATTTATAATAAACTCGTGGAATGTCAGTGGCAATACGCAACATTGCGCAAAACGTATTCCTGCGCCATATGACAGTACACGTGTTGATTATTGATTTTCTTTTGTAACAAAATAAAGATGTTAGACGAGAAACAAACTAAATGAAATGTCACCAAGAAAGTTAAGTTTTGTAGATTCATAGTTACCAGAATAAAAATGGGAAGACATATTCTCCCCGTGATTTTGATTTCCAGAGGCCAATTTTTTTTAGAATAAAGTCTTTTACTGAAGTCGGAATACTAAATCGTTCTATGCAATCAAAATACTATGATACAGCATGTTACTATCTTTTGATTTCCACCATCTTGAAGATAGAACGCGAGTAATACTTTCTTATCTATCCTGCTTTCACATCCTCACATTACCATCGTTAGCTGTTCTTTTACTTGTTTGTTTACACCCACTCTTTAGTAATATCTTGATCGCCACCATCCTTTCTCATATCTCTTCAATTTCAAGTGATATCGTTTTACTTTCCTCCTCTCTATTTTTTCTTTTTTTTCCATCTGTCGTTTTTCACTTTTACCTTCCTTTATTTGTTTTTACATTTCTTTTTCTTCTCTTTCTTAACTTTCTCATTTTCTTGATTTTTCGTTTTCTTCTATCTGCTTCTAATTTTGACAACATACATTTTTCTCTCGTACTTCTCATCAATATATATTCTCTGCTTTCAACTAAACTCACTATTACCTATATTTTCTGTTACATTTTAACCGCTTTCTCTACTTGCCATCTACTCAACAAATGCCCTCATTCATTGTTTTGTTTTTTGTTCTTTCTGTGACTTCTTTCTGCTAACTACATATCTTGCCAAAATATACTTTCCGTTTTGCGTGGGTGGGATTTTGGAAAGCTCATTGCAGAATCAAATTTTTACTGCTATTAATATAAGAATCAAATTTTTACTGCTATTAATATACAGCAAATAATATATAAAAATTGACGAGGAGTAAAGTGACTGTAGGGAACCTTCTTAAAAATATCTAACTGAACAAAATATGGGTCACTTGTAATATTTCGATGTATTTATCATATCCTCGTTGTAGGAATGAATAGAACAACTGGTTTCAGATTTAAAGAAACTACAGTCACTATTTAGTCAGAGTTAGAAAATCGAGCAACGAAAAGATGATTTTGTTCTGATATAACATACTAAACACCCGGAAGAGAATACCATTTTTGGATTGTGATTGAAAGTAAAGAGCTTTGCTGATAGAAATAAGGAAGAGATTGAATGTACTTCTAATTGATAAACGAAACCCATAATATTTTATAATTAAATTGTGATGCTTAGTTCATGATACTGAACAGCGTTCAACCAAATAACACAAACATTAAAATTTACCTTCATTATAAATGCACAGCATATAAAAGTAACAGGAAAAGTTTGAAATACCTCCACGCAATTGCCGAAAAACAGCATAGTATGATGTTAAAAATACTTGAACTTAATAAAAACAAAGTTTTATCATCAAAATCTTTGTTATTATTAAGAGGAAGGATCAAATTTTGTTGTCATTATTTCTTTTAATTTTTCAATCCTTTCTAACACTTTCGAAATGTCAGTTAAAATTTCTTTTTTTGTTTTCCGTTAGCAATTCATGCCATGTTTACATAAAGTGACTACTAACTAAAGAAAACGTAATATTACGCAAGTCATTTTATGGCGTTGAAAGACATGTGTGATACCGACCGAACAAGAGCGAGAAACCGGATGTTGGCTCTCTCACAACAAAAAGGCAAATGAATAAAACTCGTCGTGCGCACCCGAGTTTGCGCAGATGTTCCGGTTGAAAAATAAAAATTAATCAAATATCAAATTACCATTTCGCGAGTCTACGCGAATTTTATTTACCAGCCAATGGGAAGCCCAGAATCAAATTCAAGTATGAAATTCCAAACGAACTTCTGATCCAAAAGGCAGATATAAAAAGCCGAGACAAAGCATCGTTAGACAAATGGTGATAGGATGAAGTTATCAGTGACTCCCCTTGACTTAAGTCGAGCGGCTACTATGCTGACCTCTTTCTTTCTCCTTGTCTCAAAAGTACTTATTGACCTCTTCAAAGACATTCCTCAAAGTACTTACTGACTTACTGACCTTAGAAGCGGCAGCTTCAAAGTGAACATTAATCCCACTACTAAGCTTTTTATCTTTTCAGCATTATATTTTCCATGAACATTCCTTTATCTCTTTCAGCTCATTATTATTTGTCATGAACTCTTTAACCTCCGTTGGACTTATATTCAAGTATTGCTTTAATTGTAAAACATAAATTGAAATGTGTATATATAAATGTTCTTTTATACTTAAATTGCCTTTCTTGATTTATAATCATTTTAGGAATTATAGTGGGCTATCTTCCCACAAGGCCAAATTCCGTTAACCTGAACGGTATACAATTATCCTTCACTATAGCGGAATCCTACTACTACTAGAAAATGAATAAATAAGAAGATATACCCGCTTTATAGCGCGTATCTTATTCAATCAGTTTTTTTAGAAAATTCTAGTAGAAACATTTTTACATCTGTTACCCCCCCCCCTACACACATTCCAAGTAATTGCACAAAAGTTCTAGAAATACATTATTTATACCATTTTTTTTTAATTAGTTAAGTGCAGGACTCATAATTTCAGGATATCATATTCTAAAGAAGAAAAAATTCGATGAATGATAACTTTTTATAAGAATTGTTTACATTTTTTCTTTGCTAATTAAAGTTTCAAAGATCTTTCAAATTTCTTCCAGTTACTCAGTGTTTTCGGCTATTAATTTAATAAATAAAAACTTTATTTACAAATCGAAAATTGAAAAGCTTAATACAAATAATTTAGAATTAAAATTTTTAAAATAGTTTTTAAATTCTTTTTATTTATGTTAAACTGCACATTTTCTTTTACTATGGAAACTTATAAGAGACTTATCATTAAAAAGTCACGTTTCAAGGGCTGTTCTCCTTACGAAGTGTAGTGTTAAATTTGGTTATGTCAATCTTTTAGTCACCATACTTACAGATATGCGAACTGATTTACGACAGGGGGTTATCATCGCCTACTTGAAAGGTCAACGAGTCAGACCTTTCCGATTAAGGAATACTTTTATTCTAAATTTCATGCAATAAACAAGTAATATTTGTTTCAAATCAGATTATTTTAACTTTAAATTTGCTAATTTTCTAAAAATAACGCGTGAGAAATGTATATTTTGTTTTTGCGAGAGAATTTAAAACCGAAAATTAACTTTTGTTCACAAATGTGTCGATCACTCAAAAATGGCTGAAAAATTGACAATTTTAAAATAAATCTCGAAACTTTAGATTCCAATAAATATAATTTTTGTTTTAAATACACCCAAGTATTTTGCTTACTAGAAATAATAAATTTACTTATTTAGCTTTCAATTAAACTAAAATTGAAGTTTCAAGAAAACGTTTTTTATTTTTTTAAATTCAATTTAAAACTTTGGTACCGAAAATGGAGTGGAAATACCCAGAGGAAATCATCTCTTCATATTGATTGCCTTATAAAGGTTGTTTTGTCTCCGTTTTTAAATTGTTGCATGAATATTGACATTTGACAAATCTTAAAACACGAACAATAATGAAATCTGGTCAATTTTTAATTTTTAGTTTTATCTTCGAAATAAGGAGCATGAAACATTAAGATAATTTCTACAGAAGAAAAATTTAAAACAAATACCTACGAAACCAAATTACATACTGATATTCACTGCTACGATATGTAAAACTATTATGAAGTTATTTTACGAACATTCTCTTTCTATTTTCTCTGCATTTCTTATACACACACTTTTATTAAAGAAATTTTGTTGCAACTCATTGACACGAATACCACTTCAATAATTATATGTATATTATTTTATAATAGCGCTCATTGTAATTACTACTATTGTAGTAACGATAATAATAATAATAATAATAATAGTGATTAAATGAGATGATCATCAAGCAACTCTTTTTGCAATTTCCAGGGGAAACTGCTTCTCGCCGCCTATCCAGGCCCCAACAATGACAGAAAGAGAATCTTGCATAAAGTTAAGCAAAGGTAAACAAAACCGGATCTGGACTAATGAGTTTTAATAAATATATAATTTAAAGACACCATTGTGATCGTTCAGTTAATATAAACAATCATGAATGAATCCTATTAACGATTTTTTAAAAAAATGTAACCCTATACAGGGCCTGAGAGCCACTCAAGGTAAAGGACCAGTCGAAATGGTAATGACGAAGGAGGTGCGTAATGGAATGGAAGAGAACGTGGTAGGAAGTGTAAATCATAGAGATGGATAGATTCAAACAGACATGGATGGATGGATGGATGGAGTCAGACTCAGGTCGTATAAGTGGGATAGTCAAAGAAAGGAATGAAGAGTATAATTAGATTTTGCTCGTAAGAGATTGAAAAGAATACGTAAAAAAAATTTGTACAGATTTGTTGATGTTGAGTAAGAAATAGAAGCCAAAAATGTTGCGTAAAATGTGACAACAGTGGCGCCAACAGTATTATCGTACCTACAAATATAAAAATAGTCAGCGTAGAATCAGCGACGGTAGAAAAGAAAAAATAATCTGATCCAAATCAATAGAAATAGTTGCTTACCTACATAAATTATTATCACCTTTAAATCCCTTTAATTTCTTCTTTCCTCGCCGACTTGGTTCTTTTAATCTTTTTGTTTTTTTTTCTTCTGTTTCTTAAACCCCATTCCATTTCCCTCAACTTTTTCTTTTTCTTTCTGTTTCTATTCCAGTCCTGAATGTTCATCTTTTACTTCACCGCTTCACTTTTATGTTTGTTTCTCTTTGATTGTAAAGATGAGTTTCTTCCTTTTTGTCTTTCTACTTCCCTATACTGTAAATAACCCGTTCTTGAATTGATGAGGATAGAACAGACCTATATTAGAACATTTGAAGCATTTTTCTGTCTATCTGTCATTTGCAGGATGCAACCTGGATAGATTTTTCTGGCTTTTTTTTTTATCATCGCGATCAGTTTCCTACTCATTCAATGACCTGTATATTTTCGATCACAGAGAGCTATTAAACGAAAAACCGGTACATCATTTCGGCATTTTAAATATATTTAACCTAGGTATCTCCACTCATTTCCGATAACTAACTTTTAAATTTAATTTTTAAAAATAAAAAAAAGTTTTCTTGAAATTTTTATTTTAGTTTTAATTGAAAGCTAAATGATTAAATTTATTATTTTCAGTAAACAAAATACTCTGGTGGATTACAAACAGAAATTATATTGATTGGAATTTAAAATTTTGACATATTTTTTAATTTTTCAAATTTTCGGCCATTTTTGAGCGATCGACACATTGTAAACAAAAGTTAATTCTCGCTTTTAAAAATCTTGCAAAAATAAAATATACAACTACGACACATCATTTTTATAAAATTAGCAAATTTGATGTTAAATTAATCTGATTTACACCAAGTATTAATTATTTACAGCATGAAATTTAGAATAAAACTATTTCTTAAACACAGAGTTGAACTTTCTGACATTTCCCCCGTATTTGACATGTTGATGACAGCTCGACAGATGCGAGATAAGATATCCGTATGGTGACCGGAATTGATAAAATTATCCAATTAAAAAAATTAAAGGTGAAACACATGACATTTTAATATACACACAGAAATTACCATAAAAAAAAATATGATATAAAGTGAAAGTTACAAAAAAGTTGAAACATACCGTTTGTTTTCATACACAGCTCCAGCATACGAAAACCACATCCACCAACAATTATCGCTTGAGTCAACAAACCAGAAATGCTTCTACCATTGGATCTACACTTGCAACTGAAAATGATAAGTGTTGATTTAGACGTCAACTTCTTCATCTTCATTATCTCCTTCGTCTTCGTCGACTTCTTTGTCTTCGTCTTCGTCAATTTCTTCTTCGTCCTTCTTCTTTTTCGTCGACTTCTTCGTCTTCGTCGTCTTCCTCGACTTCTTTGTCATCGCTTTCGTCGACTTCGACTGCTTCATCTTTGTCCTTTTCTTCTTCTTCTTCTTTGTTTTTGTCTTCGTCTTTTTCAACTCCCTTTTCGTTATCTTCTCTTTATTTTTATTTTCTTCTTCTTGAAATTAACCTGCCTACCGCCATGTACAACTTGTCTTGCTGCTAACATTGAATTAAAACTTCTCAAACGACGTTCGCGTTCACCTTCAGTCTTGGCAGCTTTTATTGTAGCGGCGTCTTTGTTCACATGAACGTAACGTTGAACGTCAGTCTCTTGAGTTCACGCAGCTGCCGTAGACGCAACCTTTCGGCTCTGCCGCCGATCACATTGATTCGAAAAAATTTTGTGTCCATCAAAGTTTCGGGCCTTGATCTACAAGTTATCCAATTTTGGTTGAATTCGCATAAGGCGTCTCGGAGGAGAAGAGTTTGTAAATTTTAAGGGCTTCGGTGATTTCTGCCTTACGCGATTCGTAATCGTAATCGATTCGAAAAATGTTTGCGTTATGATCGACAAGTGACCCAACTTTGGTTGAAATCGGACCAAGGGTTTCGGAGGAGTAGGGTTCGTTAGAATGGAGACACACAAACACTCAGACAGACAGACATATCCATTTTTTTATATATATATATATATATATATATATATATTTACGTGGCCTACATTGACTGGCATTTAAGTGTCTTGTTATGCATGGGTGATACATTCGGCCTCACATGTTCACTCTTATTTATTCTCTTAAACTCATTCTTGTAGTGGCCGTCGTGGTAAAATTACCTGACATTCAACTTTCATCTGATCAGTCACTCGGGTTTCACGCCGATTATCTTTTTAGGAAATTGTTTACGCTATCCATTGTCTAGGCTATCAGTAGCTCGTTTGTTGTCTTATCTCAGCTGGTCTTGAGCTTAGTTTCAAATATTGATACAATATCAGCAGAGCATCAATTTTATAGCAGATTTGAATATTCCAGATTTTCTTACAAATGAGATCCTCAATGTTCGATCAAGAGCGATTCTGCGCAATGATGCGGCGAAAAGATAGGAATTTACAAAAATACTTATCAATAAATGCTGTAGAATAAATTAAATAAGAGAAGTACTAAAATAGATTATATTCATTTTATTCAAACTATACGCTAATAGTCTACTCTTTACGTCGAGCTTTAAAAATATAAAATAAAAAATCGACTGATATTAAGTTACGAAAAGTTAGACATTGAGTTTTTTTAAGATGCATGGATTTAAAAAAAATAATTAGAAAATGTCCTAGTTCTTCCTAACCTTTAAGCGTCCCAGACACATCGTAAATGTCACTTGTTTATCATCGTTATTTCCATCATCACCGGTGTTGCTATGGATGCTGTCATCATTATCGTAGTCACATATACAAGTGTCGGTTGTCAACTATCATATTTCTTCATCAAATAAAACTTGAATGTAATTTTCTAGAAAAGAATATTGTCCTGGGAGTCTAGAGAGTCTCAATAAAACAATGACCTTCTTATTGAATATGGTTGAAAATAAGTGAATACGGTAGAAAAGATGCAAAAACTAAAACGTACTAATTCTGTTCATGGTTTCAATAGATTGAGACTTAATATAAGTACTATAAGTTGTTTACTTGTTATTCCCATTTATGTATATGGGGATTTTTTTAAAAGTTACAATAAATAATTTTTTATTTATTGTAACTTAATCACAAAAAAAAATAAAATCAATTCAGATTGTGTTAAAAACTGAATCGCAACATAAGAGGCATTCTTTATTTTCTGCCTGTGTTTGAGTCCCCATCTTACTAAATTACAAAAACAGCGATTTATTTAAAGCAACCATTCCTATGTTTCAACTTTAGTAAAGAATGTCACTTTTAAATTCTAAACATTAGCCAAATATTCTGAATTTGTCAGTTTTCTTGCAGACTGTATTTATCAATAATTAATTTAATTCCCTTTCTACTATTACTTTGCTAATGTGAATTCACTCTATGGAATAGTAATAAAATTTAAATTCTGTTATTAAAAATAGTATTTTATTATTATTCAATGATTTTACAACGAACGCCTTAGAAATGCCTGACTCGTATCATATTGAAAAAATCGAGTAGACATAAATAAACAATGTCTTACCAAGTAGTAAGGTAGAGTGCAAAAAGAGCAAGCCAGAAAGATAGACGTGTGGTGAATACGAAATGAAAATAACTTTCTTTTTTTCTCTTTGCAAATTCACGAGCCAGTGTGAAAATCTATTTTTGACCAATAAAAAAAGATTGCCTCCGTGTTGAGAAAAAGACCAAGGCAAATTTCGCGAGCCAGTGCGAATTATTTTCTAACCAATGAAAAGAGAGCGATTTATAAAAAAATAAATTAAATATTCATTGACCCGTGCCATGTTTCTTTTCGCCCAAAAATGAGTTTGCGTTCTGATCTAACCACGTGACCGAGCCGTCCTATTTATTAACGTGCCCGGCCGGTTAGTGACAGTTGAAGCCAGAGAAAAACGGGAGAGAGAAAAGCAGAGACCACGCATCTGAATAACGTCGGTGTCAAATTTCAGGCTGATACATTATCAATTTCTAATGACAAATAGGAATTTCAGGGACTCTATTCAACAGTTAAAGCTATATCTTTTATTTTGAATTCAAACGTTTAACTTTAGTGTGAAAGAAAACGAACTCTCTCAATTTGGTTTAAGCATTTTGGAAATTTACTTCGTGTCTGATAATTTAATATGAACAGTTTCTCTTCTTAACTATTGTGTGATTACTTGTCTTGAAACAAGCTACTGACAATTACAAATGTGTAAATAAATACCTTATCTTGTGTCGTTGAAATGTACACACATGCTATTATACCCTACTTCATCTTTGGACGGAACTTTCATGACCAAATAATTTTCTTTACTGCGGTCAGATATCTTGGAAAGTTATAATGAAATTCCATTATATCTTTGAAAGACATAATGGAATTTCACAGTTAATCAATTCTATATTAAAAGATTTTTGTTTTTTTTTTGTTTGTTTTTTTTTACACCCCGCCTAATTTTATTTTTCTTGGTAAAAAAAAAAAAAGAGAACGTCCACTCTTTTTTCCGAATGTTAAAAAAGGTACAGGTAAATTAGACTCAACTATACGGAAAAGTTAAAAGAACAAATATTTTAAAATAATAAAACAAATTTTACAAGATGGACTTGTACCAAAAATTTATTTTGGGCTCTTTATTTAAAAAATAGTAAAGTAGGATAACATGTCAAGAAGTGATTTTAAAAGATTTCTAAGCAATCTTCAAAAAAAAAAAAAAAAATTGAATAGGAAATATAAATTTTCGATAAGGCAAGAAATAATTTTTAGAAAAAAGAGGTGCACCTTTCCAAATAGGAAAAGTAAATAATCACAGAACTAAGACAGCTTAGGCAATTTCAAACTAGGTCATTATAATTTTCTTTTTTAGAACACGGTTCTAATAACAAATTTTTAATTTCTTTTTTAGTATGATTCTCAGGAGGCAACCAAAAATCGATTTCTCTTCTGGGTCCTTATGGACTATTGGACGAAAATTTTGTCTCCGTTCGTCTTAGTTAAAATATTTGTTTCTTTAAAGATTTTATCTCCTTTGAAATTTGAAACCTTCTTCCGCAACCAGCAGGCTCCGTCCCTTTGTGCGATTTATCACTCTCTTCTGCTGATTACCCACCTTCTGCCTTGAAATTGATTACATTCTTATGCTTATCTGCTGGGCCTTCTTTTTGTATGAGAACTATAGGGGCTCCATACAAACTTGACCTTCAAATTTTTTATTGAATAATAAATGAAAATTGCACATAATTTTTTAAATTTAAATACTTAAATTAAAACAATTCACCTTGACTAAAATATTTCGACTGTTTTTAACAGGCAATTCTAAAAATAGAAAGTTTTACGAACAAATGTATCAAATTTCTAAAACTAGTCTGGCTTTCTTTATAATACACTTCTCTTAAAATAAAAAAAGTATGCATATCAGACAAAACTAGACGATTATTTATTTGTTTATTTACATAGTTTAATTTTTTTTTTTATATTATTAACTGATATTTTTTATAACATATAAAAGGTGAGTAGTAAAACAATAGTATGGGATTATTATGTCGCGGTGTGCCCGATCACCACTCCCACTTTGTGTAAACAATCCCAGATACGCCTGTCGACAGAGAACGGTCACGACCCACATGTGCTAAAAATAGCAACGACCTCTCTTCAAACAAAAACTTAATTATCGACACTAAACAAAAACAAAAGACCTTTAATTTTGAATGTAAATTAATTTAAATACAGTCGACAAACACCGAATACATTTTGATTGGAATTAATACGGCCTGAAATTAATTATAGTCATTTATTTGTTTAGCGAGCTCGCTGCTGTTGTAAGAACGTTTTTTATAAATGCCAGCGATTTCACAGCAAAGAGGCTCTTGGTTAGGGGAGACCAGTTTAGACCGGTTTTGAACCTATCCACTGCGATGGATAGGTAATGTTTTGACAAGTACCTGGGCGTACGAGCTCAGGTTCACCACATTAAAAAAGACGTTGTGTCACATTTCTCTCAAGTGGGGGAGAAGAGTAAATATCCTTGGCTAAGGGAGACCAGTTCAGACCGGTTTTGAACATATCCACCGCGGTGGAAATGTAATGTTTTGACCAGTACCTTGGCGTACGCGCTCAGGTTCCCCACGTTACAAAAAGACCTTGTGTCACATCTCTCTCAAGTGGGGGAGAAAAATAAATATCATTCCGCTAGGGATTCTCCGGCTGGGTCTAAAAATGATTTATTAAGACCGGTTTTGATAGATAATACTTTGATACAGTACCTGGGCGTACGCGCTCAGGTTCCCCCCATTGAAAAAAAAACAATGTGTCACATCTCTCAAGTAGGGGAGAAGAGTAAATATCCCTTGGCTAGGGAAGCTTCAGCCTTCCAGCTGGGTTCGAAATGACCAATTAAGACCGGTTTTGAACATATCCGCCGCGATGGATAAGTAATGTTTTGACTAGTACCTGGGCGTATGTGCTCAGGTTCCCCACATTAAAAAAAAAAGGACCTTGTGTCACATCTCTCTCAAGTGGGGGAGAAGAGTAAATATCTCTCGGCTAGGTGGGTAAGAAGCCTCATTGCATCGCGACTTTGATTCAAGTCGACCGAGCTCCCAGCGGCCTCCAGCTCACTCCTGCAGCGACTCCGGCAGCCACCAGTTACCTACTGCGCCTTTTCACTGACGTCCGACGACCTGTTCCAGTGCCCACTACGTCCAGCGACCGTTTGCAGCGCCCGCCAACGTCCGGCTACCGCTCCAGATACACGACCTTCATGGCCTTGCCATTCACCGTTCGCTTAAAGAAAAAAAAAAGAAAAACCCGATTTGCATCGTCTCCAACTGACCATCTGTGTTTGTCATCCGTCTTTGCTATTGCCGTCTCCTTTCCTTGTTTTTGTGTCTACTTTCTTTGTTGCACGGTCGATTGGCACTTACACCTCTCGGCCCTACCCCGCAACAATTACTCCACCAACACCTGCTCGGTGATGTTGTCAGTCTAAAAACAATAGAAAGGGTACAAACAGTTTTTTCTTTTTCACTCTTCACCTACAAGATGACAATGACATTATGGGGGAAAATAACCCTCGGAGAATGAGCTTCTTATTCCCTGAACCACGTGTTGCATTGCATACGACACAATAGTCACTACGCTATTTCCTGTGCAGAAAATCACATACGACCACAAAAACCTATCTCGTAAATTATAGTTCTCCAACGCAAGAAAATATCCTTCTTCAACAAACGAGTCAACTCCGTTATAAACTCATCACTCTCAAAACGAACTGCTACCGTTACAATCTGACTCCCTTTTCTTATTTTGTTCTCATTATTCTTTTATTATTATTTTGAGAAGGTGTAAACATGGTAAACCATTTCCATTCTTATAGTTTTTAAATGAAATAAATAAATGCTGAATTCATTTACTTTGAGAAATAAATTTAAATGTTCCTCCTTATTTTGTTAGCGGATACACGTTTAATTTTAACGTACCCCTCACCCATAAATATTAACTTTGAGTTTCTTTGAATAGGACTTATGCGAGCAATAGCAAACGCTATACATTTTATCAACATTACAAATTTCGAATCTTCTATCGTTTTGAAATAGGTGTAAAATATTTTAGATGTTTCAGGCATTTCTACAATATAATATTGTAATTTTGAGCAAAAATCGACGAGTCCGTATTTTTAAAAAGCCCTAAATCACATGATAAAATTGTGTTACACTGACGCTTATTGTTGCTAATCAATGGAACTGTGGTGATACCGAGCAAAATCGAGGGACCGGACGTTTGCTCTATAACGACCAGAAAGCAAAGGACCAAAACTCGTCGATGCGCATCCGAGTTCGCGCAGATGTTCCGGTTGAAAAATAAAAATTAATCAAATATAACATTTCCATTTCGCGAGCCTACGCGAATTTTATTTACCAGCCAATGGGAAGCCCAGAATCAAATTCAAGTGTGAAATCCCAAACGAGCTGCTTTTGATCCAAAAAGCAGATATAAAAAGCCGAGACAGAAAGCACCCAGCAGACGGACCGAAGGAGACAGACCGACGGACAGACGAGCGTGATTAGTACCTCCCTTGACGAAGTCAAGCGGCTACTATGTTCGCTTCCCTTCACCTCTCATTACTTTCTTCCCTGTCTCAAAAGTACTTACTGACCTAAGGAGCGACTACATCAAAGACATTCCTTACTCACGGCGCTCCCCACATTCCTAAGCCTTAAATCTCTTTCAGCTTATTATTTACCATGAACATTTTAATCTCCGTTAGACCTATACTTCAAGTAAGTACTTTAATTGTAAAAACATTCATTGATATGTGTATATATAAAAATGTTATTCTTATACTCAAATTGCTTTTCTTGATTTTATAATCGTTTTATGACTTATAGTGGGCTATCTACCACAAGTCCAAATTCCGTTAACCTGCAACAGTATACAATTACCCTTCACTAGAACGGACTGCCACTACAACTAGAAAAAGAAGAGATAAATAACCCGCTAGAGAACTCAAGTTTAACTTGAGAGCTTTTCATTGAGAAATTTTTCAATTTGGTTGTAAAACCAAATTAAGCAAATTACTACAAATCACTCAATTCAAACAAAAACATATTTGACTACGAATATAAAAAGAATTCAAAGAAAAACTGGCATAGATTATTGAAGCGATATTATTTTCCTTTGTCCACCAAACTGTTCTTTTTTTCTTAAAACAAGATAAATAAAATTCTGAACTGGCTTAAGATAGAACTTTGTATAAACTTGTGTGTGTTACTGTACCAACGTATTCAAATGAGAAATAGGATTAGGAGATTTCTTTGACCTCTTTCTGTCTTTAAGTGTTAATAAGACACAGAATAAATAGAAAAGCTATTCAGCTACTCATTTCGTCACATTTATAGTAGGCGTCTTTAGTCCAGAATCAGATAAAAACCTGTGTGTGAGAAAAAAAATGTATTGAAATATGGGGAAGAAGAAATAATGATCCTTATCAGATGCTTGTGGCGAGAGAATTTTTTTTTTCTTATTCTTGTATTGAATCTGTTAACGTCTACTGAATTTGAAATTTCGCCCACTCCAAGTATGTCTTTTTTCTTTCTTTCTTTTGCCCCCGAATATATAGAATTGATTGCACTGTTTATATTTTTGCGATGATCAATGATATTGTACATGAGTCCTGTTTGAGGTTGACCTTAAAGAACTGATTGTGAGATCAGTGCACTTTCAATGCATTTTGTTAGTAAATTCTTTTCTCTTTTAATCAGACTGGTATTTTTTAGGTTTAAATTGTAAGTTGTGTTACGATGAACAGCTAATGTATTGCTATGCAATATGCTATATTTACATATATAGCTAATACTAATGAAAAAAATCAGATTTAACTGAATTTCTATTATTTTTTTTTTTAATAAGCAGATATTGTTTTGAAAAAATCTAAAAAAATCAATTTTAATGCATTGTGAAAAGCTTTCGGTGTTTGTGATTGAAAACAAATTAAGCTAGTTTATAGCTATGTAAAATAACTTACATTATTCGCTATAATTTTTTTCTTCTTCATTTGGTTTTACTATTTAAATGTTTTAAAGTAAAAGAAAACGAAAAATGACTGTAAAGTGGAAGTTCAATTAAAATTTACATATGTCAAACTGTTTTTATACCCGACATATATATCAATGGCATTGACTGTTTTAATATACAACTAAACAGGACATTATTTTCGTGTCCTTTTTTTACGCAAATATGTGTGGAATTTTAAAGTATGAGAGTCTAAAAATAATAAAAAATAAATTTTATTTTATAGAGTTAATAATTTTGGGTTAGGGATTGCAGGTTTGGGGATAGGGCTTTCGTAATAAGACCATTTCTGTTTTTAATCACAAAGAAAAACAAAATTCAACTTTATATTTTTTAAGCTTGATGTTGTTAAATTAAGGGTCGTCGTTTGAAGAAAAGAAGTCGTGTGTTGACAAACAAAATTTAAGTGTTAGACTGGTTGAAAAATGGGCAAACAAGAGTGAAACAAAACGCGATAGTATATTTTTATGTAGAGAAAATTTCAATGCTAGTTCCTGAAATAAAGCGCAAATTCAATGAATGTTAAGTTTCTCTATAAAGAATGAAAAAAAAATTGGACTTTGTTGGTGAGTGAGATGTATTGTCTCGGGTGCATCTGTTACACAGCGTTAATTTTAGTGTCCTATCAAGACTATAGACCCCAATCTATCCTGCTACTTAATCCATAGCAGGAGTAAATAAAACGAATTCAACTGGAATTCTAACTAAATAATAAATAATAGTCCAGTTAAACATTATACTTACAAATCGAAATCTCCATTAAAGACTTAAAAAAAATAATTTCCCGAAGATTATATTATTTCAAAGCTCATAAAAGTATAACTCAGCTTCTTTTTTGGGGGTGGGGGATTATTACAATATATTTTGGATTAAAATCATACGAAAATATCCTATTAACATGGATATCTTCTTAAAATAAAATGTAATAACAAGTCAGAATATTAAATTTGCACTCATCGTTTTGAATGAGTTTAACGCATCATTATTCAACCATTAAAAAATTCAGATATATTTGAATTTCTATGTAAGATTTTTTTTTTTTTTAGAAAAGAAACTCAAAAATATTTATATTTACAATAAGATTTCTGAGGTGAATTTTGCAGTACCCCTTGCAGATAGTTTTTGTATGTTGTTTTGTCAGTGACTGATTTTAAGCTTAAACCGACGATTATGCTAAAATGATGTAATCGATTTCTAATAAAATTTTAGATAAAATTATATTTAGGCAACCTTCTTTTATGTATAATTTGTGGGGTACAAAACACCCGGGTTAAAAGGAAGAATTTAATGCGGGATATTCTCTCCACAAAATATAACACAAGTTTCAAGAAAAGACAATAAGAAATGTTTGTAAAAAATTAGAAAATCGTATGTTTAATAATATACATGCAGAATAAACAATTTGTATATTTTTTAGTATCTTGTTTGATAGAGAAATGCCTTTTAGTTTTAAGCAAACGTAGTTTGAACAAAAAAAGTGTCTGTTTCAACAGAGTAGTAGAGTAATGTCTGTTTCTTTTTCCTTTTGTGTCCGCCGCGGAGTAGGTGGAAAGGAAAAGGGGCGATTATTTTAAGGCGAAAAAGAGAATGTGAGTGAGAAATAATAGTTAAGAGGGAAAATGTTCCAACGAAATAGTAGTAAGGAGTTAAATGAATCCAAGGCTTATAGTTTACTAGCAGTATTGCTTTAAAACTAATCCATGGTCCTGGAGCTCAGACTCTTTGAACGTTGGCACGAAAGACTACAAAGTAATAGTTGTTTCCAGTTAAAGCAAAACCGTAGACTGAAAGAAAAATGAATGGATGTAAGTCAAATTTTGATTTCCTGCTATCGATATCAAATAAGTTTTTTTCGTCGTTTTTTTTCGTCGTAAATTGTATTTTGAAGGCTAAATAAGTCCTCTGAGTAAATGGTCCCATGGCTGAGACTAAGAACTACAATTATACCTACTTAGAGCCATAAACTAAAATAAAAGGACTGAAAAAATACAGACATACAAGGCAGATAAACATACACACACACAAACATCTTGCGTTTATATATATATATATATATATATATATATATTATCGATTTTCTGCACTATTGTATGAACTGCAACCTTGAAACTTCTGAATATCGTTTCTTATGTCTTTGTCTATGAATGTATCAAATTTGATTAAAATCGGACCACTCCTTCTATAACCCAATTTTTTCGATTATCGATTTTCGATATTTATCGGGGGTACCTCAACACAAAACCTATCTAAGAACACTCGCAGATGCTTATAGTACAACTGTGTAAATTTTCAAGAAAATCGGTTCAGCCGTTTCGGAGTCTATAGGTAACGGACTCACACACACACACACACACACACACACACACACACACACAGAGACAAAGTTCCATTTATAAATAAGTTAAGATAGTAGAAGAATGTGTGTATGTAGAGAGATTAACAGGTTATCAATAAAGACTGTGTTCCTTTCCCTTCTTTTATGGTCGGCGATAGAGTGAAAGGAAAGGTGAAGCAATAAAGGAAATTCTACTTATCGGACGTTGAAGATGTTTTATTATTATTGTTGCTTTCCTTTCCTTCTTCTCTTTAGTGTCTGATTGAGTCTACGACGGATCTATCTGTCGGTTCTCTGATCTCTGCGCCCTTCTGACTGATTCCACTTTTTTTCCTCCTTCCTTTATACTGAATCACCTTTTCACACTAGATTGTTAACTTTTCTCTCAGTTTTGCAAATCGCTTCCTTTCATTGATTAGGAAAAAAAATTTACATTGGATCGTGAAATTTGGCTTGGTTTTTTTTCTTTCAGTATGCTGTCAGTCCTTTTCCTATTTGTCAACATTAAATTTCACACTTGATTGGGAATTTATGCCTTGGTCTAGTTTTTCAAAAAAATGTTTTTAGTCATTCTGATTCAATTTTGCAGGTGTACAATTTTCATTTTTGCGTTTCAGTTAGTTGTTGTATGATATAGGATTTGTATCCTATAAAAACCCCACCCACAGATTGATAAATATTGAAAATATTTTTCAATGCCTAATATATGTTTTAAAATGAGTAGACCAATGTCTACATGATCTTGTAGTGATTTTTTAGGTGTGTATGGTGGTGTAGAAAATGTTTCACTTACGTTGGTGTTTGCTGAGGCTGTAGAATGTTCCGACGTACTTTTCTTTGTATGTAAATCCAAGTATGCTAGTTTTAATCTGTCTATGGAGACAGTGTCTTTTTTTCCTTTTGCTACAATTTGTGAAATAATTGGGTTTTCTATCAACTACTTGGAAAGGTCCTGCGTAAGTAGGACATAGAGGACTTTTTACTGCGTCGTTTCGTACGAAAATATATTTACAACTGTGGAGGTCTTTTGGTGTGTAAAGGTCTTTTGTTTGTGTTCTAATGGTGTGAAAACTAGATCGCTCATTCTTTGCTTAAACCTTTGTACAAAAGATGTAGTTGGCTGGAGGTGATTGGATTTATCACAAAATTGTTCTGGTAAAGTCAAGGACGTTCCAAAAACCATTTCGGATGCTATACATTCTAAATCTTCCTTGATTACATTCCGGATGGATAATAATATTAGTGGTAGGTTTTCTAACCATGTTCTGGAATCATTATTTGCTGTTAATACTGTCTTAAGTTGCCTGTGGAAACGTTCAATTAAGCCATTAGCACAGGTGTGATAAGCTGTTGTTGTTATATGCTTAATTCCCAATAGCTTTGTGAACTCATTGAAGAGCGTAAATTGGAACTGAGAACCTCTATCTGTAATTGTTACTGAGGGACAACCAAAAACAGCAATTCACTCATGTAATATACTTTTAGAGATTATTTATGCAGATAATTTCTCAGAGGAACAATGACGGGCCATCTTGTGAATCGATCGATAATAGTGAGTAGTTAACTATGTCCATTTGCTCATGGTAAGAGATTCACTATATCAATGTGAAGATTTGTGAATCTACCGTCTGGTTTTAGAAATTGCCCAGGAAGGGACTTTGTATTTCTGTTTATTTTGCTTTTTTGGCAATTTAAACATGTTTGAGTCCAGCTTTTTATATCCGTATGCATGTTTGGCCAGACAAAATGACTGCTAATCAACTTGGTGGTTGCTCGGCGTCCGGGATGTGAGAGGTTGTGGAAACTCATAAATATCTTTTTTTCTCAATGAAGGTGGTATATATGATCTGGAATAACCGGTCCCAACATTAGTGTCTTGATCTTTTTTTTTTTTTTTCAAAACGTTTTCTGTCGTTCTGATCCAATTTTGCGGGTGTTCAATTTTACTTTTTGTGTAAAGTAATTGTTAATTGTTGGATGATATCGGATTTGTATCTTTTAAATTTGTTAAATATGATGGACAAAGAATATTCTGCAAGTTGTTTTTATTCAGTTTTTAATGCTCTTACAATATTACAAAGTAGAAGAATTGTTCATGGTGTTTAAATTTTAGAGCACTTTTGGTTAATTCTTTTAAAGAAAGGTGGAGTTAATTTTCGTGTTAACAAAAATTGTCGGCATATTTGTGTTGTTTTCTATTGTTGTGTGAGAGTAGTACAAATTTCCTTCTTAGAAAACATCTTAGTTACGTTCAAGGAAAGTTTCATAAATTTTAAAATTTGCTTTATTTATGGGGAACAGTACTCAACGTTGGAGATACAGTGATTGTAGATATAGACTGTGTGAACATGGAAATTAATAGTCACTGATATGATTAGATCCAGTAATTCCAATATAAAAATATAAACAAACTTCTTAATTAATTTCCTTCGCAATATTAATTGAAAAGAAATAATCAGTCACCATAGTAAATTAACTTAGCCATCGCGTAATAAATATCAAGCGCGGAGTAAAAATGCAAACTTTGAGGGTAGTAATGACAGCAAACGAGTGACTCAGCATGACCACAGACTAACAACGAACAGCTTATTTATTATACATAACATAACAGAATTCGAACTCAACAGACAAATTACTTGCCTGTTTACTACTAGATCGAACCTTCGGATCACAGTATAGTCTTGCCTAATTTTATACATGCGTTCATACATTTCATACATGCGTGAATCAAAATAAAAATGAAATGAGGTTTAAAAAATCACGATAGATCTTGAAACCTACACGATACAAATTCCGAAAGTACATAGAGAAAGCGAAAGATGCTTTTCAAATATTAGATAATAGAAAAAGACCCTTCGAAACAAAGAAAAGAGTCGATGTAATATCCTCTATAGCAGTGAATACTAGACATTTTTTTCACAGATGAAGTAGTGACAGTAATGTACTTCTATCGACAAATGCTAAGAATGTCATAGACAGAACTGGTAAACGATGTAATTTAAAGGAAAACAAGCACAAGGAAATTTACAATCAGAAAAAGTTAGCTGACATTTCTAGGTTATTTAATAAGGAAATAATGCCATAAGAATTTAACTCACAGGAGTCTGGCAGCTCATCTCTCTTCTAACTTACCCATAACAGCTGAGGACTAGTTTGTAACTTTCAATACTTCAAATACCAAGTGAGTAATTTTTTGTCATCACAGAGCTCACCCTGAATTCTCTCCACTAAGGATGAATAGATACACTCTCCAAATCTCTTTGCTTTGAATGTCTATTGAAACACAATTTTCATACAAAACATCCTCACTGGAAAAATAGTCAGCTCCCTATACTGCTTCAGAAAGTTCCTGATTCTATCTGTCATGTCTCTCTTTACAAGTTAGAGCAAACCAACAATGGAGTATTACTGCCACATTTAGACTGGAACCGAGCAATTTTCTCTTCAAAAGTGTCTACGAAGTCTTGTTAGGGTTGAATTATTTAGCCCCATACAATTTCTTTCCCATAGACAAAACATCGCAAGCCATTCGCTACTATTGCTATTATTATAGGAAACGTTCAGACGAACATTCTTAGCGCCACCAGTTCAGACATTTCCAAATAAGATCCTCCATGTTGTGTATATCTGGTAGCATCTTCTTCGTTCCCTTCGTACACCATTTGTAAGAAGGAAATTCGATTTGGATAGCTTCTTCCCAAGAGTCGCTGTTTTATGGAACAGATTCCCGAGTGGAAGCTTTCCCGATCACTACATTCTTAACCTCTTCAAATATAGTGCCAACCGTTATATATCCTGCATATTCTCACAATCTGCACTTTTTAAAATAACCTATTTCAGTAACTCTCCACTTTGAATGCCTTTTTAGCTTTGTATTAGGTGAAAATATTATTTAAAAAACTTAGGGAAACAGCAAATAGCCTAGGCAAAGAATTTGGGCAAATGAATTACAAAACAATGAAAAAGAATAAAGAGTTACATGCTACTTAGAGTAACAATAGACTGGAAGTTGTGGAGAGCTATAATGGGTCACATCCTCAAGGGACATGGCATATACAAGAAAAACCTACTTAATACACATGAAAAAGTACATAAAATTTCAGTCTCGGAAAAGAAATTTTACATTGTAAAATAAGAGATATTAAAGATTTCAGCAAATATCGCACTATCACATTACATTATTCTCAAAAGTGCTTACAAACAGATTAACAAACACTGTAGAAGAAAATCAGTCACGCGAAGAGTCAGGTTTTCGGAGTGGTTACTCAACAATAGACCATCAATAAACAATAAATCCACTGATCGTAAAAAATAAGTAATTGAATATAATAAACCACTTTGTTTATCTTTGGCTAACTATGAAACGGCACTTGAACATGCAGTCTTTAACTGACTATGAGAGAAGTGAGCTAAAGACTGAGAGCAATATGGAAATTATTATGAATATATGGAATAATAGTACTGCAATAATTTGTCTACACAAAAACACTGATAAAATAACAATTTGCAAAGGAGAGAAGAAAAATGAATGCGCTTTTATGTTCACTATTTAAAGCAGAGCAGGCTTTTAATGTATCTTCCGGAAAATTAATTGGAAAGGAAACAGAAAACATAAGTGGGAATTATTTAAACTATTTACATCTTGCTGTCGATATTTTACGGATATCCGAATCATCGAAGGAATTACAAGCAATTTTCAAATAATCTAAAAAAGGAAAATGTTAATGTAGATTAAAAAGTGAAAAATGAAACTAAGATATTCCGAAAAACATCATCAAATAGACAAATTGGCAATAGTCCATGAATATATGGGATACATATTTTTTTCTATTAAAATAAGTAACAGGAAATCACAAAAATTGGATCAAAACGGCAATAGAATTTAGATTACATTTTTATATTTCTCAACCAATCAGTTAAAAACTTAGAATAAGAACATTCTAGAAAAATAGGATCGGAAGTAAATTAACACAAACATATTTAGGCCCCAAAACAAAATAGTAAAATAATAAATCTGATTGGTCAATAAATGTTTTCACACCCTAATGTTAGGAAGATTCGTTGATCCCCTATTAATGTATATAATACACACAGTTAGAGAAAAAAAGGTCAGTCACCAAGCTAGCCATTAAGTCCGCATGCCACCGATACTTTGTCCGGCCAAGTCATTTCTTCCACGCCAAAGTTCATGACCTAGCTCCGAGGACCTTGAAAAGAAAAAACCGACGAACTTTCTTTCAGCAACGCGACACCCTGTCGCCAACTGAAATGAACTAAATGTAAGTAGGAAAGACTTATTTACGGACTCTGCTAATGTAAACTTATACACATCTTTGAACAAATTTAACTTCTTGCCAAGTTTTATTTCCCAAAAGGCAATTTTCGCATCATGTATTTTGTTTGTTTCCACGTACCATTTTATTTTTCACATAATAAATTGTTTGTTGTTTAATGTCCGTTGTGAATTATTCCTTTCACTTTGCGCGATTGTAAAACAGAGTGTTGTATTTGTGGGGGAAATAATCTAGAGAGCCAGACCCGTAAAATACGGAAGCACATACAACCCAGCAAATACCAAATCCCCCACAAATACATATACTTAGGATATATACTTTATAACAAAAACCTCGGTAATAAAATAAAAATAAGCTATGCATAATAAAAAGATGGAAAGTATTTAAAATAGAGATATAACAAAAAGCATATTGCCCATATATTTAAAACGTAAAGTGTATAATGCATGTATAGTATTTGGTACGACAAAGTCGAAAATACACAAATATCAATAGAAAGAGCAATTTTATAGATAATTATAAAAACTACAGACTAATATGAATCAGAGAACAAACGAAGATAAGAAATATAAGTGAATAAACGACAAAATTGGATAGGGGTTATACTCATAACAAAAAAGAAAAGATAACAGATAAAGTAAAACGTTGCTTCATTGGTACCTAAAATGTAGCAATCATTGCAGGAAAAGAACAGAGAGAATTTGGAGAGATAGAATGGGGGAGTTTGCTAGTAAAACATGGCAGGGTAAAGAATAATATAGTCGCGATAATCATGGAAGGATTTGGGAAAATACTTTATCCAGCAATGAACTAGCAACGAGTGATGATTTATAACAATTTCATTAAAATCTGTCACGCACTCCGGTGACTCGCTGTATCTGATGTCATGATGTTAACAGGGTGGATCTTTGAATCCCATATCCCATGGAAGTTCAAAAAATTGAAATGTCCAGCTGGATATGTGTCTGGTACGCTCTGCATTGGATAGGATTTAAGCTAATCTGTTATCGCAGACAATTCTGATCAATGATCAGGATCATTAAGGACGTGTGGATGGTTACTGCGCTGGCCACAGTGGACGGTACCTATTGTACCACTTGTATCGGTAGTACCTTTTATCAGGTACTACCGATACAGGTGTAGGGCCGTAGATCGAGGAATGTCAAATTTCAGAAATGGCGTATACTATCTGTCTGGCAACGACTCCAATAATGAGTGCCACCTTGTTATGGGCGGTTTAGTCGGTGTTTGCACCAACTCATGTGATGTCCATGCACAACTAATATATGTCTGGGCATTTCCAATACGTTAACCTGTACAATGTCTCATCCCATTACTTTTGGCACGTCAGGGTATTTTATTACATTTTGATATTTTTGCGTATAAGTTATACACGAGGATTCAATTTATGAAAAACTGTTCAAATTTCATAAAGTTTTTGTTTAAATCCTTTCGACCATATCTATTCATTATCAGAAATGTTAACGCTTTCAGTTACAGTTGAAAAGGTTAGGGAAAAACTATTGCCTTTTTTTAAAAAGCTATCACTCTGATTTATATATGTTTTTTTTTTAATCATCTCACCCCAAGCAAGGCATTCTACTGCCACTGTTGCGCAGGAGGTTACACAGGGGAAGTGATGAGAAAGAAGGGTTAGTTATAGGAAATATCAGGAGGAGGGTAATAGTCGGATGAGGATACCGAGTATTATAGGCGGAGTAGATGGAAAAAGAGCTTTTGAGAATGGATGCGAGTTAGTGTGATAGATGTCTATTGACCTTACATTTAAATGCCTGGAGCTGGTAGCTATCGGGGAAGCAAGTATATGGAAAAAAATTCCATAGGTGGAAGTGCGTGAAAATAAGCTGTCAGAGTAGAAATTGCGGTTACACTTTATCGGTTTCACTGAAAAAGGGTTGAACCTAGTTGCTAATCTAGTAACTCGTGTAAATTCATACCTAGGGGGCACCAGTGATCTAAGTTCATCGGGGCAGAATCCATGACAGTATTTATAGAAGAGGCACAGGGAAGCCACGTCACGCCGGTGAGAGAGCAACTGCAGCCGAGCTGCTAAGTCGGTATCGATCACATTGCAGATTCTCCGTTGGATTTTGTTGAGAACACCGAGGTGAATAGCAGAGGCACCCGACCAGATGTGGCAGCAGTATTCAATACACGGGCGGATGGTAGATTTATTTATGTGCAAGATGGACTCAGACGGGAAAATCTTCCTGGCCCTGCACAGTGAACCGACCTTCTTGGCAGCGGATTTAGCAATGAATTCGATATAGTTATTCCACTTGAGGTCCGCTGAGAGTGTGAGGCCAAGGAGGCGTAGTGTTTTACTCTCAGGGAGGCTAGCCTGTTCCATGCTAATGGGGGGAGGTAGGAGCGATTGTCTATGATGGTTAATAAATAGCAGCTTCATTTTGGAAGCATTAAAATTTACGAGCCATTTCTTTCCCCCGTCCACCACGGATTGGAGGTCCTTCTCAAGCTCGGCATCGAGGTTCGCTTTGTCAACCTCAGCAGATTTTTGATCAAAGCGAGAGTAAACGGTGGTGTCGTCGGCGTACATGCCTAGTTGGGATTTTATAACATCAGTGAGATCGTTAATGTAGATCAGAAAAAAGCGTAGGACCTAGAATAGAGCCTTGAGGAACACCCGCGTACCTATGGTAGTTTTATAAGGCATGTCCGTTTAATACTACCTTCATTGTGCGATTAGAGAGGAATGACTGGATTAGGTTAAACAATGGTCCAGTTATACCATAGCTCTGCAACGGTTTGAGTTCTTGTTGAGAGCCTAGTATATATACTCGGTGATGGTCGTTAGCATATCAGCAGTAGACCTGGTGAAGCGGAAACCATACTGTTTGTCCGAGAGGAGTCTGTGGGCTGTGAGATTCTGAACCACCTCGGCGTTGATAATGGCTTCGAACACTTTGCCAAAGATCGGTAGGAGGCTGACAGGACGGTAATTAGAGCGGTCCGAGAGTTCTCCAGTATTCTTAAATATAGGAACTACAGACGAAAATTCCCAACAGGCAGGAAGCAGATAAGCAGTAGTTGTAGAGTTTAGAGAGGACAGAGGAGAGTTCAGGGGCACATTTCTTCAAGACTATGATTGGGATTCCGTCCCCTCCGCTCGCTTTATGAGGGTCAAGCTTAGAGATTATGGTATAGATACTCAAGACGAATCCAGTCTCGAATTTGTGGAGAATCTGCGAGCAAAGCATTCAGCCTTGTCCGCTGAGGATGTGAGGACCTCAAATTCATTGATTAGAGGTGTATCAAATATAAGTGATTTATACAATGATTTATAACTATATGTAAAGTAGATACATTTTAAATATAAAACAATTAGTCCGTAACGAGGTCACAATACTTGACCACTCCTATGAACGAAGATATTAAATTTTAAAAATATTTTAAAATGCTTTCCTCTATGGAGAAAGTTGTAGTTTAAGGTGTCTTGTTTCTTTTTTATTTGAGGATTCAATTCCAAAAAAGAGAAAAACCAAGAATGTTAAAAAGGCGGGAGAGAATCTGCTGATTCTCCTATCATTTGATCAAACTATAGCAAATTCGCTAACACTTAACCGGTTTGTTTCAGTTTTGTCCAGTGACAGAAATGTAGAATCTGGCCTGCTTGACCAAGCTAACCCAATATTGAGAAGTTAAAAATATATTCATATTCCTAGTTTGTAGGACAGACACATAAAAATAACACTTTTTTGTTTTTGACTCTTTTGCAAATTATATTTCGATCTTTATTCCATTATTTTGTATTCTACTCTGACCTTGGAAACCAATTTTAACTCTAATTGTACGATACTCATCCAGATTGTAAGCACCAAAGTTTCAGTGACATAGCGAAGCAACTATTCAGAATCAAAGTAGGCTAAGAAGGATTACAAAGCAGGAATAAGGTCCCTTGGAATAGCCAGTCTTTAGAATATCGATCTTTAATCCATTGAATTATCCTTGAAACGTAGACAACCAGTTAAAGTTGTTAGTAGGGATAAGACGTTGGAGATACGCCACCTATCCTTTTAACTTTTTTTTATCTAACTTTCATTGTCTGGCTGCAATGTACATAATAAAACTACACAAATTCCACCATTTTTGTACTTTAAAAATATCTCACTCCATTTTGCTAAAAAATGTCTTTATTTGCTTGAAGATAGTATTCAGTGCTCTTTGATAACTTCTGGCGATCTCGAATTTACTTACTAGGATCCTGTATCTACTCTAGCTTTTAGGATCTAATACGAAAAACTGGGTCCCTAGGACTTTCTGTTTGGCTTGATGTGCGAACACTCACACACATGCCATTAGATAACTAACTGGGCATTGCCATTTTGCGTTGCCTCAATTAAGTTAAAAGTTGATCGTTCTAAACGAATTCTGAAAGTTGAAAAATTCTAAATGCCTCTATTTTAAGTTAAATCGGGTGTGTGTGTGTGTGTGTGTGTGTGTGTGTTAAAAACTGTACTCCGCCTCCGACTAAAACTCTTGACGTTTATAATTATGAGGCGTGGTAAAATTTTAAACACCAAAACCCTTGATTTTTGTTTGAAAATGTGAAGCGTGGTAAGTTTTTTTTTTAATACTAAAAATTGTGATTTAGTATTATGAGTTAATAAGGTTAATTGGGCATCATTTCTTTTACCAAAAATCATGTTAAAAAGTATTAGGTGGACCAGTGTTAAACAGCAAAACTTTATATTTAATTTCTTAAAAGAATTTTGAGTATTTTAACTTTAAAAATCGTCTTATCGATCAAATTGTTTTAATATCTATTGAGGTGTCGCAAAAGATTAACGTCGATAACCTTATACATATATGTGACCATACATCTGGGTGTTTACGCATGCTCATAAATAAATATGTATTTCGTCAGACAATAATTTAAAAACAGTTAAATAAAAATTACCCATCATCTGACTTACAGGAATTGGCGTTAGGTTAAAATACGTGACTGTATTTTTACGTTTTATATTTGTCAATAACAAGCGGTAACTACGTTGCACGAAAATGGGCAGTTTTTTTATTAGTACGTGTTTGTTAAGTTGTCATGAAAAACGCAGGACGATTAGTGCAAGCCCCAAGCTGAAAATACAGAAGTGCAAAATAAATCGTTTTGTTAAAGAACTTTACTAAATAGAAAATATAGATAAATCCATGTTCGTTGCTTATTCTCGAATAACTTACTAATAATAATCTAATGCAAATAGAACTATAGGTATTTAGAGGTCGCAATAAGTTGTGATGCAGGCTGAATATAATCAAATATTCATCCAATTATTCACATCAGTATTTATAATTAATTTTACTTTCATACGACTGAGAGTTCACTATAAAGTTCAAATCTTCGTCGCATCACTTCTCTCAACCATTACATCGAACGGATGAGAAAACAAAATGCATAGTTTTAGAATCCTCATAGCATTTAGTTTGTCACGCAAGATAACTTCTTTATTACCAGTAATTCTGATTCCACAAATGGATGATTTTATTTAAAAAGCGGGTGCGTTTTTAAGATTGCGTATTTGATTCCTATCCACTGACAGCTGGAAGCAAGTTTCATAAATAGAAATACTTATGAATATACGAAAAGCGTAACGATTATCAATGTGAAAAGGGGACTCAGCAAACCTGGTTGAAATATTAAGAAAAGCATAAATCTCTTTTCTTCCACAGCTATGGGTTCAATAGCACGATAGACCTGCTTTCTGAAGAGGTCAATCTGCAGCTGAGGCATAACTTTTGGGGCGCAGATCCATATTCTCGAGACCGATGGATGTCACACATTGCAACTTTGTTAATAGTTTTTTGTTTTGTTTTGTTTTTTTTTAATTTTTTTTTCACTGAAGAAAACATAAAAAATATTTCTGTATGACACAGATTTACGGGAAATTAATTTAGCAATAAAATAATTAATGAGATCTTATTGCAGAAATAAATAAACTCAATGACGCCTATGAACTTTCACTTATTTCTCCTTGCTGCCGAATAACGTTTTTTTTTTCAAACTAAAACTTAATTTCAGACTAATTATTATTTCATTGTTATTTTATTGCTCTAGATCGATATATTCGACGAACGTTAAAGCATAATGAATCGGGAATAAAATAGCAATTATTGTGACACGATAGCTAGGCGTATATTAAGGTGCTTTGTAAAATATGTATTTTATTATAATAGATTAAAATAGAAAATGGTTAAGAATAGAAAATAGTTTAAAAACATGTGTTTCGTTTAACAAAAGTGAAAAAGAAGAGGAAAAAAAAATAAATAAATAAACGCTTTTTCTTTTATAAGGAAATTTGTGGAAAAGGAAAGGGTATCAGATTACTGTTAAATCCTACTAGTCTTCCTGTAAATATTTGACTCAGTGATTTAATGTGATAAGAGATAAACTTTTAGTAAATAGATTTTTAAGTTGACCAGGTCAAAAACTCTCTTTGTTGTATCTTGACCACACATTAAGAATTTTCCCTTTCTCCAGGCAATAAAAAACGTCTGGTTACGGGTAAAGTGTCAGGGCTATAAAAACATCCGGCGGAAACTTTATTAAGATAAAAGGTTTTAAAAATCCTGGAAAATACTTGGCGGCTTAGTGCAGACATCCCGTTTACACATCAAAGGAAGCAAAATTTAAGTACCTTGAAATTTTGGACTTACAGTCGCCAATGCTTATCTTTTAGTTTTGTTTTAGCCTGGGGGGTCTCTAGTCACTTCCGGGTTGTTTTAAATAAATACAGGTGATTTTTCCGAGCCGATCAGTCAGTCAGTTAGTTAGTTTCAGTCGAGTTGAGTTAGTTAGTCAGCCGGGCGTGTGCTTGAAGTAGAAACTCCGTTCGTCTTGAGTCGGTCGGTTCGTATTTGATCTCCATTAATTAGAGTTAGAGCCGAACGTCACATCGCCTGCCCCCAACCGAAAAGACTAACTCTAAACGAAATAAAGCATCGTTTCAACTCATCCAAGTTGTGGAAGTTCGTTCCTTATAGTTTAATCTTGTACCCCCAGCTTGAGGCTCCGACTTTTTCAACAAACCCCGGCAAAACACAGCGTGGAGAACGGCCGCCGGAGAAATTGTTCGGACAGTCCACTGGGGTGTTACATTATCAACGTGACTTGGATTCCATATCTGTCATGGATACCGCATTTACAAAGTCAAAATATTTGCAACACCTATTTCTAAAAAGATTATAAAATAATATTTATATCTTTTACATTGTAGGTTAAGTGGTTCAAACCTATCTATATTGAATTGATGAATCAAGATATAAAGTTAATATTTATGGGAAGGTGCGTTCACATTAAATTCGGCCGAGAATCTCAACAATCTCACAATGCATGAATTCTACATTTACTTCATTTACAAAACATAAGAAT
Source organism: Ascarosepion bandense (assembly GCA_037127315.1). Lineage (NCBI taxonomy): Eukaryota > Metazoa > Mollusca > Cephalopoda > Sepiida > Sepiidae > Ascarosepion > Ascarosepion bandense. Next base: position 326,416 of record JBBBDQ010002507.1, read on the forward strand.
TGAAATTGTTTACCTTGTTAATACACCCTCTCAAAATATTACAAGCAAAATGAGAAAAAATAACAATAAAAGGAAGTCAGATTGTAACGGTATTAAGTTAGTAGTTTGTTATGAGAGTCATCAGTTTGTAGCGGAAATGACTTGTTTGATGAAAAGGGATATTTTCTTGCGTTGGAGAAAGATTATTGTGGTCGCATGAGATTTTCTGTAAAGGAGATAGCGTAATATTATTGCATTGTGTGTGAATTGACACCTGGTTCGGTGACTAAGAAATCTTCCAGAGGAGAAATGAAACACGTCTTGTCATTATGGCGCCATGTGGTTGAAGAAAGAAAATTGAAATGTTGGTAATAAGTATAATGTTTACTTTTGCTCGCATAAAGCTTTTTAAAGAAAACTCAAAGTTAATATTTATGTGAGGTTACATTCAAATTAACCGTGAGCCCGCTAACAAAATACGGTAGAAAATTTAAACAATCTCAAAATAAATGAATTCAACATTTATTTGCTTCATTTACAAAACATTAGGGTAGAGAAATGATTTATGCATTTTTATAATATAACCGTATGTTCTTTGCTAATAGTTTATTCTATCGCATAAAGCTTTTTAAAGAAAACTCAAAGTTAATATTTATGTGAGGTTACATTCAAATTAACCGTGAGCCCGCTAACAAAATACGGTAGAAAATTTAAACAATCTCAAAATAAATGAATTCAACATTTATTTGCTTCATTTACAAAACATTAGGGTAGAGAAATGATTTATGCATTTTTATCCCCATTCCCCGCCACAAAAAAAAAAAAATGATAATACAAGCAAAATAAGAACAAAATAATAAAAGGGAGTAAATTTGTAATGGAAGTGAGTTACCGTTTGTTATGTGACATCAGTTTGTAGCGGCGTTCATGCATTTATTGAAAGTGATATATATTTATGTGATAGGTTGTCGTGGATATATGAGCGTTCAGCAAGCGTTTATTGCGTTGTATGCGATGCGTCACGTGGTTCGGCTGGGGACTAAAACGTGCACTGGAAGAAAAGAAGATATTTCTTATCACTACAGCATACGGTTGGTAAAGAGAGAGCGAGGGAAGGGTTGTGCCCTTTCCTTTTGCATCTTGATAAAACGTATATCTAGCGAGCATTAGGAAAAGTCTTCTGACAAAGTGGGATAATACGATAAACCCTTTAATAGACTTTATGAATTTAAGTACTAGATTGGAGGCAACGTCTCATCATTTTACAATTGAAATGATTAAATATAACCGTATGTTCTTTGCTAATAGTTTATTCTATCGCACTTCTCGCTTATGGAACTCTCTTCCAGTTTCTTGCTTCTCAGTCAACTTTGATATTCAAAAATAGAATTGCAATGTCTATAGTTATCTTGTTTTCTTAATTCCTATCCTTTTATTGTTCTATTGCTCCTTAATAGCGTTTTCTTCTAATATTCTCTAACACTTGGTGACCCCTTGCATCCTAGTGGTTTGCTTTGAGCGAAATGATTAAAAGAATATTACAAATAAGTTGATATTAATCTACAATTGAATAAAATATATTTAAGCTTGAATTATGAAATAATTTTTATTTAAAATTTGCGATTTTTTTTTCAAATTATTGATAAAAGAAAACATAGACGAGTGAGTCTGACGACTTGACAGCAAACGATTATTTTAAGTCTAGGTCTAATAAATAAATTCGAATAAAATCAGATAACTTGTTATCCCACGAAGAATAAGAGATAAACCTTTTGATATTACCTGAATTAAATCAAAACATTTAACGTAAACGTTGTCGATGATATTGCTATACAAACAGATGAATTCCAAAAGAAGCAAATTGTGGAGGTCATACCAACATGTCTGCCATGGAACTTTTTCTAACGCTTGATAAGTGGCGTTGTATAAAACAGTAAAAAAATGAAAGGGCACAAACCATATCTCCCTTAAAAAAAATAAAAAAGATGTAGTAATGGAAAGACGAACTACGTGTCGCATTACATACGGCACAACATTATCCCCACGATACCTGCCATCAAAAATAAAACCTCATACAATGGCAATAATATCTCCACTACAATCCATATATATATATATATATATATATATATATATATATATATATATATATATATAATCAGTATCACTTTTGCCGAGAAACTTTTCTTGGCTCGGGGGGCATGATCAAAGTTTAGTATCTGTGCACTATGTACACACTACTTAAATACTAACTTTCTGCTCTCCGGTCACCTTCAGCTAGGCGTAGGCTTCGTTTTCGGTCCCGCTACCCGCGGTTGATTCCTGGAGCGATTACGTTTTAGTTAGCAGCCGGTCCCGCTTCAGGTTTGACTCTGCTTCGAAGGTGGAACGGTCTAGTCCGCCTGATATCCAGTTAATCGCGGTCGATCCAGCAAAGGAGACGATGTCTGTTCAAGTTCAATTGCCCTGGCACATGCTAAGTCGCAGCCGAGCCCGTCCTCCTCCTCCGAGGTTCCAGCCTGTGTCAGATGCTGACGACGTACCAGCTTGTGCGTTCCTGCCAGACACTGACGACATTACTGCCGACGACGTTCCATTCTGGTCTAATCCTGCCAATCTCTGTGTATGTTCCAGCCTACGGCCTTTCCCGATTTCCGACTGTTTGCTCGTCGTTTTTATCATAATAAAAATTGACGTTGATAAATTCTACATTTTCGCTTCCGTTTTTTAATTGTCTTCGCTGTTTTCACACATACAACAAAAGTTTGTAAAGTCGATATCTTTATCGAGACCCCGAAGCATGGATATATTCTTCTTCGACAAACTGGATTCTCGCAACAAACTTGTAACTAATGTCACTACAAGTTTTGTTCAAACAAATGCATTGAGTCACTTTCTCACTCACGGTAGAAGGTTAATATTTTGTTGAAGAATTAGTTTTTCTCTCCTTTTCTGATTTTGTTTTTTTCTCACCTTTTCTAGATTACATCGAGTTCTGTATATAAATTAATGTGTGTTTTGAATTCATTTTTTTTAGATTGTTGACATTTTCCACCGGATTTTGTTAGGAGATTAATCTAAACGGACTTCCACATAAATATTAACTTTGTGTTTTCCTTCAAAACTATAGATTTATTGCTATAAGAAAAAAATAAAGCAAAAAAAGAATACAAAAATTAATATCTTCAAAAAAACTTTTATATCATAACACTAATATCCGTTAAGAATTTATGACAGTAAAAAATTATGATAGTAGTGTTGTGACTTAAATAAACTTTCGTACAATTTTCACTGAGTTTTGAACAGAAAAACCCCAGCGTTTATAGAATAAACGTGGAGACGTTTACCTACAAAATTGCAGTAACAAACTACTTATTACTAATACACGTGTTAAGCATACAAGGATATAGGATTGTTTAATGGATTTTGGCTCGGAAAGCAAAACTGGAGAACCGAATTCAAATTCCAGCATATTCTGTTGCATTCACTTTCGCAATAAAACCCATGGGAAAGACACATATCAATCTCTTCCCCCATGCTCTGGCTATAGGTTAAAGTAGTAGAGTATACGTGTTTCTCTTGCCTTGGATAGCAACCAATCTAAGAAGAAAGTAAACTCTTAATGTCAAACTGTGGGGAAATCCACAAGAAACAATTCAACTAACTTTCCCATGAATACATGGTAATTCAGATAATAAAAAAAAAATGAATATGTAGAGAGTCATGGTCACTTATATCCTGAACGGACATAGTAATACGCACACACATATATTTATTTATTTACTTTTTTTATCCCACCAGGTTGATCAACTTTACACGACCTGAAATCGGCAAAATCAGAAAAACCATCAACTTACAAATAAATACATGCCTCGGATTATCTCAATAGATTAACACCAATGATGTTACCTATTCGTTTAACTGTATAAATAAGACCAATTGTTCGTTTATCCAGTTTGACATTATGGATTATTACCCTTCTATCTCCAAATACCTATTGAATTTAGAATTTGCCATGGAGTATTCCGACCTAATCAACGAGGAACGGATAATAATTATGAGTGCAAAATGATCCATACTCATCTATAGTAATAAACAGTGGGAAAAATAGAAACAACAAATGTGAGGACCTATTTGACATCACAATGGGATCTCTAGACTCAGCTAGGTCTTCAAATCTTGTTGGACTATTTATTTTGTACAACCTTACGGCGTATAACGATATCAATATTGAAGACATAGGATGTTGGTCTTATGGATATAAAAAAAAATTCACTAATATTAAAGCCAACTGAATTAGAAAATTAATACATAGGGAACTGAAAAGTCTAAATCTTAAGATTACTATGAAAACTAATCTAAAAAAGTAAACTTCCTAGATGTAACACTTAATCTATTTGATAAGACTTACCCTATTTTAAAAACTAACGTTATACAGTCACCCTGAATCTAACCACTGTAGATCAATCATAAAACATATACCCTTCTCTATTGAAAATCGAGTAAGTAACAACTCTACTAGTGCAGATATCTTTTATAAATACAGCAAATTTTATGACACTGCCCTAAAAAGACAGCGGCTATAAATGCCTTGACATTAAATATAACAAACATAATAATAACAACAATAACAATAGAAAAATCATATGGTATACACTCCCATTTAATCAAATGATTAGTACTAAGTTAGGTCATAAATTCCTCAAATTAATTGAGAAACACTTACCTAAAAATAACTCCTTAACAACATTTTAACAGAAATACTATTAAATTGAGTTATAGCTGTATGGATAACCTTGAGAAGATCATCGAATAACATAATAATAGAATTTTAAACCAATATAATGATGTTATCATCATAAAAAAATAATGATTACTATAACAATACTTGCAATTGTCGAAAACCGATTGAGTGTCCATTACAACAGAAATGTCAAACTGACTGTATAGTCTACCTATGCTCTATTTCTACAGTAATAAAATTTTATATCAATTGTACCAAGGCCATCTTTTAAAACCCGCTATTATCAGCGCATTTTATTATTTAATAATAGCACTTACCGCAATATTACATCACTTTCCACATATCAATTACTATAAGCTAATAAAACCCCTACTGTAAAATGAAAATATTTAAAAAAAACAGAACTTGCAAATAGTTACATGATCCATGTTTTCTATATTCACAGGAAAAAATACAAAATTAAACCTGCTAAACAAGCGTAGCGGAGTAACTTCCATCTGTCATCATCGTCTAATTTATATCCTAAAGTATAGTTAATTTATTTTTGTTATGGTGAAACACACCTATTCTATAGTGAATAGACTCTTCCACCTAATTAAAGTAGGAGAAGTAAGAGAAACGAGGGTCAGTCGATGTTGGACGAGAACTCCCAATTGAGGTGTGCGTGTCATTTTGCTACTCGAATTCTTTACGTGTTACTTGTGAGTACGTCATTTTGTTTCATGATTATTGTATTTGTCTTTGTCGCCCGTTTATCTGATTACTGAAGTTTTTTTGTGTGAAAAAGTTTTTGTGTTTTGCTGGGTGGGGGGACAAATTCATTAATGCCTTCGTCTCCCCAGACTTAAACATCGGACGCCGTACCGACGGTGACTCCTTCGCCGTCGGTATGAGCGAAGAGTCCTGTGAAAAAAAATCCCTAGTATTACCTGCAAATGCAGGAAAAATACAAAGAGTATATCGTTGGAAATGAGCTGGTTGCAATAGCGGAAGTAGTTAATGTAATTGCGACGAAGACGATCTCCCTGCTGACATCGGATGTAAAAACCCGAAAGTTTATTAGTGTCAGCAGGAAGAACATGGAAGAAGACCTGAAGGCCTTGAATATTGTTCCTTTGCGTACTATCAAGAAGGTCCCGTGCCATGTGGGACATCTTACTAAGCTCAAAAAGTGAAGCTAAAAAACTAGCTGGAAATACCTTGACAGCAAAAGGTATTAGGTTACAAACTGGGTACCTTGGTACGAGAAAGACGAGAATTACCATACGCGGAGTACAAGTGGATATTTCATGTGATCACGTGGGGGCTTTTTTCGCTACTTTCGGAGCAGTTGAGGAGGTAGCACGCATGACTAGTAAGGCCGGTGGTTGGTTGTGAACCGGCAAAACTTTTTGAAGATTCCCGACATTTTGTTATGCAGAGGAAAAAAGTTGTTCGTCGTGGTTGAAGGGAGGAAGCCACATTGTTGGGCATGTGGAATGGTGGAGCACACTTACAAAATGTGCTCTGGAAGAAAATACGTGGATGAACAAATGTTACTGCCAACACCGCCGGTGGAAAACACACTGGTTGCCGAGCCAAAGAAGGCCGGCCAAAAAGTAGTTCGAAGCGAATGGACTGAAATGGTTAAAAAGGGGAAAAAGTGATTTCCCCCTCTCAGCAGGGCTCTCCAACAAAGAAAGCAACTTCACCTACGAAAAAGAAGTCTTCGGAGAAACAGCAACAACAACAACAACAAAAGCAGCAAAAATAGAAACGACAACAACAACAACAACAGCAACAAGAGCAACAGCAGCCGCAAGACATGGAGTGCGAGGAGATGCCCCCGCCTCGTTCGTCATCGTTAAAGAGGAGTCGAGAAGAGGAGCAGAAAATGTCGGCCAAAAGGGGGAAAAAGAAGAACGTGGCAGGGCGGAACGAGTCATGGTTGCCCCCAAGACACAATCTACCCCTGCATCACCTATTAGAACTGTTTACGTTGAGGGGGGGGGGGTCAGTCTGCCTCCCCTGTGAGACAAAAGACTTCTCTTTCCCCCATACCTCTCACCCCCTCTCAACCAGAAACACCCTCCCCTAAACTGGATAAACCCTCCCCGCAACCGGAAATATTCTCCCCAAAACCCAAAAAGAAAAAGAATCCCTTCTGCCATGCAGATATTTGCAAAGTTAACAAACCAGCCCTGGAAAAGGACCCGTCTTCCCAAATGAAGACAATTCTGAGGCCACTCTTTAAACTGTCTTCGATCGACGGAAAGTCGGTTGAAGATCCAGTTAACTTTCCTAAAGCACCCGGTGTTATGACTCTGGTCAGAAGCACTGGGAACCTGAAAGTGTGGGAATTCCTTCAAGGATCTATGGAAGCTTTCCCAAACATTAATATGGCCCAAATGGGCACCAAATATTTACAAAGATAGTCACATTTTTGTTCTGGTATGGTCCCTGTAATTCTCCACCCCTCTTTTTACAGGATCTTAAAACTAACATTCCCCACAGACGTCAGCGGGATTGTCCAAGACGGACGTATTACATCCGATATTGGTTCTGGAAGTCTTGGACAAATCGTCGGGGTCCCTAGTGCCATTGATTTCCACTCTGTATGTGACTAGGAGTAATTTTTCTCTTTCTCTTTACAGGTTTAAAAGATGTCAATTAAGTTAGCCAGCTTGAATGCGAAGGGCCTTAGGGATCGGAGTAAGGATTCCCGCCTGCTTCGGGGCCTCTTGTCCTTCGGCGTGGATGTCGACGCAATCCAAGAGACTCACTTTGTTTGCAAGGCCGATGCTTGTGTGCTGTCTAACGACTTTGTCGTCTATTCAGCATATGGGGAAAGGCTGGTCAGAGGAATTTCTTTGCTGGTTATGCATACCCTGGACGCGAAGGTGGATCTTGTTCATGTCGGTGCCTAGGGCCGGTTGATCGTGGCTGATATTGCAGTGAAAAGCAATGCGTTTCGGCTGGTTTCTGTTTATGCGCCCAATGACCGGGAGGAGCGCGTCTTGTTTTATCGGCGGTTGGGGATATTCCTGGTGTATTCAACACGACTCGTCTTAGTGGGGGACTGGAATGACATCCTGGACCCCAAATGGGATAGAAGGCGGGGAGCTAGCGGGAAGGCACGTGATCGTAGCTTGGTCGATCTCATCGAAGAGTACGGACTCGTCTATAGATACCAGGTCGATCACAAGGGTGGGAAAATGTGGACGTGGGCTAATAGTTGGCCTTCTAAACGTGTAGCTAGCTACCTGGATAGAATGTTAGTTTGTGAAGCCGACATAGATCTTTTAAATTGTCCCACGTTCCACTGGTTAGGCTACTCGGACCACAAACTCATTTATGCCTGGATAGATTTAGAAAATAGGCCTAGAATGGCTGGCTACTGGAAGTTCAACGTGTCCTTACTGGACAGGCGGGACTTCCGGCATCAGCTAATTAATTTAGTGCAGCGGGCGTTAACTGGGGGAGTCTTTGGGAATAAGTGGTGGGAGAGTCTTAAGAACAGTATTAGGCCTTTCACCACCAAATTCAACCAACGGCAGAGGCTGGTGGGGATCCCCTAGAGATAGCCATAGCTAAGGAAGCTTTGCAGCGTTCGACTAGCGAGCGTTACATGGGTCAGGTAATTAGGCATAAGTTAAGCAAGATGTCTTCCAAAACTGAACATGGCCGCAGAACTGCGCAAGGAACAGATTCGCCGAAGCGGCGACCGGTACATTCGAGAGGTTCGCGACCCGGAGGGACATACTCTTCGGTCGACTGACGACATGTGCGAGGCGTTTCAGCGGCATTTCGAAATCCTGTTTACCAAGAAGCCTGGTTTCCGTGATGAGGAGTTTCGCAGCTATTTGGCTGACTTCCCCCGGCTTTTGCCGGCTGATGCAACTAGCTGCGAGGAAGAGATTACGGAGGGTGAAATCTACTCGGCTTTGAAGGTCGGCAGAGGCAAATCGTCGAGTCTCGATGGTTTGCCCTATGAATTGTACTTGAGGCTGTCGCACATCTTTGTCCCGATTTTGACTGTCGTGTTCAACAACTGGTTCCGGCAGGGATCCATCCCCAACCGGTTCACCAGGGGTGTGATCACGCTGTCGAGAAAAGGTAAGGGTGTCGGGAAGGTGCCAGAGGGTTACAGGCCCATAACACTGCTAAACACAGAGTTAAAGATTTTGGCTAAGATCCTGTTGAATGGTTTGCAATTAGTTGCCGAGTCTCTGTTGAAACCTGAGCATACTTGTGCTGTGAAGGACCAAACATTTCAGAGCAACCTGTATCTGATCCGCACGATCATAGAGGGGATAAAAGACGACGAAGAAACCGCGCTGATCAATTTGGATCAGTCTAAGGCATTTGATAGGGCTGACCATCGTTACCTGGCGGCTGTCCTGTAGGCTGCTGGATTCGAAACCAACTTCCGCCGCTGGATTAGCCTCCTGTATCAATCTCCCACGGCTGTGGTACAGGTGAACGGAAAGTTGTCGGGCGTTCTGGCGCTGTCTAGGTCGGTCCGACAGGCTTGTACACTGTCGCATAAAGTAGGAACTTTATGCTTTGGCGTTGGAGCTCCTCCTTCGCCGGCTAAGGGACAGGGTAGGTAGTCCGGCCCTACATAGAATCGCTGTCCCAGATGGGGCTCGAGCCAGATTTTCAGCGTACGCCAATGGCGTCACTACTTTCGGTTCCTCCCGGAATGACTTTCCCATTATCCTTTACCGGTTTTCAGTACTTCCACTTTGTAAGCGACGTAGGAAGGCGATCGAACGTTTGCTATTCTCCCTTCTATGGAGAGGACGCAAACATTGCGTCGACAAAGGTGTCTGTGCCCAGCGTCCGTGTCATGGGGTCTGGAAATGCCGCACTTGATGGGCCACAAGGTTGCTTCAAGGTTGGTTTTTCTCAGGAGTGCGATTTTGGAAGACTCATTGATGGCGGGGATAGTGAGGGACATGTCTTATTATTACTTTCCCCATCTCGAGGCGGTGCCGTAAACCTCAAGGGCGATCAAGTTTTCTCCTCGAATGTCTGGCGGCCTTGCATGCCATCCCACGGTCTAGTGACCTATCACAGCGTAGGAGAGTCTTCTATCGTGGGTTAGTAGAGGGCGTCGCGAAGGATACGTTACATGATGTGTTCCGTTTATCGCTCGGTCTGGTCTTGGGCGCAAGGTGCCGATTATCTCAACAACTCTGAGTTTTCGCTTACCTGGCGATTGGCTCGGAATCGAGTGTCTCTCAATGAGAAGCTTTTCATATGGGGCCTAGCGGATTTGCCAGATTGTGAACGCTGCAACCTTGGCTTGGAAGAAACGGCTTTGCACGCCTTCTACCATTGTTCGCGGGTTCGCCCTCTATGGGATCTTGTCGGCGAGTTGACTGCTCGTATCGCACCGCGTGAGCTCGTGCTCATTGATCTTGCATTCGTCTGTGATAATGTGTCGCCCCCGTTCTCTGGGATGAAGCGTATGGTGTTTCTGTCGCTGCTGGCCACGGCTCGAATGGTGATATGAAAGACGCGAAAGGAGGAAGTCTTGCGAGGTCAGCGTCTTTCACATCAGGATCTGATCCGATATTTTGAGCACCACATCAAAATGAAGATTAGAACTGATTGGAAACGTTTGATTTCGACAGCCTTCAACAAGAGGTAGGTCCATGCGGCGAGCCTGGTTCGCGTGAACGGGGCTAGCTTTGATTTTCTCTTTTAGATCTGCTAGTTGCATCGGGGTGGATTCCTTTGGAACCCTCCCCTGATTAAGGTAGTTCTCTTGTGTACCTAGTTCCTAGCCTGTACCCCGGTCTCTCTTTTGTTATGATCCAAGTCGAGATTTCCAACCTTCCTAGTTTGTTCTGGCCTTCTTTTATTTCGACTGGGTCAGCCTCTGATTTTCCCATTCCATTAATTATTTTATTCTCCCCCATTTCTTTAGCGAGTGTGCGTCTTGATTTCGCTGCTTGGCGGAATACAGCAGCCGCTCTTTTTTGTGGGATGGACAGGTCTTACTAACATTAATTTTAGTTTTAAAATTACGTTGTATTATAATGTGTTTTTTGGGTTCATCCCCCTCCCATCATCTCATTTTTCATTAAATCTTTTATATATATATATATTATATTATTGTATGCTTTTTTATTGTCATGGGTTTATTTCCCCGTTTTTTAGGTGTCCCTTGTAAATATGTGGCATTGTTGGGTGTGAAGGATTGAGAGGTGGTGGATAGATTCTTGTGGTAAATGTGCAAATTATAATGAGTGAATGGGTCATGATAGTGTTTAGCTTGGTATAGGATAGATACTGAAGATCACCCTCTACCCACCCCCTTTTCGGTCTTGTGTCACAATTTGTGTATTTTTTACGCAATAAATAAGTCGATGTTGGACGATAGTAGTCCACAGTTAGTCGAATACGAAAGTAGTCAGCGACTTGGCAAGGTTACACTGCGTAATGCATATATCAACTTTTTAACGTTTTATACGTCGAACCTATCAGGACCGACTTTAGCACAAATACTAGCCTCCACTGTGAAAATAACTTCACAACATTTTTGGTGACGAAGAAATTAAACTCACGTGGAGGAGATAAAAATAATTTTTTCCACTCGCCAAAAGACAATTTTAGCTACGAGGATTCGGATATCGAACGAAGATATCGGACGAAGATCCAATTCACTCGGAGTAATAAAGAAAATTTTTTTTATCTCTTTTTCGCTCATCGAAAACAATTTTGGGCGACGAAATTCGCACTCATACGGAGGAAGAAAAAATTCGCTCACCACAATAGTTTGGGCGACAAAGTCTCGGTTTGGTTTGGTTTTAGTTGTTTTCTTTTCATGGCATATCAACCTCGGCGGCTCATTTATTGCCATTTATTGCTGGTAATACCTTTTTCTTTCAACAATTTATTGTTGTTTTTATATAAGTTTTGTGTCTTTTTTTTTTTCAAGTATCAAGATTCATTGGGATTTGTTTTTAAGAGCAGGGTCCCCAAGTCCTACCCTGTTATTTAACCCATAAATGGAGGGAAGGGACGGATTAATACCTTTCGCAAGGGTACCTGTGCTTAAGTGAATGCAGGGTATTCAACTGAAATTCGAACTCGGCTCAACGATTTCTCTTTCCGAGCCGATATCCACTGCACCACAACGCAGATCCGTCACTATACGCTTACAGCACCTGGTATTCCCAAGCGGTCACCCATCTAAGTACTTACCAACAAAGTCTCGGATTCACGTTAAAAAAAAAAACTTGACAAAGTTTCTCGCAAGCGAAGACATCAATTTAGTGACGAAAAAATCTGTAGTATTTTTCAAATGAGAAAAGAAATATTTTTCTCGATAATACAGTTTGCTCAAATAGGTCACGAATTGCAAATTCGTAGGACCCCCCCCCCTTTACAGTATTAGGCATTGTGTTAACTCTTTGCGAAAATGGAGGAATGTAAAAATCTATTCCTGGAATTCTTTAAATTCCAGTCGGAACAACAGACGAAAATATTAGAGCAACAAAAAACATTCCAGATACAGATACAGGAGGAAAAGTTTAATAGACAAATGCAATTCCAACAAAAAATAGAACAGATGCATAGGGAGTTTCAAAACAAAATTCTGGAAATAACTGAGAAAAGAAAAGAGAAAAATATACAAAATGATTCTTTCCCGGAGAATACAATATGAAATTCAATTGAAATATTCACGATGAAGAAATAACTTTTGCGGAGTATTATAAAAAATATACGGACGCGTATAATGAAGACTGACACTCGTGTTCTGAAGGAAAGAAGGTTAGACTTCTTTTAAGCAAATTAGGAACTGCTGAGCATAACAATTGGTAAACTACATTTTACCGAAAAAAACTAGAGAGTTGACTTTTACCGAGGCGGTAAATATATTAAGTGAATTATTTAGTAAAAAGACATCTCTGTTCCACAAAAGGTGGAAATGTTTAAATCTGACGACAAATGACGAACAAGACTATATAACGTACGCAGCCAATGTGAATAAGCATTGTGAAAAATTCAAGCTAGCAGAATTAAGCGCAGACAATTTTAAGTGCTTTGTGTTTGTTCAGGGGTTGGTATCGGAAAGAGATGCAAAGTTGAGAAAATTAGAAAATCAGAAAATTACTGGCAAAATTAGAAAGCGATCCAAGCGGTACCAAGCGGTACAAAAATTGGCAGAAGACTGCACAATATATGTTAGCGTAAAGAAAGATTTTTAAAAAGATGGAACAGTCTGGCGCTTCGTATATAAGAAAAATACGCTACAAAGGAAAAAGTCAGTCTACCAAAAAGAATTCTAAAATTGCGGATTATCAAGCAAAAAGTGAAATACCAGAGAAAAAAATAAACAAAAATCCCGAAGTCATGTTTTGCTTGCGGTAAACTACACTGGTACAGATATTGCGATTTTAGGAATAAAAATGTTTAAACTATAAAAGAATAGGACATAAAAGCACGCATTGCAGATCAAGAAATAAAGACAATGAAATAAGAAAATTAAAGTCCAACGAGGTAAAAGATGGAATAACCAGAAAATTTGTTACCGTGGAAATAAGTAATAAAAATATAAAAATGCAACTTGACACGGATTCGGATTTATCTATCATAAATTTGCATACGTGGAAGAATTTGAGGAAACCAACTTTAATGAAGACGAAGAAAATCGCGAGTTCAGTGACGGGAGAAAAATACAATTTATTGGAGAATTTGTTACAAACATTACGTTAAATAAAAAACGCAAAAAGCTAAACTATTTGTCATTGAAAATACCACGAACTTACTTGGTACGAATTGGATAACAGAATTCCAATCAAGGGATCTACCGTTAAATTCTTTCTGTTACAAGGTAGAAAGTTTAAACCCCGAAGCCCAAAAATCAATAAAGAAACTTAAGGAAACATTTCCTGCTGTTTTTTTTTTTTTTTTTTTTGTTTTGTTTTTTTTCTCCAGGTTTGGGAACGTGTACCAAGATGGAGGTAAAATTCAAGCTGAAAGACAACTCTCAGAAGGTATTCAAAAAGAAAAGGAATGTGCCTTTTGTCTCAATTGAACAGATAAAGATTTAGACAGATTAGTGAAAACCGGTGTACTTAAAAAAAAGTTGAGTACAGTGAATAGGCGACACCAACGGTATACGTGAAAAAATAGTCTAAAGAAATTCGTGTTTGTGCTGATTTTTCGACGGGTTTGAACGCGGCACTCAAAGATTATAATTATTCCCCACCAACAGCAGAAGAAATATTTGCGAAGCTAAACAGGGGCACAATATTTTCGAAGGTAGACCTCAGCGATGCATATCTGCAAATACCGGTAGAAAAGGAAACGTCAAAACTTTTGTGTATAAACACACATTTTTACAGACTACCTTTTGGGATCAAGGTCGCGCCTGACATTTTCCAACAAGTCATGGATTCGATGTTGGGTGTTCTAGAGATTGCCGAAGAATATCTGGACGACATCCTCATGAGAATTACAAGTATAGCAGAACACGTGAAACATGTAAATGCAGTAGTTTCAAGAATACAGGAATTTGGATTTAAATTCAAGGAAAGCAAATGTGAGTTTTTTATGGAGAAAGTAAAACATTTGGGGCAGATCATCGATAAGAATTGTAGAAGGCCAGACCCAGAGCGAGCAGCGGATATAAAAGACATGCCGGCTCCGAATGATATTACCACATTACGAAGTTTTTTGGGATTAGCAAATTATTACCAAATATACATCCCTAAAATGTATTATCTGCGGGCACCATTAAATGATTTATTGAAGAAAGGAAAACCCTGAAAATGGACTAATGAATACCAGAAAGCATTTGAAAAAATAAAGGAAGTGTTAACCTCGGAATTATTTTTAACCCACTACAACCCGAATTTTGATTTTTGGGTCGAAAAAGGGTTTGCCGAAGCATACAGTCAACCCATTACAGAGATATAATACTGCTAAATTATAACTTCAGCATGGAGTACATACCATCGAATAAATTTGGCTACGCTGATGGGCTGTTCAGGTTAATTCCTAAAACGAGCGAGCCATTAGAAGACACAGTAATTGCCCTACTGAAGTCAGAAGAAGAGCTGAAATTTACTGTGTGTAATGCAGTTCGGGAACTTCCGTTAACTCTAGAAAAAATAAACGAAGAAGCTACCAAGGACACGTATATCTTGAAAAGAAAAGAAAAAATAGCAGAGAGGGACCAGTACACAACAAATGTTTTTTCGCTTTGCGATACAGTATTTTTATACAGAGAATGTGTGGTGATTCCATACACATTGCAAAAGCAAATACTACAGGATTTTCATACTGGTCATCCGGGAAGCATTAGGATGAAGAGCCTAATGCGAAGTTTTGTATATTGGCCGAATATGGACAGGGACGTTGAGAACGCAGTGGCAAAATTTAAAGGCTGTGCTTTAGCTGCAAAGGCTCCCCCGATAAAATTTAATCCCTGGCCAAAAACAGATCTACCATGGTCTCGGTTACGTGTGAATTTCGCAGGTCCACTGAATGGATACCATTACATCATAGTAGTGGATAGTTTTTTCGAAATGGCCTGAGATACAAAGGATAAGAAAACCGACGACGCAAAGTACTAAAAACTTCCTGCTGGAATTGTTCGCAAGGTTTGGTGTCGTAGACACAGTTGTGACGGACAACGGAAGTAAATTTACGTCGAAACAATTTAAGGATTTCTGCAAGGAATACAACGTCGAACATGTTACGACAACTCCTTATCACTCAAGATCAAACGGGTTAGCTGAAAAATTTGTGGACTCCCTAAAAAGAGCTTTAAAGAAAGCTAGGGAAATACCTGAAGAGGAAGCTCTACAGAATTACCCCAAATAGCGGAACACCAGCCCCACAATCGCCAACTGATGTGATGTTCGCATGTCGGATAAGATTACTACCAAAAAAGACAAAGTCAGGTAGAGAAAAATTTATTCAAGTAAAAAAATACCATCCTGGTGAAAAAGTATACTTTAAGGTCTACAAACAGAATAAATCGTTCTGGGAGATTGGAAAAATAGAAAAGCGGATTAGCAATATGATGTACTTGGTGAAAGGCGAATAGTTCACGTGCAAACGGCACATTAACCAGATCAGACGACGCTCTTCAGACTTGATTGACAGCGGCCCCGCAGAAGAAACGCCTATGGAGGTGATTTTCGATACGTTTGATCTACCAACGCCAGTAACGATTTTACCTGAGGTACGCCGATCCAGGAGGAAAAGAAAGGCAACTAATCATTTAAAAGTGGATTCAAAAAGTAAGAGATACGATACGATGTTGCTAAAAAATTGAAGTGTTTTTTTTTTGTTTTTGTGTGTGTGTGTGTGTGTGTGTGTGTGTGTGTGTGTGTGTGTGTGTGTGTGTTTTCCTTTCTTCATATTTCCTATAAAAAATATATAAAGAAAACTGTTTTACTCCTATGAAGTAAAGTTTTACGAGGCGGGTGTTATGGTGAAACACACCTATTCTGTAGTGAATAGACTCTCCCACCTAGTTTAAGTAGGAGTAGTAAGAGGAACGATGGTCAGTTGATGTTGGACGATAGTAGTCGACAGTTAGTCAAATATGAAAGTAGTCAGAGACCTGGCAAGATTACACTGCGTAATACATATTATATCACGTTTCTAACGTTTTGTACGTCGAACCTATTAGGTCCGACTTTAGCACAAATACTAGCCTCCTCTGCGAATATAACTCCACAACAATTTTCTAATATAATATAACTAGATCCTTTAATCTATAATCTACCACCTCGTATAAATTTATTGATTCTCCTATCTTCTGTTAATTAATTCGTTTCGATTAACTGATAGATCACTTATTAAGTGGAATACATATTTTTGACATTCATTATTTTTTTAAAACTTTCCCGTTTTTCACTACTTTAAGTGATAAATAACTTAAAGAACATCCTGTTTCACGAATACATGATACCTTTGCAGACTTGCTAAGATACATATGTATACATTCAATTGTTTTATTACTGACACCAAAAAAGTCCGAGTTTTCAAGTCATTTTAATTCTCTACCCCTCCTTACCCTTATAACTTAATTCCTCCTATCAATCCTGATCTGGCTTTCTACCGATTATTTAAGACAAACCCCCCGAAATCCCCCCTCCTTAACTGACAACAATTGTGTTACTGGCTGACGAGATGCTAATAAGTTAGCACCGAAACACAACGGCTGTTGTGTTGTAGTAAACTAGGTTTTTATTATAAACACTTATAATAAAAAATATATATATATATATATATATATATATATATATATATATATATATATATAAGTGCCTGGTGATATAGTTCTCACACGGTCGAGCATGGTGTAAAAGATTAAATTACCTTTCGGTGAATTTGTATCCTTTCCTTTATTGCTAACTTGTTTATATATATATATTCTTTTTTTCTTTATAGTTTTATTCACTTTCATTGTAAAGTTTTGTGTCAAATATAAAAGCCAAAATATTGTGAGACTAACATTGTTACTCATTTTTTTCTTTCGTTGTGTACTTTTTATGCAGCTCTTATATTCATCAATTGATGAATAACATTGCTTTATATATTTTGCTGAGTAATGCTTAGGACGACGTTTCTCGGCTTTTTTACCCTTGCGTAACCCTTAAAATAAATTACATGTCTCAAGAAACCTCTGCACAAAAACAAAATTATATACCATACTTTTCTCATTTTTATTTTCATTGTAGTTCACGTGGTAAATAACAAATTATATATATTTTTAATAACTGGTTTCAGGAAAAATTAATACTTCGCTGTCAATTTTTTCGATAATGCTAAATAAAATTCATACTGTTCATTTATAATACTTCATCAGGGAGTTTTCATTCACACAACCAAATTCTAAACTCAGACGTAAAAAATAAACATAAGAAACATCTATAATATAAATGTAAACAGAACGAAAACATATAATTGCAGCATCAGTTTATTATTTAATTATCCTTTACTGGCAAAACAAGATTTTTAACAAAAAATTCGAACGTCTTGAAGTTTCTTCCTTACATTGCGCCGAGATGCTATGAGATACCGCTCCCATTCTGACTGTTCTGACCGGTTACGGAACGTGGTTTAAGTAGTGAAATTTATCATGTGACCGGCTCCAGCAGGCATTTTCATTCTTTAGGTGTGAAAAAAATATTTGACTGGCGTCCTATATCAATTTTCTATTTTCTATCCAGTCAGGATCGAGAATTTTACTTTTCACATTGACTGGTGAAATTTGCTTTGGTCTGGGTTTTTCCAAAATGCTTTTAGTCGTTTGGATCCAATTTTGCGGGTGTACAATTTTACTTTGTGTGTTTTAGTTAACTGTTGGATGACATAGGGTTTGTATCCTATAAAACATCGTGACGATAAAACTGTTTTTATTAGGTTTGTGGGTCCTTTTAACATAATATACTGTTTTTTTGTTTTTTTTTTTTTGTTTTTTTGTTTGTTTTTTTTTTCCTTCAGCGAATGAGTGGAGGTACCTAAGTGAAAATATATACACAGGCACTGTACAGACATCATTAAATATATTCCCAATTATTGTTATATTTTTAATAACACGATAGGTTAGATGGGCTGATGTACATATTACATACAATAACCAAGAATATATTGATTATATGCGTGTTTAGTAATATTACGAATATGAAATTAAATAAAAAGTCAAAAGTGCATTAGCTTATCTCATTTGTTCTCGCAGAACAGTTAGGGACATTTTGCGAAAACTTAGCGTCCCGAGGAACCCCAGTTGAGAAACGCTAGCGTAGGGATTCAATTTGCGAACAACTCTGTCGTTGTTTAACCTTCTAATATTCATATTGTTTATCTTTTGTGGACATACTTTCATATTTCAGTTATACTACCTATTTACTCGACTTGTCCTTTAAAATGCTAAAATTGTATTTAATTCGCATGTGAATTGTGAATTGATTTCATGCTGACTCCATTTTTTTCCGTTATTAAATTTACTTGTTATTTTAATATTTTCGAAGTTCCTTATTTCTTTGTTTTACCGTTTCTTTTTGATGATGAGGTGAGGAAAATGCTAACCATTGCTAAAGCACACGCAATATTTCTCACTTGAGTTTCACAACAGTAGTATTATAATAATCATAAACAAAATCCGGTTAAAGTGGAACGCAAAGTTGCAAACAATACCAGTAATTATCGCAGCATGGTCGGTCGTCGTAACAGCATTGTAAAGTTCTAGACAATGCATATGGGAATGAAAAATGTCAACAAACTTTGAAAAATGAGATTTATTGCTGTGTTAAGTAAAGCCAATAGTTGAACATGAAGCATTTACAATTTATAAGGAAAAAATTACCCTGTCCCTTTAGACTACCTAGAGTGAAGACATTTCCAATCAATGAGATGTTCAGATAGGACGTTTTCTATAAGCTTTGTTTTTGAGTCAGATTATGTCTGGTTCAAGGTAATAAAAAAGTACAATGGATTTACTCAAAAAGAAAGGCTATGAAAAGAAAAGATTATTTTCAACCAATCTGAATGACAGAATTTGAAAACTGGTATAATTCCGAAAATTAGCTTTCTGGGCTAACCGGCACGAATATACGATGTTGGCCAGTTTAATCACTACTCATCACAAAATCGGTGGAGCAAGGAGTTGATGAAATAAAACGACGAATTACGAGAATGTTCTGAAAGCTTATTACAAACAAAATTTATTTTTCAATTTCTTCTATTCACTAAACGGCTATTCTTGCTATGTTGACCTATTAACCTCTGAATGGTCCAATAAAATTTGTTATTACCTCATGAACTTCGTTTGCATTTTTATGAGGAAACTCCCCATATTTTGATCAAAATATTCGTTAATGTATATTTTGTTTTTTCCGACATTGTTCGGTGTGAGTTGAAAGAGTAATTTGTTTTATCGATTGATGTAGGGTTCATTGCGAAAATGGTTCTGTAAAGTATAATTTGTGTGAAAACTACGGAAAAAATATTTTCTTTCTCAAAAGGATGGCATTTTCAAATGGTTGGACGCAGTAAAGGAAATTAACGAAATGATAAATGATATCTGCATAGAAAGAGGATGAATTGAATATGGAGACAGACACCGAGATTGTATTTCACTCTCACATTTTAAAGGAGTTAAATAGACTAGCTGCCAGTTTCCAAGATATTTCTGTATTTACTGCTAAATGGAATCCCAACGTCAATTCATATCTTCTTATTCTCAAATTAAAGTGTACGATTTTCTTCAATTTACTTTCAAAATTTTCTAATTCCATTTTAGAATTGAGTAGCAAAAGTTAAAACTGAGGCTGTACAACTTCACTTTTAAAAGGGATATCTGACGAGTCACGCTTAATAATTCAGCATTATTTGCAAGGAAGCAAAGATATAGTAGGTATTTAAGGAATTCCTTGATAATGAATGAGTTGAGTAAAGTTTTAGACAAGTCGATGAAAGTAAGTCAGCAATAGATCCCGAATTCACAACAGTTAAACAAATCTTTACAAATATAAAAGAGGATTTATTCGAATTAAAAGTTCCTTTCAATTAGATTTCCTACAAACAAACAAAAAAAATACTCCATAGAAGAAATACTTAAGGTTCATTATCTTTTTTAAATTATCTACATTGTTTAAAAAGGCACTGATTTGTTGCCTTCAAGGAAACCATCCTTCGCTGTCTCAGATTTTTTTAAAATTATAGCGAAAAAATAAGCCCTTCATTAATAATTAAAACAGTTCAGTGAAATCGAAATCGTTTCATTGAATCATTAATTAATGTAGTTAGAATCCAATTTAAAACAGCCCCTTAGAAAATTTCGCTACCAATATCAGGAATTTTAATCTTGCCATTAAGCATTGCAAATATTTTGTAGTGTAGGAAATCATTCACGCACAAATTGTTCGAAGTTTCCTTCTATAGAATCTAGATTGAGTTGATGTAGAGAATTGAAACTATGGTGCCTAAGTACAAGCCGACGATTATATATTATGTTTTGCTATCGAAGACACGGGTTCATTTATGCGCCTATCCAAATTACGAATTAACCCTTTACGAATGCTAGCCGGCATATGTTGATTTATTCTCATCTCCAACCTCTAACTAGTTCTACGTACATAGTCAGCGTCACACTAACATTTAGAAAAGTAAATAATTGAACTATCTAAGCAATCAAAACATCCTTACGGATTGATCTTAACATCGATTGGATAGTGAAGGTAATAGGTGGATAACAATTTTTAACATTAGAAAATATTAGTTTAACTAACCTTGTGCCACCATCACCTATTCACAAGAGCTGCAAATATACAGGACATTAATTAGGATCCATAAATTTACGTTTATGAAACTATACCAAATTAACATGAACGCTAGATTGAGAGTAGAAATGAGAATAGAAATTATTACACAAAATGTCTTTAATTCTCTTTTTTGTTTTTGAACAAATAATTACGGCAAGATTGACCAGAGTCATGTTTTGAACAGAACGAGTATATGCAGATATGGGTTTACAGCAAGCAGACGTAAGAAAAACTGAATCTGATATGCGAACCAACACATTTCAAAAGGGAATAGCACCATAACACTTTTTTCACAGGTAAATCGTAACTGATTTAATGCTTCATTAAAAAAAAAACAAACTCCGACTCCAACTGTTTGTCAAACAAACAAAAAGTGTCATCTACATATCGAAAGCTATGTCTGGTCTTTTAAATTGAGCAAATAAATTTTGCTCGTAAATAAATATATTGCCAATTGCTGAACATAACGGACTGCCATTTGTCTGTACAAGATTTTATCGAATCTGAATTCAATAAACATAGTTGCAAACTTTATAAACTTAACAAAGTTAATTCGAGTGGGAATGGCACAAGTGACTACAATAAATAACATTGGTATAGATATTAATCGTTTCCTTAACAGATGCACAAAAGGAAGCAAACTTCTAACGTCAAAAGAGCGCATAAACTTGTCGGAACTAAACGGACAATTCTGCATAAAGTTAGCGAATGGAAAATAATCTTTAGTATATAAAATAATATTTCCCCTTATACATTTCAAGTACTGGTTGAAGCAACTCCGCCAACCATTTAGCCAGTTTATGCTGCACATAATCCACCATAGAGAATATAAGCCGTACAGAAGCATCGTCCTAATAGGTTTAGGGCAATCTGTACAACCGGGGCTGTAGAGAAACAACAGGTTTGACAACTTCATAAATTTAAACCGGAAAAGCTTTATCCTTGAGCACCCGTGTTTGAAAGTTAAGTTCTATGGATTTCTATCATGAGTATGAACCATATTTAAGAAATGTCTTCACATCATCCAAAATTACCGTCTAAGTCATTTTTCAATTAGACAAGAAGCATGATATTCAAAAAGTTATTAACCTGTTAATGCCCACCGCACCAAAAGTGAGAAAGTGATATTTAAATTGAAATAATACGAGATTTTAAAAAATATATATAATTAATACTGATTTTACAGTGACATTATTGTTAAAGAACTCTCACAATCAAGTTCTAACATGAATCCTATGGAACGCATGTAGATAATTTTGAATCTAAAAATAAACAGTTACAAGAAAACCGACACAAGATGTATCGAATCTCATAATAAATCGCATAGGATGAATTCCAAATATTTTTTTAACAACCACTTATGTTTAAGTTCATATTTTAATTGACATAATTAAGTATTTTTAAAATGGCGATTTTCTAAGCGCAGCTTAGATGTGGAACAAGGACGAAACTATGAAGCACTCAATGATGATCGAACTCACTACCCAATTGTAATGATTTTAGCGAAACAAGCTTGTTAACCATTACACTACGTCGAGGTACCCAAGTATTTATAAAATGTTTTACTCATTTTCTCCCCATTTCTCATGCCTTCAGTAAGCCGTGTGAGTGTTAAATTCTTTACACCTTATTTGCTTTGAAGTAGGGGTGCGTGTGGTTGTGTATAATGACAAGGAAACACGCGTGTATATTTTAACAACATAAAATAAGAAATTTATTTACAAATTTACACAGTTGTAATTATAACTTATTTCAAGACAAGTAATCACACAAGATAAACAGAGAAAATATTCACAGATAAAAAGAGAAAATGTTCATATTAAAATATCAGGTACTAAGTACATTTCCAAAATTCATTTTCACACAAAAAAGTATTAAGTTGAATTCCATAGAAACAAGGTTTTCAAATTGATTAAAAACAAATCGAAAGAGTTCAGTTGAATTCCATACAAACAAGGTTTCCAAAATGATCAAAACAAATTGAAAAAGTTAATTTTTCACATAAATATAAAAGATGTATTTTTGGTACTTAGCTTCAACAGTAGAAAGTCTTCGCTGTCATTGGTTGTCATTAAAGGCTAATAATATATCAAAGTCAAATGGTCGTCTGTGAAGCGTAGTCTCTCTCTCTCTCTCTCTCTCTCTCTCTCTCTCTCTCTCTCTCTCTCTCTCTCTCTGCATGTAAATATGATTCTGTTGTTATCACTTGTAAACTCACCATTGCATGTGTGTGATCACCACTCAATCAGAATCCCATCTGAGGACATTCCGACTGAAGCTGAGATTTTTCATCATTTAATAAATCATAATTTTTTTTTTTAATCGTATCACCCCGAGCAAGGCGGTAATGCCACTGATGTGCAGGGGGCTACATAAGAGTAAGAAAATTAAGTAGAAGAGAGTGAAGAGGAAGACGAACCAGTTAGAAAGGAGCAAGAGAAGGATGGGAATACAGATGTGATGACAGTTGCAAAGGTGGAGAGAAAGGAAAGGATATACGGGGTGGTGAAAGAACTTGAGTCAAGTAGTTAATAGATGAGTATTGACATTGCATTTAAATTCCTGGAGGTTGTAGCCGTCAGGAAAACAAGAATATGGAAGCGAGTTCCACAGGCGGGAAGTGCGAGAGAAGAAGCTGCAGGAGTAGAATTGTCGTCTGCATTTGGTTAATCTAACTGTGAATGGGTGGGACCTAGTTGCCAATCTGGTTGCACGAGTAAACACCTGTTGCAAAGGCACCAGAGACTTAAGTTCGTGGGAGCAGAAGCCATGAAAGTATTTATAGAACAGACAAAGGGAGGCCACATCTCGTCAGTGGGGAAGTGGCTGTAGTCGAGCCGCCAAGTCGGTACCTATCACATGACTGATTCTCCTTTGGAGCCTGTCGAGAACACTGAGATGAACATCAGGGGCGCCTAACCATATATGGCAGCAGTATTCCATGCACGGACGGATGGTTGATTTGTATATATGCAGGATGGATTCAGGCGGGAAAAACATCCTGGCCCGACACAGTGACCCAACCTTCTTAGCAGTGGATTTAGCTATGGACTCAATGTAGTGGTTCCATTTGAGATCAGAAGAGAGGGTAAGGCCGAGGAGGCGCAGTGTATTGCTCTCAGGGAGACTCGTTTGGTCCATGCTTATGGGAGGCAGGAGAGGTTGTCTGTGATGATTGACAGACAACAGCTTGGTCTTAGTCGCATTGAAATTGACAAGCCACTTCTTGCCCCAATTCACCACAGAGTGTAGATCCCGTTCAAGGTCAGCAACAAGTTTATGTTTGTCCGCTACGACGGGTTTCTTACTGATGCGGGAGTAAATTGTGTTGTCATCTGCGAAGATGCCTACTTGGCTCTTGATCTCATCTGGGAGATCATTTATGAAAATAAGGAAGAACGTCGGGCCCAGGATAGAGTCCTGGGGGACACCAGCGTTTGTGCTGTAGGATGTAGAGGCATGCCCATTCAGGACGACCTTCATTTTGCGGTTATTTAAAAAAGATTGGATTAGATCAAGCAAACGTCCGGTAACACCGTAACCCCGTAGCTTGCATAGAAGGCCAGAGTGCTAAACCCTGTCAAAAGCCTTGGAGATGTCCAGAGCAACAGCACGAGCCTCGCCTGACTCATCAAGGGCCTGGAGCATGTACTCCGTAATGGTTCAAAGCGGAATATACTGCCTGTCGGAGTAGAGTTTGTGGGCAGTAAGATGTTGAACTATTCAGCATTAATTAAGGCCTCGAACTCTTTCCCGAAAATTGGTAGAAGACTGATAGGGCGATAATTGGATGGGTCCGAGGGTTCACCACAGTTCTTAAATACAGGAACGACTGAAGAGAACTTCCAACATGCAGGAAAACAGGAATCAGAAAGACAGTAGTTATACAGTTTAGAGAGGATAGGGGAGAGTTCAGGAGCACATTTCTGAAGGACTATCACCGGAATTCCCTCGCCACCGCTCGCCTTATGGGGGTCAAGTTTTGAAATTACTCGGGATACTACTGTCGGGGTAATATATACGTC
This sequence comes from Ascarosepion bandense, assembly GCA_037127315.1. Classification (NCBI taxonomy): domain Eukaryota; kingdom Metazoa; phylum Mollusca; class Cephalopoda; order Sepiida; family Sepiidae; genus Ascarosepion; species Ascarosepion bandense. The sequence goes on from JBBBDQ010002507.1 coordinate 351,447, forward strand.
GTACAGTTTAGCCTCAGTTCTAATAGAGAAGTCAGGTGAAGGTACTCCAGAAGAGTCAAATGTGGAGTTGGATGAGAATCTGCGAGCAAAGCACTCAGCTTTGTCCGCAGATGACGTGAGAACCTCAAATTCATTGATTAAAGGAGGGATTGAGGATTTGCTATTGTTCAGCACCCGTTTGCATAACCGCCAATAGTCATTGGAGCCGAATTTGCGGTCAGCTATGCGCTGTCTCATTCTCTCAGCAACAACCGCTTGGCGTCATTCAGGATTCTCTTGCACTCATTACGAGCAGACGTGAATAGGCGCCTATTGTGATCAGATGACTGTCTCCGGAGTAGTCGGAAGTAGTGGTTCCTGTGGGCAATGGCGGCCGAACCGGCAGGAGAGAACCAAGGAGAGGAATGGGGTTTTAGACAATACTTCCTGGTAGGTATGAAGGCATCAATGACGAAATCTCAGAGGCACAGTCATCAACTGGGAGATCGAACACTTTTCCCCAAGGGACGTCGCATAAGAAATCGCGAAAGGCGTCCCAGTCAGCTTTTTGGTAGCAGTAGGAGGTCCTATAGGTAGGAGGCTCCTGGGGGCGGGGGTGAGAGTGGAAAGAAATATTGAGAGAGACATCAGCATGGCCGGAGTTGTGCAGAGGTAAAGCATATATCTAATAGAGAGGAGTGACCAGAGAGAGTACTTGGAAAGCGTGTGGGGAAGTCCACCACTTGCGTAAGGGATTGGGAAGTAGCAAAGTTCATGGCGTGGATGCCCGCTGAATCAGTAACAGAGTCTTTAAGACACTCAGAATGATAGGCGTTAAGATCTAATATAACGTTGAGCAATTTTTATCTCGATTTCCAGATCAAATCCACCGACAGGAAGTATTTATACACTCTCAGCCACCCAGGCAATGACTAAGATGATTTACCGAGTGTCGAGTTATGTAATCACCCAATGAATTCTTACATACTTATAAAATAACTAAATGATTTTGCTTGCAGGTGAATGTGTTCAAGATGGTAACTTTTCTAAAAAATCAATTGGTATCTATTAAACCAGAGCTTTACATCACAACTTTCTCCAATGTTGCAACTAGTTTTTGTGATGCAAGCAGATGTCTGTGACTTGGCAGAAATAGCTGAGATACAGTCTAATGATGAAGAAATCAAAACTTTTATGAGTTTTCAGTTTTATGAATAATTCGAATTGTGATGTATACGTGTTTAATCTTATTTGTTTTGCTTTTTTTATACCAAAAGCTTTGCGTAAATCAAGTCTATCTGTTTTCTCATCTTGGCAATAAATCATCTATATAGTTAAATGTTAATACTCTTGGACAAATATGGATAAATGTATAAAAGATTTTTGTATAGTGTGTGTATCTTACCAACAGTCAGAATTTAATAGATACAAAATAAAGATCTCCCATTTAAAATTTTGAATTACCATCATTACTTTTACAAATTGTAAGTCACTTCCCTTCAGTCTGTAATGATTCAGATCCATAATTAAAACCCAATAAATTTCTTTTTAACGGGTATAGATTGCTCAAGTTGCTGAATTTATGCTTAAATAAAAACCGAAATTATCATACAATAAATAGATGAAACTTTTGTAAGTACATAGCATGTATTCCATGTAATTCCGGAAATGAAATTATAAATTTCTTAAATAGTAGTTTATTTTGTTTGAATTCCATCATTTGACCCTTATCCTAATCCTAATAATTTATTAGAAAAGTTATCATCACGAACACATTCACCTGCAAGCAAAATCATTTAGTTGTTTTAAAAGTATGTAAGAATTCACTGGGTGATTACATAACAAGGAAGTTTTTCATATAACGAAATCTAAAAGTTTCTTGTCAACTGGCTATTTGAATTAATTTACTCATAAGAAGACAAGGCAAATACGTTTTCAGCTTTCCAAGGTGACAGATATCACAGGATTTTGAGGCACACAATTGTTTGTAGAATGGATGTTCAAATGTATGTGATGACATAATAGGTTAATGAGTAACGAATTTTTGGATAAGTTGGCTGATCAATCTTATGAATTTACAATGATTTCTTTGAGAAACATGATCTGTGAAAAATTAACTTAGAATTTAACAATACATACATATTTCCTCTACTAAAATTAAAATTATATCTGGAGTATGGTTGCATAATACTGGAATTCATGTTAGAAAACAAGATTTGTAGCGGACTAAAAAAACGATTGATTGAAAAATACGTTTTTCTTTCTCTTTAAACCACCACACATTTTCCTTGGCACAAAAATTTAACTCAAATCACCAAGTAGGTGTGAAGTTTTGTATTCAACTACGTCTGCCCGCTACACCATGAATAGTCTGTCAAAAATGATCAAAAGGTAGTCTGTTCTCTTCCTGCCAGCTGAAGAGAACGGACGTCCGAGACAACGTATTCCAAGGAATGTGCACAGACACCGATGGTCAGGTCAAAAAAGGGGTAACAACCCACTCAGTGGCACCAGATCATTCAGCTCATTACAAGTAGATAAGTACAGACACTTTCTCTCACGCAGTCACACATACACGCGTCAGATAGACGCTTATCCATGCTAAAGCACACGCGTGAGACAGACACCCTGGCTTATATGTAAGAGCTTCGCATATACACACATCTTAGTCAGACGCGAACACGCCAAGGTTTGAGTATCAATAAATGTATTTTACATTTAGTAAGGCGTATTTTTGTCCTTGTTTCAAATTGTTACTTGTCTCAATGATATTAACTCGTATTTTCAACAGATTTGAAATTGTATTCCATGTTGTGGCAACAGAAGTCAGTGTGAAAAGAAGTTGTTTTTAGAAATATAAAAAAATGTTGGTTTTCATAGATTTACAACAATTGATTCTCACTTACAGTTTAATGAGTTAAGAGTATATTTGAAAACTATACAAAAAAAAAGGATCGAAATACGTACATTTAAAACGGCAAACCGCCCAAAATAAAATCTAAAATTTGATCAAATGTTTGCGGATGTATAAAAAAAAAGGATTTTAAGTAGGTACCTCCACTCATTTTCTATACCTAACTTTTAAACTGAATTTTTAAAAATAAAAAATGTTCTGGAGACTTTTATTTTAGTTTTAATTAAAAGCTAAATGATTACATTTGCTATTTAATATACTCTGGTATATTTCAAACAGAAATTATATTGACTGAAATATAATATTTTTAGATTTTTTTTTTTCAATTTTTCTCCATTTTTGAGCGATCGACACATTTGTAAACAAAAGTTAATTCTCGGTTTTAAAAAATTTCCAAAAATAAAATATACATCTATGATACGTCATTTTTTTTTAAATTAACAAATTTAAAGTTAAATTAATCTGATTTACACAAGTATTACTTATTTATAACATGAAATTTAGAATGAAACTATTTCTTAAACACAGTGTGTTGATCTTTCTGACCTCTTCCCTGTATATTTGACATATGATTCCAGCCCGACAGATGCAATAAGTGTATGGCGACCGGAATTGACAAAAATATGAACATTTTTTCCTGTATAGAGAGGAAACCGTGAAACACATGACTTTTTAATGTACACATAGAAATTAACATACACAAAAAAAACTTCAAATACGCAAAAAAAAATAAATAAATAAAAATTATTCTAAAAATACGAAGGCACGACGATTTGTACTAAACTTCAATTTTCGATTAGTAAATATAGTTTTCACTTTATAAGTTAATAAGCTAACGACCACAAACCTTTGAAGTATTTTAAAAATATTTTTGAAACTTTATAAATTATTAAAATTAAAATGTACAAAAAATGAAAACAATTATTTTAAAATTCATTTTTAATCGAAAAATGTTTTCTTCGATTAAAACATTATATGTCCTTATAATTTATTAAAGCAATTAAAAGCTTATCAAATTAAATATTGTCATAGTTTTATTACGTTTTTTATTTTACTATTGGGAGCAGATTTTCGGAAATAAAAGCAAAATGTTTAAAAAACATAATAGATAATTTACTAATTTAATGAGTCCTGCGTTCCACTAATAAAACTAATTTTCTCAACAAAATTTAATTTCTTATAATTTCATGAATTTACGTGGAGGGGGTGTAACATATGTAAAAAAAATATTTTTACCAAGATTTTTTAAAAATTATGATTTCAAAAATAATTCCTTTCATTTATGATAAGTCCTAAAAGCTTCATTAAAATCCGACAATTATTTGATTTTTGCAAGAACTTCTAAATTAATGTGTTTTTCAGCGAATAAACTGAATTATGTAATATTACATTTTCCATTGTAAAATCTCGTAACGATTTGTTGGTAACCCGCAAACAAAAATCAAAACAAGATTTGTTACCAAAATTTCGAACGTGTTAGAAAGGCTTAAACATTTTTTTTAAATAATTTTAAAATACTTTGATCTTTCCTCTTAATAATAACATAAACATTTTGATGGAAAAAGTTGGTTTTTATTAAGTTTAGGGTCTTTTTCTTCATACTATGCTGTTTTTCAGCGATTAGAAGGCGCCTAATTTTAAGTCAATCGCTGGTAGTTTCTAGTTTCGACTAATATTTTTTAAAAAAGTAAATATGAATTTTTCTGAGTTGTCAGCAAGTCAATTAAAAATGTCGGGTGCTCTACACTACTCTCTCATCGTCAAAAGATAAACGAAACCGTCTATAAATCAAAGAAGAAATAAACTAAACCGTCTAGAACAAAGGACTCACCGACAACTGAAATTACAAGTCAACTTCTCTAATTCAATTAGCTTGTACTTACTTTTCTCCTGTAATCCTGTAATCTGTGAATAAAAACATTAAAGTAAGCATTTTCTACATCAGACATATGTCCATTTATACGAACATTGCAAAGAAGACTCTACTATGAAAAATATACATTCGGAAAAAATCAACTTGCACACATTTATATACAAAAGTTTTGCAAAATATAAATAAATCGTATTTGTTAATTTTATTATAAATATTGCAAGCTTATTAGCTATAATTGTGACTACCACCAGTTTGCCAATACCATTAAATACAGAACTATTGATTTAAAGAAGACTTAAACCTAACTTTAACTGATTTTTAAATAATTGGTTAATTTTGCGTGATCTTATTTCATCAAGCGTAGTAAATTCAATTTTTTAAAATGTTATCTTTACAGATTAATGACTCTGTATTACTCTTTCACAAAATATAATGTTCTGTAATCGGAGCGTGGTGCGATCATACTGCAGGATTCCAGATGATTTCTCTTAACATCCGACAGGAGGCGTGATATATAGCCGTGAAAAAGGAAAAGACACAAACCCTCAATATCTTCTTTCTTCAGCCATAGGATACCATAGTGACAAGACGTGTCTCGTTTCTACGCAGTGGAGAGCACATTCGTTTCTTTGTTGCACACAGCACATCACCCTGACTACATTACCTCCATTTTTTTTATCCAAAAACCCCTTGTTACTACAGTAATATTTTCACTAAAACGTATCGTATAAACATATATCTTCTTCCAACACAAGAGAATATCCAAATTCAATAAACGAGACAATGCCACTAGAAACTGATGACTCCCATAACCAACGTTGTTATAATTTTTTTCAAAGAAACATAGTGTCAGTCGATTTCTTAATCACAATAGAAAGTTAATGGTTAGTTGAAGAATTTTTTAAATTTAGTCCAGCCCTAGCAAGTCATTAAAGTCACTGAGACTCAAGGGGTTACTGGAAGAATTAGGAAAAGGATTAGAAAACAGATACGCTACTAAGGAGCTAGTAGGGAAGAAGATTAATCTGGGGGACAGTAGATAGCGATTGACATGGCATTTAAATTTTTTAAGAAAAAATTTTACTGGAAGGCATGGAGCCGGAAGAGAGTTGCTAAAGGGAGAAGTGCGAGAAAAGAAACCGTTAGTATAGAACATTGTTACAGCTAACTCAAGTCTAAGCACCATAGCGAAGGGCTCATCCGAACAACTTCCATGAAAATATTTATGGAAAGGGCACAGGGAGGCAACTTTGCAGCAGTTGGAAAGTGACTATAGCCTAGATGCAAAATCAGAACTAATGATTTTGCAGATTCTTCTTTGAATTTATTAAGGATTTTTAAATATATAGCAAGAGCACCGGACCATATGTAGCAACAATATTCTAAGTATAGACGAATGATAAACTTATAGATATGTAAGATGGATTCCAGAGAGAAAAATGTATAACACGACAGTGAACCAACTTTCAGAGCAGCTGATTCAATATAGTATTTTCATGTCAGTCGAGAACGTTAGCACAAAAAAGACGCAACGAGTCTCTCTCATGGAGGTTAGCATTAGCCATGCAAAATGGGTCTCTCAGATGATTCGGCTTAGTTTTGTAACTGTTAAAGTTCACAAGCCATCCTTTGCCAAAATTAACAACAAACTGAAGGTTGTCTTTTCATAGTAAAGACAATTTGATCATATCGAGCCGATCGGTCTTACTGTTGAGTCAGGAGTAAATGGTTGTGTCATCAGTATAGATACCAGTTTGAGTGCTGATGTCATGATGCTGATGTGCTGAAAATTAAAAACAAAATAGAACCAAGGATAGAGCCTTGGGGCACACCTGCATTAGTACAAAAGGATCTGAAAGAGTGGCTATTCAGGATAACCTTCATTTCACGATTTGACAAGAAAGATTGGAACAACTCAAAATTTTATGCAGAGATATCGTAACTTTTCAATTTGTGGAGAAGACCTGTATGCCAAATTCTTTCAAAAGCTTTCGTGATGTTCAAAGCTTCCCCGTTCTTATCTAGAGTTTGATAAACTCTTTCCACAATTATCGTCAGACCTGGAGAAACGAAAATCGTATTGATTGTCTGAAAAAAAGGTCCTGCAGTGTGATATACTTAACCAATTCAATGCTGATTAGGGTCTCAAATAGTTTTTCAAAAAGAGATAGAAGGCTAATAAGCCGATACTTGGAAAGGTTGGATGGTTCACTTGAGTTCTTAAAAGTTGGAACAACTGAAACAGTTCTATGTATGTATATACAATCTATATATGTGTTGAACTTATTTATTTTCAGTTTGTTGAAATTTTTACAGAATTTTGTTAGATGACTGACGGTTAATCGTTAACAGGTCATCGTGTAAATATTAACTTTAGGTCCACTTGATATGATACGAATAAATATCTTTGCACTGAACAAATATACTTTATGCTAGACAATCATTTTTTTATAACCTCTTCATTATATACAATTGTTCAGCGTGGCTGGAAGAGCAGGCTCTCTTCCGAATAAAACATCAACAAATAACTGAAAAAAAAAAAAAAAATTTTTGGTGTGTGAAGTGAATGTGATGTTAGCACAAGCTGACGTATCCTGATGGTGATCATCTCGACTGACACTCAAGCGTTAAGGGACCTAACTCCACCAATTCCTAATTATCTCCTCCTTGCTAGTAGCTTCGGATAGACGGACGGACAGTGCTCTTATTATAGTAAGGATTAACAACAACGGGAGATACAAGGATATACACAACCACGCGTCTTGAATGAACAGGCTTTAACGGACTACACTTAAAACTTCCTTTTGTGTTTCATCATTAACAAATAATGAACTAGGAAGGAGATTACATTTAGATGGCCGAATGGCTTTGTGACCATGAAACTCGGGTTCGAATCTCACCATGTTTGATTTGTCAGAAAGGTGACTTCTTGATGTTATGAGGCGATCCCAGCGTGTGACATCTTTGGAAAGTACCTGAAAATCACGGGTTGACCCAAGCACTTTGAGTCAAATTGGGTAGACGGCACTCTTTGGGAGCCGTTGATGATTGTGCCAACACGAAGTCACAAGTAATCGTGAACGAAGATTTGAGTGTGCTGGCCTTGTTCAGTCTGTTTTTACACCAGATAACGCTCTCTCTCAGAAACAGTAACTTAAGTCCTCTCAACATAGTTGCAGTATAAACCACAGGTGGGCTCTGTGAGTATTGAATAAAAACAAGTGTCTGGGCAGGCGCCTGCAATGGGAATTAGCTAGTCGCCCAAGTAGACAGGCAATCTCGGATACGAGTGACCAGCCATACACATTTAGATCTTTCGTTGGCGTTTTAAAATTTGAAATGACACTTGTTGTCGGCAACCAAAATTTTATTTATTCCATTGGATTGATAAAGGAATTAGTGTTTTTTAAGCTTATTCGTATTAAATTACTGCTGAAATTAAAATAAACCTCGTATTGGTCGACGAAACCCAAGATTTCTAATGCGTGATCTATTCGCGAAAACCAACAGCAGAGATACTTTTTAAAAACACAAAGATTAAGAAATAAAAAAAAATATAGACATTTGGCAGGCATTGCATTCCGGCGATGATGACGTTATCACAAGTTGAACAGCTGTGAAACAAGAGATGGCCCATAAGAAGAGAGCAGGATTTAAGCTTACTTTGCCCTCCTTTCTCTGCTCTAATTGACTTACACTAGATATGAGTACTAATATATCAATGGAATTTTCTGTGTGTTTGTGGATAGAGCTATTCATTGATCATTTTTTATTAAAATTTTAGATATTAATTCAAATAGCTTTAAAACTTCATTCTACATTGATTTGATTGGACTAATCATGACAGTTTTCTTGAGACAAAAATTACTAATTTCCTCTTCTTTTGATTTCTTATTTCTCGAAACAGTTTCAATTAATTAAAACAATAATTTATTCATCAACTTACCATAAATCTTACTTTTGGAAATGATACGAAACATCAGAAATTATTATAACCTTAAAAGAGTGAAAAAAGAGAACAGTAACACACTCAAACACAAATAGTGAACTGACCTATTAGGAAATTCTCATTCTTTTATCGTTTTTTTTTTTTTTTGGTTTGTTTGTTTGTTGTTGTTTTTTTGTTTTTTGTTGTTGTTTTTTTGTTTTTTTCATTTTAAAGATTTTTTCCCTCCTTTTATTTTTTTTTTTTTGTTTGGTTTATTAGTTATTAACTCATGAATGTCCACCGTGCCAAAAATGGGACGGTAAGTATAATGGCTTAAACATAATTATTACAGAATTTTTACAAACCTATAAATTAATACCAGATACTTTAAAACATGTTTTTTTAGTAATTTGGGCAAATTTTAAAGTTTCCCTGGTCATTACAAAGCGTTGGTTGCAACATGAGCTGTTAGTTGGGTACGGTAACCAGTGAATGCCACTCCAGTTCGTTTTCCTACATCTTTATTATTATCTCCTCACATTTAACGCCTTAACTGCATGAACGTTTCTGAAGTTAAAGTCACGTGAGACTAGTGAAAAAAAGACAGTAAAATAAGATTTTGATTATCTTACACTTCATTTCTTCCTCTTCTGACGCAATATCAGAGCATTTGAGTGAACGATACTTTGATGTTAAGATTTAAACATTTCCCGATACAATATTTTTCATTTGAACATCTTGAAAAAGGTTTTGGGATTCGGGTGGGGGCCAGCCAGAATTACTCTTCTCCACCGTCGCGACCAAAAATTAAATAATAATGCCATCACAATTAATTTTCGAAAACGTCAGAAAACGAAGGTGATATCAGATCAGAAATTTTAAGAAAAACATTAATACACTTTTCTTTTCTTTTTTTTTTTTTTTTTTTTACAAAATTAGAACATGAAAAATGTACAATAACACGATGGCTTTTATTTGTTGCAAAATAAAATTTCTGTCATTTTCCTGGCTGTACTTTACAGTATCGTAGCCCTAAGATACTCACTTCAAAGCTCTGGTGACCATGACTCAGTGAAACGTTTTGTTGTCTTATACCAAAAACATTTTTCCAAGACCATTAATTCCACGAGTCGTCTCGGAAATAATAAATTGTTACTACCAATAAACTACCAGCAAACAAGCCTTACTCGATTACAACTACCCTCTACAGGGCAAGAAAATCTACCATACCGCAACTGTTCTTTTTAGGACAGCAAACAGCTCTTTTCTCGAATTACTACTGCCCATTACAGTATAAGAAAGTCTATCTTACCGCGATATGCACCAGCTCGATGCAGCGACTTCCAATGCAGAGCCCAGTTCGTCCTGGTGGCGCCCCATGGACTTCCAACCTAGTAAGCAGTCTGGAAGCGACTTCTTGCGTAGCAACCTTACTTCGACTCGCGACTGATCAACTGTCGACTGCTAACGTGGTCTATACGCCAGTCACCGGATCGACCCATAATTCGACAGTGAGGGCAGTCTATGTCACCCAACAGCGGCAACACGCAACGAACCATTATAATCAGCCAGGTGCAGCAACGACTAACAATTTAGGCCTCATTCCCTGGCCTACGAACTGCTAGCCACACACACCGATCGACTCCTTACGAGCTCAACCAACAACCGATCCATGGCGACCCAAGAGATCGTTTAAATTGTAACAACAGAACAATAACCGAAGAAAAGAACGTGCTACAAAACCCCTTTTAAACTTCGCCTTCAGGATTCTCTTTTAAAGCTCTCATGATGTAAATGCTTCTTTCTTTTACTTTTAATTAAAAATAAATGTATTTTTGAACCAGAGATTTATAATTTTACATATGATATTTGATGAAACCCAGGATGTGCGAATTATCGGTACGGCAATGAAATCAGTGAGCCGAGTCCAAATTCTGGATTAGTCTACTACTTTCACTTTACATTGTGATCATGGAAAATACATGAATCTATCTCTTCTGCCAACCTGGCCCAATAATGAGTTAAATACGAGAATAAACTAGCAGCCAATCTAGAGGAGAGGGGGAATTCTGAATTCAAAACCATGGTGAAGGCAACGGAAAACCACTCTGAGAAAGAAATCATAGCAATTTTCAGTTAAGAAAAAAAACGAACATGTGGAGTGCTATGATCGCATACGTCCTGAAGGAACATGACATTAAAGATTATATGCGTGCGTGCGTGTGAATGTATTGTTTATGTGTCCGGTGATCTAAAACATATTATAACATACTCGTTTGTATATTAACTTCAGTGATCGATATTTTAATAGGCTTGTTTTGTATATAACAAGCAAGGACAGAAGGATATGCCAGGTGTGTGAAACTGGACATGATATTTTTATTGTTTACCTAAATATTATACAACGTGAAATTCTTCTTTTGAAAATATTTACATGTAAAGAAAATCTATGATTATATAAAATAGATTTAAATTTCAATTGTCGGTCAAAGTAGGAAAATATCACCTAAACTGATGCAAATGGAGATGTTTATTGTGTTGATTAGTCATATTTGAGCTCACGAGAGCTGAATTCTTTGGAGGGAAATAAATAACAGAAAACTCTTCTTTATATATATATATATATATATATATATATATATATTGTTACGAACTGGTAGCATATAGACGAACCGCAGGTTCAAAAAAAGAAAAAAAAAAGAAAAAGAAAGTGTGGGATCCTTTCTCGGTCTTCACTCAGAAATGGACGCAATACACGGGAGTCAACGAAGAACAGACGCAAAACGACGGATTTCAAAATAAAACATTTATTTATAACATATAAAGAAAAGAAAAAGAAAGTTCGTTTAGCAAAAGGGGAAGGGGACTATAAAGAAAACAGTAGGAGCGAGCGAATACAAATACACATATAAAACAAAAGATCAAGCCAGAGTCTCACTTATCTGTCCGTCGTTTCCAGACAAAGAAATTGGGTCGCCGAAGCGAAAGTTCTGTTTTCAAAATAATATTTTATAGAGGCCGGCCATTTTCTTTGGTTCCTTCTCCTTTGGGATTGTTCGGAGTTCACGATATCTCGTATAGGCATTTGGTCGGTCAGTCCAGCTTCATAGCAGCAGCTTTCATTTATAGCCGACAGACTTTGCTGCCTTCAATTCTGTGGGCAGTCATCCGAAGTCGGGACGAGTCTTTTCTTAGCGACGTTTATCTGTCGCCGGGCGAACAAGAACTGAAATCTCTCTTTTGATTTCGGCTGTCCCCCAAAACAGTCACGTGGGCTCTCCCTCCTTGACCGGATACCTGGAAACGGTGATGCGCGGGTCACGCGGCCTTTGTGTGACCGCCAAGATTTTCACTCATGACCGACCCCCTGGTACCAGCAAGGTTTTGGGAACCAGGTCATTCTTTGCCGGAGTCGCTCCAAGCTCACGGACTCGTAGTTTGTATGAGGCAGTAGATAAAGAGGGAAAGAAAGTGTGAAGAGAAGAAAAGGGTATGGCTGATCGTAGGACATATTCGCTCGCCAGTTGAAGACATTAGATTCTATCTGTTTTTATTTATTTTTCTTTTATACCTAACTGATTCTCAACTAGAATTCGGGACTTTTTTTTTGGAAGTACATTTTGGCCTTAGGCCTATATCGTTAATAAAAATCGTGGATACGTTACAATATATATATATATATATATATATATCAGTCTTTTAAGTGCCATACGTAATGCACGCTTGGGCGATCATGTCTCGAAAGAGACATGACTGACTGAGCAAAAGATTTTCCTACCATTACTTTCTGCAGTAAACAGGTTGCCAACCAAGGCTGTAGAACTCAATCTGCCCTGCTATTTAACCCATAGCTGGAGGGAGAAGAGACGGATTATCACTTTTCCAAGGGTATTTGCGCTCAAGTGAATGAAACGAATTCAACTGGAATTCGAACTTGGCTCTCTGATTTTCTCGTTCCAAGCCGATACAGTGAATATTTGAACAATTTATCTATTGGTCTGTTTTAAAAAGAAAAACAATTGATGCACACCTTCCAACATAAACAAAAAATTTGTGGCTTAAATAAAATTTGTGCCGAGATTTTTTTTTTCAGGAACAAAATGATAAAAAGAAAATTATTTGTAAAATAATAAGCGTGACGTACCAAATAAGTTCCATGCGGGTGTGTGTGCCTTGGAGTGGAGGGTGAAGGAAATAATTTAATCGTGCCTGCAGTTATATTTGGTACCCAAGAGTATTAACATAGATGAATGTTTGACTAGCAAGTGATTCTCAGCTCGGAAGGTGGAAAGGGAGAACCGAATTCAAATTTCAGCTGAAGCTATTGCATTCACTTTCGCACAAATGCCCCTGTGAAAGGTCATGCATTCGTACCTTTCACAAGTACATTTGAAAATTCAGAGTTCTTTTTCTAGACTGGTTGCTACAGAACTCTGAAAAACCGATTGGGTGATGGACCTTGCAACTCGCCCTCGTAAGACTTACATGCAGCCCTACCTATATTCCAAAAGGAAGTTATAGGTTCGACATACCTTGTTAAATTATTCATTGAATTAACGAATAGATTATTTTTCGCAATGCATATCTTTCTATTGAGTGCGTAATAAACATCTGGTTATTATATACCATCACGTGAATATATTCATATTGGTTCTTATATTCGCAACGTTTCGGTCGTTATACTGCCCCGAGACTTCTTCAAGTGTCTGTTGCACTCAGTAACCTTATTGGGAACCGAACCATTTATTCACTTCATGAGAACAGACTGTTCTCGTTACACACTGAGGGGATATTTCATACCAATACTTGTGACTCTGTGTCACTTGTCCATTTCTTTCACGGAACCAGATCAAGTGACTTGCGCACTATCCAACTCAGGAATCGAACTCACAACTGCCAGGAAACTAGATATTTTAATCAATGCTTTAATCCACAAGTCTAGTGGATTTTTTCTGATCTGTAATGTAATAATAACCAGTAACTTCACACATCACAATATCTTTTGTCTCATTATTCACCAAAATCAGAATTATGAAAAAAACAAAAAAATGTTTGTTAAAATATTTCGCAAATAACTAGCAGTTACTGTTGATAACTTAAGGAAGCCATTGCAACAATTGAAGGTAGATCTATTATGTTAGAGAATATTGCTTGTGCTAAACGCCAATATTCTGGTGATAAATTTGTTAATTATATAACAGGAGTTGTTGCAATGTTATATTCAAATAACACAAAACCTAAGCAACTGAAAGCCAGTATCACGTCACACAAGTGCTAATATTGCAGCCAAAATAATTTAAGGAATTCCCTTGCATTCAGCTTAGATTTTGACGAATTGGAGATTCGTCAAAATCTAAGCTTACATAACAACACACAGTAAGTGGTATTTGTTCGTTATTTTCTCTGATGTAATTGTGAAAGAAGAGACATTACACTTGGTGATGTTGACATTAAAATGCGCTTGAGAGAAACTTAATAAATACGATGTTCCACTGAATAAACATGCAACAGAATGAAAACATTTAATGCTGGAAAATTTTCAGCAAACAATTACTTATGAAAAATGATCCCAGCGTTTTAGACTCTTTCCTTTTTCGCTGCATTATGCATTGCGAACACCTGGCAGTCAGATACTTTTAATATGAAGATATTATGGAATCTGTCCCTGAAATTATCTCTTTCAAGCGCCTCAATCAGAAGACCTACTTGAGCTTGAAAATAAACCCAGTGTTATATCTTTCTACTGCGTTGTAATTTTACTGTAAACCAGGAATGTCTTGAGTAGGTTTATGGATCCTATGTAATGAAATAGAGAGGAACTACTTTTTATATAACAATGATACTGCCTCACTATTTACGAAGGTTGGTTAAAAAGTAATGCTTGTTTTATTATTATTATTATTACAACAGATTTAAATAAGCACACGAACCAAAAGGACACAAACGTTCCAGGATTCTAAACCAGCATAATCTCCTTCCTTCTCAAGCGCAGTATCACCTTTTTGAATGCGTGCATGTATGTCCGCGTAGAAGTTTCCTGAGCCATGTGCAAGTTGCCTCAAGACTGCTGTTCTGTTTACTTCCTTCGTGGAACTTCTTGGACAGCAATCACCTTCTGCTTCTTCCTTAGACATTCTTTTCCAATTTTGTTACTTTCTGTGCAAAGGCACGGAGAGCAAGGTTGTTTAGCGTTTTTTTTTTTTTTTATTTAGAAATATTTTTGAAACAAAGCAACCGTGAAGGCGGAAATTAGAACTTTTGAAATATTCTTCATTTGTTTGTTTAATGTAATATCAGCACTGGCAGCCCAAATTGTAAAAACAGAAGACACGAAAATAATTTCCCCAAAACAACTTTGCAAAGCTCTTTGAGTAGCCAAGAAGCTGTAAACCTTGCCCTACTTCATCTGGGGGGGGGGGGGGGTTACCAGTTTTAAAATGTTGATTTTTCTGTAATGAGAGCATCAAACTGATTGACATTATCCTTATTCATAGCAGCAGCAGGCCTGCTACTGTAGATCCTGCAACTAGGGCCTACTTTTCCTTTCTAATAATGCTATTATTGAACTGACCAATCAAGTACATTTCCATAAATATTCCCTAACTTCTTGTGAATGTTTGCAGCACGATCTTCTTCTAAAGTAGGTACCTCCACTCATTTCGATATCTAAATTTTAAATTGAATTTTTAAAAATAAAAAAGTTTTCTTGAAACTTTTATTTTAATTGAAAGCTAAATAATCAAATTTACTATTTTCAATAAGCAAAATACTCTGATGTATTTCAAACAGAAATTAGATTGAAATCTAAAAATTTTCAGGGTTTTTTTTTTTAATCTTTTAATTTTTCGTACATTTTTAAGAAATCGACACATTTGTAAACAAAAGTTATTTCTCGATTTTAAAAATCTTGCAAAAATAAAATATAGATATGTGACACATTATTTTTGGAAAATTAGCAAATTTAATGCTAAATTAATCTGATTTACACAAGTATTACTTAGTCATAGCATGAAATCTAGAATAAAACTATTTCTTAAACACAGAGTACATTTTGACCTTTCCACCCTATGTGTTGACAGATGCGAGACAAGATAAGTGTATGGCGATTACAAGCGACATATAATTGTACACTTTTTTCCGACAAGGGGAAGAAACCCTGTAAAACATAACCTTTAATTTAAACATAGAAATTAACATACAAACAAAAAATTCAAATACACACGCAAAAAAATTTTTTAATTATTTTAAAAATAAAAAAGCACTATTTTAATTTTCGCTTAACCTTCGCTTAATAAATTTTGAAACTAACCCAACAAATCTTTGAAGTATTTTTAAAATATTAAAAAGTTTATAAATTATTATAATTAAAAAAAAAAAAAAGAAAACAATTTTTTAAAATTTAATTATTAATCGAAATGTTTTGTTTTTTTCTTTAGACTATAATGTCTTTAACATATATTATTTATTAAAGCAATTAAAAGCTTATCAAATTAAATAATGTCATAGTTTTATTGCATTTTGTATTTTACTGTTGGGAGTAGATTTTCGGAAATAAAAGCCAAATGATTAAAAAATAAAAATAGATTATTTACATTCCCCAATGAGTCCTGCGTTTAACTAATAAAACCAAATTTCTTAAAATTTCATGAATTTAACAGATGTAAAAAAATTTTTTAAAATTACCAAGATTGTTTAAAAATAATGATTTCAAAAATAATTTCATTCATTTGTGAATAAGTTCTAAAGTTTCATTGAAATCCGGCAATTATTTGATTTTTGCAAGAATTTAATGTTTTTCAGCGAAAAAACTGAGTTATGTAATATTACGTTTTCTATTGTAAACTTTCGTAACGATTTGGGTACCCGCAAACGAAAATCAAAAGATTTTTTACCAAAATTTCGAACGTGTTAGAAAGGGTTAAATTTTTTTTTTAAATAATTAAAAAATATTTTGTTCTTTTCTCTTAAGCATTTTGATGGGTTTTTTTGTTTTCTATATGTATCGAGACGGGAGGTTGTTTTGAAAGAGTATTATGGGTAGGAAAATAGAAATGAACTCTATAAATTTTCATTTCGGCTTTTAGACACTCTTTTCAAATTAGAACAGGTGTTACATTTTAATCGACTTTCTTATTAGCAATGTCATTATTTTAGTTTTTACATTATTTCCGATGAAAACTAATTTATGAGCCTCAATTACCTGAAATAAACATTGAAATCGTGAAAATATTTTTTCAAAAGCTTTTGTAACTTTGGTTGGTTACAGCCTGGTGGTTGCTAACTAAATAAGAATTCACTTAAAAACATAAAACTTTGTGCGCATTGAAATAAAGGTCAATTTTTCATTTGTTTCCCCGAAGGCACTTACCCCTTAAAATCTTTCCAAAACATCCTTATTTCAGTGCAAATATATATGCTAAACTCAAATCGATAATTGTTTATTGATGTTAACGACCAGAAAAAACAAAAAAAAAAACGAACTTTATCTCACCCCCTAACCACCATTCTCATATCTGATTCACTGCTGAATGACTTTAGGCGTAGGATGCTTCTTTCGGCCTATTTACTTCCTTTGTGCAATTACTATGCGATTTGTTTTGTTTCAAAACTTAATTTCCACTGAAAGTTGCATTTTTTTTCTCCTTTTTTTTTGTGGGGTGAGGGCTGTAGAATTTTTTTTTTTTTTAAGAAAGTTAACATTCAAATAGAAATTTAGGGTTAGGGTTATTGCATGTAAGGAAGTAAATAGGCCGAAAATTAGCTTATGATGCATAAAGTTATTCTGCACTGAATAACATTTTTCAACGGTGGTTATGGGGTGAGATAAACAGCGAGAAGTTTGAGTTTTTTTTCTAGTTGTTAACACCAACAAAGGTAGGTTTCTTCAATAAATAATTACCGATTTGAGTTCAGCATATACATTTGCACGGAAATAAGGATGTCTTTGAAAAATTTGAAGGGGTAAAGGCCTTCAGGGAATAAATCAAAAATTTACCGAAATAAACTTTTGACAATAAAATTAAACAGCTTGTTTCTGCACTAATAGTTCATTTAAGTTTCCTCCACAAATCAAGTTAATGTTGTAGTACTCAAGTATATAGATTAACGTGTTGCCAAGGTTTTTATAAGACACCTGCACCTTGTAAAATTGTGCTAACATCAAACTAGAAGAAATCTAGGACATTTTAAATCAACCTGAACGATTTCAATACATTTGTTAGTTCCTCTTTGAAATCCTACCTTCTTTATACCATTATAATACTCATTTCCAATATTTTACCATCAATTACACTCCATTTGTTCTAAACAGTATCTCCACTTAAGCAGAGCCTGCACTTCTCATTCAGCTTGTAAGCGTATCAGAATGTTGTAAATGTAAAGTATTACAATGGGCTTTCAATAGCACGCTTTAAAATAACCGAATATTAACACATGTTCATGTTTGTTTTAAGGTTTAATGGTCTTTAAAAAGGTCGGTTTTTACTTTACTGCATTTTTACCCCTTCACAATTACATTTCGAAAAAGTCTTAATACTTTTATAAACTTTGTATGATGAATTAACTATATTTTAAGTAGTTTTTTTTTGCTTAACTGAAGAACGAGATGCAGTTTCCTGCTGACCTCTTCATTTCAATAATCGCCTTTTATTGTTTGGGGTGAAGCATTTTCAGGTCAAAGCAAGTTCAAATCTTACAGAATAAATAACACTATTGTAACAGTAAGAAACGATTTCATCGTCATACAATGCTGGTTGACAATAAATATTTTAGCTTAAAAAACAAAAACAAAAAACTACTGGTTCTTTTCCTAAGTATGAACGTGTCTTGTGTGAAAAAAAAAAAAAAAAAAAAAAAAGTTAAATTCACAAGCTTTAAATGTTTGTCTTTAACCCAACCTTCGCCATTGTGAAAAAAAAATATTCGAGCGATTGCAGAAAGTTATGATGGGAATAAAACAAAAATTCATAAAATAGAGCTGACCAGTTTAATAAATCAACAAAAGATCGGCTGCATTTTCTTGGCAGTTGTGTCAAAGCTATCAAAAAAATAAACATCTGTGACACTAGTTTTAAACATTTTTGGCCTAGAATCAAGAAAAGCATTTTATGTAGTATGAGTGAATGAGTGTTTAATGAAAGACGAACTGCGAAATTAAAATAGCAGTCCTATAGCAACAGTGAGAACTACCTAGAAAATTTATTAAAAGTACAAAAGAAAATACACCTATCTAAAGTTACACAAATAAAGTTCGTTTTAATGATTTGCTGATATATACTGCTGGGTGCTCCATCATTGTGACCCTGTACCAGCCATAATAGACACTATGCTTTATGCCAAAAATTATTTTTATAAACATGCAATTATAGTTGAAGCTGACTGCAAATTTTACAATACATAATGAAATCTTTGTGAAAAAACCCTTTGAAAAGTGGTTTCACATTTTCCACCATTGAGGTCAAACCCTATTAAAAACCAAGATTTCAATGCTGATTTTAAAAACAAGTAGGCTCTCAGAAGATTGATTAAACAGTCTTTCCATTATTTAACCTTGTGCTAAATATCTATGATTTTGTTTGTGTGCGTGTTTTTTTTTTTTTGATTTTTTTTTTTATCTCTCAGGATTATGCACATGATTTTAAAAGTGGAAAGAAATTATTTCATTCTCAATTTGCTGACCAGGTCAGATGCACCCAGTATGTGAATCCTGAAAAGTTGTTATTAGCAAAGTATTATTTACCAACTTAATATACATGCTATAATGAATTCTGATAAGGTTTTCATTTGTTTAAGCAAATATATATTTTTTAACTGAATCTCTTCAATTCTCTTTTCTATTAAAGATACCTTAAGTTTAAATGTTATAGACATATTTACAGAGCCGAGAAAAAATAATTGTATTTAGAGCTAACAATTTTTACTAATTTTGTTTAAAAAGTTTAAGTGATTTATAATTAATAAAAAACAAAAAATAAACAAAGTAAGAATTTCTTCTGATTATCAACTTTTATCCAGAACCCAGACATGTGAGGCTCTTTACAACAAAAATAGAAGAATAGTCAGAAAATAACTACAAATGAATTGAATTTAAAAAGAGCACAAGGTACAAAAATAATAATCACTGAAGCAATGAAGGTTTGCTATGCTGGTTAAGGTTTCTGATCCATTTCTCCAAATATTTAATCTTATTCTGACAAACTGTGTGATATGTCGAAACGTGCTTTTAGTTTTGACAAATTCTCTTTTAATGAGAGAAAAAGACAAATTAGCTTTCTTTACCTCTCCACTAAACTTGTTTCTTTTAAAGCACTAAAAAGATCTGTTGGCCATACAGATCATATGATAAATACTTCAAATATCTTTAATTTATTTCTGCTTAGTAAGGAGATACAATTTTCAAGTAGAGAGTGACAAAAAGAATACATAAATCATAAGAATTCAAAAGAATTTTTGGAAAAATGACTTCTCATTTAAGAATGTAGAAAGAAAAAAAAAACAAACAATTTATTACGTTTTTTTTTATTTATTACAAGAATCTTTAAGTCGTTGACCATTCTATAATCAAACAATTCTAAAATTGAGTCAATGAATCTCTTCATAAAAACTGAAAAATCAAGACAAGTTTTGAGCACAGATAAATAATTACCCAGTAATTTCTGTAGCACTCCTAGTTATTTATTATTTACAGAAATAAATTCAGGAACAAGAAAAGTGAATTCTAACATTTTTTGGTTCATGGTAAATATGAAGAGAATGACATGGGATTTCTTAAAATAAATCTAAGAAAATCTTCCAAAGCAATTGGGAAAAAAAAAAAAAAAAAAAAAAAAAATTTGTGCATTTTAAAATACCACATTTCAATATACATGCACTAAGATTTAGTGCACACACACACATATATATATATAAATAAAACTATTGTTACTACACATAGAACCTTCTAAATTACCAGTCCAATGGTGGTGAAATATCTAAAATCAGTAATTAAGTAAACAATTATTCACTGCCTTTTCAATTTAAAATATTAAATAAGTATTTTTAGAGGTTAGAGCTGTTTTCTAGAATGATATAATAAAAAGAAAAGATGAATTCCCATGTAATCTTTTTCATAAGTTCCAAGTAGAAGAAAATAAAAACCTGACCTCCCTCATAGTTCAGAGCTTTTTGTTATAATTCATCAATATTAAGTTTTCAAAGTCATAAAAAATTCTATTCAGTAAAGTTTTCTTTTTAAACTGATGAAGAAGAAATGGAGTCATGTGGCTATTATTTTGAGTTGCACTGAAGAAAAAAAGCAAAATTTAACACCCAGTAATTTTGTTTGTTCATGTGAGGTATAATAATAATAATAATAATAATAATAAAAAGAAACATTTTCAATAAAGAGTTCAGATTAAATGTAAATTTTGTTTGTCTTTATTTAAAATACTGAATAAAGAAATTACACTTTTTCACTGAATGCTTAAAAATAAAAAATAAATTTTTTCCTACACAAAAGCTCTTATAAAATTGTGTACTCTGGCAAGAATGAAAGCTTTTTCTTGTTTGTATTTAAATATACAAAGTTGTAGAAATTCCAATCTAAGAAACATAACATACATACCTACTTTTAAAGATTGGGATAGTGTCTAAATGATTACCCCAATGCTTTGTTATAGGTTAACATTTTGAAAAAGAAAAAAAAAAAAAAAAAAATCCACTTTTTCAACATAGATAAAAATTATTATCAACACAAACAATAAGAGAAAAAAAAATACACACACACACACACACACACACACACACACACACATATACATACATACAAACCAACTTAATTCCAGAAATAAACTCCCTAATGCAAGATAATATATTTTTTGGAAATATGCTTAAACAAATTAAAAATTAAATGACATTCCTTTGAATAAATAATTATTTCATATTGTTTGAAGTGTACTCTAAGGTGAAAATTATTTCTTTCAGCAGATCTTAAATATTATAAAAAAGTTGATTAGAAATTAATGTTCAGATAAAATGGATCAAAACAAATTTTAAAAATTTCATCATATATCTATATATATATATATATATATATATATATATATATATATATATATATATATATATATAATACAAGTTGAGGAAATCTGCAAATCACAAGCTATGTAAAAGTGAGTTGTCTAATCAGATTTCAAGAGTTTAAATAATTCTCTGCCTTGCATAACAATATTCAACAACCATGAACAGAAACTAAAATGTAGTTAAAAAAGAAAAAAAAAAAAAAAAAAAAAATGAAAATTTAAATGAATTTGTTCACTCATCACAACGATAAATTACTTGTGTGCATAGTTATATCAGGTCTGGTTGACATGTTATGCTGGACAGAAACAGCCATTTTACAACCATTAATAAAATCTACCACTGTTTTAAAATTTATTTTCTATGACCTTGAAAAATATATATAAAATAAATTTCCAAAGAAAATGCTATACCTAATGAGGTCAGGAAAAATTAGACACTTTGATTTTATTTTTTAATCTGATCTCTTAAAAGTGGGATTCTTCGTAAGTTACTATTTTATATATATATATATATATATATATATATATATATATTTGTAAATGCAAGCTTTATACTTAAGTATAAGTGGAACAAGAATTAGAACTGCATGGTTGAAAATCAACATTAAATCACTTTAAACATTATGCTAATAAAATTAGATAAACTGACAAATTTACTCAATATAATCAAAAAATAAACTAGCTTTTGAGATCAGTTATAGAAGACAATTTGAAATAAGGATTGAAAACTGAGCTATAAGAAATAACTATAATTGTTAACCACCATTCTAAATTCTTGCATTTCTATTCCAAGAATATGAAAAGTACAAACTATAAATACATTCCTTACAAGTCTAAAATGTTTCTTTCAAAGTTTAAAAGCTGTATTAATGAGGGGTCAATCCACAAACTTAACAGTAGCTTATGATAATCCCAGGAGATAAAATAACATTTTATTATGTAAAAAGTTTCAAATCTTGTGTAGATGGAGGTATTTGAAAAAACAGACAACTCAATCTAAATTTTCTCCATTGCATACAAAGATCATATTGGCAGATATAGCCATTTTAGCCTTTTGTCTACAGACTATATTGAAATGTTTTACATTTGACTTTTCAAAACTGATTTTTTTTTTAATTCTAGATTGTAAATTTTAAAAATCAAGTTATATTGTTCTTGAATTTATTGTTGCTGATAACTATTTTGCATCTGTGTCAATATTTTAAACTTGCAATCATCCCTTTTTCTATAAATTATTTTTTTAAAGAAATATGGAAATCAAGAACAAATTCATTCTTTTAACAGTCTAATGTCTCAATAAGGGATGTAATCACAACTATATTCCAAACACATTGATGTCATATATATATATATATATATATATATATATATATATTAGTCGATATATTTTTAATTTATGTAGAAGATAAATATTAAAAGAAATATAAAAGGAATAAAATAGATAAAAAATAAAGTGGAGATTATTTCAAGCTTAAAAGAAATTTTTAAAAATATATGAAAAATGAAAGTGAAAATGTAGTTTAAAATTAGCATACAAGAAAATGTAATAATAAAATAAATGACTATGTTGAGGGGGAAAATGCAAGAAAAGTATTTTCTGGTTTAAGTCATTTGTTAGATGGAAACATTTTTTTCTGCATATAAAAATTGAATGGTCATTCTTTGTCCAAGTAATTTTCAAACATTTCAAAATCTTGAATTCTATATATTAAGGGCTCAATCTATATATTAAAACTGCCCATTATATACTAATTAAAGATCCTATACTTTATTTCTATCTGTAATTAAAGTTATAATCAACTTTACCTGACTCAATTTTCATCTTATTTGAATGAAAAACAAATCTTAGTGAATAATTGGTTTAAAAATTGAGTTATAATGAAAAAAAAAACAAAAAAACAAAACAAAGGCTTATTTTAAAATAGAATAGCCACATTAGCAACACATCGAATTTTGAGGCTTCTTTCAGAAAATATTCCAAATGAAAATATCAAAAGAAAGATCCATTGTAATCAATTTTGCAATCTTCAAGTGCAGTCAAAGTGTGTAATATTTCTTGTTGTTGAAAAGAAATAATTTATTTTTTATCCTTAAATGCTCTAAATCTGATGAATCACTACCCACAATAAAAATTATGGATCAAAGTTTTACTATATACTTCATTCCAAGATTAATTTTGCATATGAGGAGAGAGAAGAGAAAAAAAGCACACAGCCATCATAAATATGTATACAGATGATCTTGGCAATATATTACAGAGGTACCTTTATACCTATATTATCATCTTAGAGATTGGTTACAGACATTTAAGCAAACATTTGTGGCTCATTTTAACCTATCATACTGACAAGTATACAGTCAGTTTGAACTGCAGCCTATGAGTAGATATTAACTCAAACTATTTAGCCATGAGAAATTTACCAATTTATGAATTAATACAACCAGCAAATTGGGCACTAACTAAAACATGGTTATCAATATATTGAAAACATGACTTTATGAAAGAGAAAAAAATTTATGCCAGCTACCATACTAGTGTGATTTGTCGTTTGGCAAATCTTTTTCTTTTTAGATTACATATTTTATACAGGAACAGACCTCGAGATAAGTACAATTTTTCTTTATCATGAGAGTATTTTGGTCCAACAGACTAACTCATCCTCACCACCCAGAATGGATAAGTTTTCTGTCTCAAATACAGACATGCACACAGCATCACCTGCAAACTGAAGATTACCAATTGAAAATTTAATTGTAACACCATAATAAAAAGTATAATTTATTTGATCTCATGAAATAAATTCAGCATCTAATGGCATCTTATATGCATTTCAAACACTCATACACTTGGTTCAAATAGATACTCGGAAAAATATGCACCAATGGATAACTCAAAGCAGTGAATTTTGTGAAGTAAATATTTGTGAATAAGAGTGAATTGAGATAGAAAATGTAGAGATATGGGGCAGGAATTAATTATTGCTTCTTGAGTTGATATTTTTAAAAATTTGTATTTGATTGGTGAAATGATATCAGAAGGAAGAGAAAAGAAAAAAAAAGATTTTTGACAATTCTGTTAAAGCATGTTGTTTTGCATGTTTTTTGTTTTTTTCACTTCCAAGAAGATGGAGTTTCAACACCATATACAGTGTAATTATGTAAGGAAAAAGAAATAAGTATTTTCTTCACCAAATGAGAGTAAAAAGGAACACAGTATAAGCAAATGCAAAATTATATGTAGATAAAATAACTTTAATAAGTCTGTAAAGTTTATTTAGTTAAAAAATAGTTAAAGTACTTTGTAGGACAACTTGACATGATTTTATATAATAATTCTAATAACCAGAAATTTACTATATTCTGCAGATGAGAAGTTAATAAATCAGATACTTTTTAGGATAGATCTATAAAACCCAACTGATTTAGGCAAAACTGCAGATTTCTGAGTTAACAGAACTTAGAAAATTTGCACAGGTTAACTTATTCACCCTGTGTAGTCCTATTTTTTTCTTCCATAAATATTTATTGGAGAATACAGAGAAGTTATCCCAAGAAATATTTAGGTAACCAGAATTAAAGGAGAGAGAAAGAAAAAAAAATCTTAGTTTGGTAAGTACAAAATATTTCTTAGGATAATATGTCAGCTCTTGCTTGCTTGCTCTCTTTTTCTCTCTCACTCACACACACATACACACACACACACACACATATTAGTAAGTAGTAAAGATCCTTTTATCAACAAAATGTTTTAAATTTCTGTATGACAAAATCAGTCTTACAAATACTTTTTTAAGAGACTATTAGGTTTTGTTTTATGTAACTGGTTTCATACTCAAAAGAAACAGAAACAAAATTTCCATCAAAAACGAATTCTCTCCAAAAAGATTTTTTGTGGAAAGGTTAAGTGAGAGGAAGCCTACTCAATATACAGCAATAAATAATCTAGCCATAGCTAACACTGGATTTGACTTATTAATTTTTATGAATTTCATAACTTTTGAGTTAATATCTTAGTTTTCAAGGTATTACTTTTAATATTGGAGTCATTATTTCAGTGCAAGATAGTATACCAGAAAAGCAAAACTAACATACATGGTTTTTAGTCTTCATTTTATACTGACAGAACCGTGATTAATAGCGTTCTTTTACTATTTGTTGGTAGTTAAAGTAGTTGTCTAATACTTGGTTTCCAAAAATGAGATCACTTGATCTTCCAGAAAAAAAAAAGTCTTTCAAATGTGTTTGATCAAAACTATTTTGTTGATCAAATATGTTAATACTGTGAAATCAATCCTATTTAGGCATCTGGTCCAGCAAATCATGAAATTCAGATTTTGGCAGGCATGCAGTATATTTTTATTTTTGAATTCACAAGTAATATATATTATCTATATTATACATAAATTTATTCAAACTTGTCCTTGGTTGTTATAACACAACACTTTAGCTGCTGTATCATTTGGACTTCTTCATGTGCCTGTTGTATTGAATAATGTAATTTTTAAACCAAACCCAATCCACAGAAATAAATCACATCCCAATGTCCATGCTAGTTATATTTTATATTGTTATTTCATCCTTCATTAATTCATACTGGAGATGGTATTTCTGTTGAGCCTACTAAACTGCTTAATCCAGAGACTGAACTTATAACCAGGAGGTAAATTATAACACTTAACCAATGTTTATACCTACTAGATCATTGACCTGGAAGACAATAAAGTAGTGTAATTTTAAAGCCATAAACCAAAGTCTACTTTTTCCTGATCTAAGGCTCTTCTATAGTGTTTATTTCTGTTAGGCCTACTGATGAAGTTATCAGAGCATTGTATCTGCAATACTCTTTCAAACACCTTATTCTGCAATGTTGCTCTGTTATTCTGAATGTTCTACAAACTTTAATGAGCACCACTTTCTCTTAACACACAAGGAACCATACTTGACTTTACAGATTTCTTTCAGAAGTTTCTCTGGATGGCAAAAATTTGTTCACAAAAAATACCGTTCATAATGATTTTAACAAACTGATGGTTGTAAGTGAATCCATAGATCAGGCAGTAGAATCCATGTGTTATAGTTATGCTGAACAAACAGAACTGACATCAAAAACAAAAAAGAATATAAGAAATCTAGCATGGCAGATGGGATTGATTGAATAGAGGATTTGGATTTGGATTCTGAGGACATTACCAAATACAAGAGGCACTTAAAAAGCTTGGAATGTACAGTAAATCAAGATGAAGCATCAGTTCAAATAAATCTGTGTATCATAACAATAATTCTTCATCACAGAAATTCAAACAGAAACTGTATTATCTTTAACAAGGAAGAGTTCATAAATATTAAAAAAAATAATAATGAGGAAATGAACTAAAGACAATAAATAAAAAAGAGCAAAACCTTTGTATTAAAACCAAGTAGAGAAATATTATACATTAATATATTTTACAAAACTTTCATCATTGTCATATTTGAAAAAATTATCCAATAATGACTTAATGCTTGGTTGAAAAACAAATGTTTTCTTTTGCAGGGACAGAAAAACACATTCTTATATAAATATTACTGTTGTGAAAGAATCATCAAGCCCATACATATACCCCTCCAAATACTGAGAAATTTCATTGTTTGGCACATCAGAGCTCTATGAACTGATATAAAGAGAAATAAAATTAGCAACAAGAAAGATTCTAAGTGAAATGAGTAAATATGAATAAAATGCAAGTACACTTCTTTTAAAAATCCTATTAAAAAAAAAATTACAAAAAGAGAAATAAGGCCAAAATATTTATTAAAAATATTAACATATTTTAGACATAGTCAAGGAGTTGTAAATAAAATATTGGGCTTTTAACAGGTTTGAAGTTTTAAAACAATTAACACGGGACAAAATATATCTTAGTCAATTTTTGTATGATTATGAAAATATATTAGAAGTAGATATCTTAAAACAATATTAAACATTGATCCCTGCAGATCATGCAAGATTTTATACTTCATGTTTTATAGTCAAAGTTGGAATATACGCACTTTACTTTACCCACTATATTGACAAAAGGTTGCAATTAAAATATTTCGGCAGTAGGCAAATTGCTACATTAAATTTCTTGCTCAGTTTGTCAAGAGTTCTTTCGTAATTGTTTGAAGGCTTTGAAACAAATATAGTGCATAAGGTAATGTTTCATATTTCAATGCATTTACTTCAAGAATGATATAAGATGACAGTTAATATTGTTACTGCAAATGCAGTAACTGATTATTCTTTTTATTTATAACCTACAATGTCCAAAATAAGATACTTATTTAGATTTCCAATATTTTATTTAGCAACAACCTGATATGCCCTACCAACCAAATTTATTCACCCATGGGAGTACATATAGCTAGAAAGAGTAAGGAAGATGAAGAGATAAAAATGATGGAAATATGTTTACAGTTTTCATGAGCACAAGTTACATTTCAGCAGGAGCAGTTTTGGTTGATGCAGTATTGCTGGTGTGGGAAGAGGAATCTGATGATGTTTTGGTTGATCGGTAAAGGTCATCGATTCTTTCAGCTTCTCTCCAACCTGAGAGCATGGCACCATGTGTGGTTGAATAAAACCTTTCATGGGTGGACTCGCCAGAAAACAAAACACGTGGCTGGAAAAGAAAGTTCTTTTTGAAAAATCCAAACTGAAATTATTTTCTAAAAGTTTAAAAAATACTTCATTGCATTATTTGTTGTACCCAAGTGCTTTTAAATTATTTTTGTAATTTTTTAGGTCTTGCATTAATAAAAGTTTGGTATTATACAGTATATTGAATATTACTAAGTAAATGATTTCCTGTCAAATATTTATTGTGTTACTATTATCATACAGGCTTTGCAGTATCTGTCATTGCATTCTTTTGACATTATAAAGTTAACCGAGATTTCAGAACATTCTTATTTGTAAAGGAAAAGAAAGGAGATTGAAGGAGGAGGAAAGAAATAAAGATACAAAATGTAATTTTTAGCAGCTTTGCCAAATTTTTACAAAATAGAGAATAAGACAAGACAGTATATATTATGCACACATACACTTGTCCAACCAATAAGCCTTTCACCAAGATTGTCATTAACCGCCAGTTCTCTGGAACACTGGTGGTCAACACAGGCATATCCCAGGGGTCACTTATCGAATCAACGCTTTTTTGATTTACATTAATGATCTGCCTTAACCCAGTGATTAAAAAACTGGCTGGTTACATCTATTGTCAATTGAGCCCTGAACTATTAATCACGATGAACGAATGTCCTCCTCAGAGAGGCCCCATACCTTGGGAGACTATTGAGCCTTAAACTCACCCCTGGGTTCAAGTGAAACTCTTACACCAGATCCATCGCTAAAGATGCAGAAAAAATGGTCAGCTCCTGGTACTGTTTCAGTAAGTACCTATCTCATCATGCTATGCTCTACCTTTCCAAGAACCAGATCAGTCGAGAATGGAGTACTGTTGTCATAGTTGGATAGGAGCTGCCCAGTCTTCACTTTCCAGTCTCTATAGAGTTCAAGCATTTGAGTCCTTTTGGATAACAATTTATTTTCCACCTCTAAAATCTCTTACAGATAGCAATCCTCTCACTACTGCTACTTCTATGGAAAATGCTCAGACAACCTACATTTCTTGGTTCCACCAGGCCTAACCTTCACAGCCAGGACCTGCCATGCCACTTACAGGATGCGATAGATAAACTGTTGTCTAAATTATGCAAAAATGAAAATAACAGACATCACAATTCAGAAATATTTGCCAAAATTACACAAAAATATCTTGAAATTCTGAAGACTAAATTTATTCAATAAAATAGCCATTGGCTTTAATCATGGCTTCCAGACAACTTCAGAATCTCTTGCACCTTCTCTGGACTCTCCTTATTTATGTTTTTGAATGCTGCCACAATCCTTGCCTCCAGTTCATTTTTGGTATTACAAAGAGTTTTATTGGTCTCTCACTCAACTACACTGCACACATAATAAAAGGGGCTGCATTCTGAAGAGTTAGACCACCAGATACAAGGGGCAATGTGGTCACAGAAATTGTCTTCTAGCCATGAATGGGTTCTCTTGCTTGCATGTTTTTTTTAAGCTACTGTACCTTCATAATCACTATTAGAGTCATCCAACTCTTTCTAAATTCTCTACACTGATCTCCGATTGAAATGCTCGTATTGGAGCTTCTAGCATGAATGCTGAGAAGTACAGCATACTGTTTCAAAATTTCTGAATGAGTGAATTGTGTCAGGCTGTTCTTTTCCCTCACAAACAGTGACCAACTGACCCTACTATACTGTGCAGTCAACAAAATAAAAAAAAAACACATGCACAAAATTAAAAAATATAAAATGACAATTTGCCCATCACACACTGTATATTGTAGCAAACCTACATTTTCCACACAAACTTAAATATTTTTTTAGGATATTAGAAAATAGATGTCCCTGTCAGAAAAATATGGGTAAATGACAGCAATTGTCGCTCAAAGTAATAAAAAATATCTGAAGCCCACAAATAAAGATTGAAATTATTTAATCTTCACAGTAAGGACTCACCATGTCACATTGTAGCAAACCACCCACATTCCCTCTGTATTCCATCAGTGAGATGTCAGTTCCACTTAAACAATAGTTTCTCCCTGTGAACCATTGGTCTGAAAAACCAACTCCCAAGAGGGTGTTCACTTGACCACGACAATTTTAACCTTCCCAAATCTAAGGTTAACTGTTATCCCCTGCTTCCTATCTGAATAAACAGCACCCTCTATCACAAGTACTCTACACCCTGTACAGGTTGGACCTTAAAGTTTAAAAAAAAAAAAAAAAGAAAAGAAAAGAAAATGAAAACAGGGTTTGTTCATTTGGCCAGATTTTAGAAAATGGAATGAACAGAGAACTTTTCAGCGCCCACTCAAAGTGAATTTTTTAAAGTTTTCTTTCAACTGAGTGATTATTGATGAGACACAGAAAAAGAACTCATGCCAGAATTTTTTTGTTCATTATATTGAGGTTGTATTTTGAAATATATAATTAGACAAACTCAGTACTAACATTTTGTAAAGCCTTCTGCTAATCACAACACACTAGACAATGCCAATATTTTGAGACATCATTTGTCTCCACTTCATTTTCAATTGTTAGTCATTTGTCACAGGCAAACTATTACTTCCTGACCTGATGAAAGGTTAAGCAGTGCAATGATAAAACTTACTATTTCTTGTTCATCCAGAAGAGGCTCCTGGAGAGTGAAAATGTCATCTATATGGGCACTCGTATGTATGAAAGAATAAGAACCTCGAGTGTAAGGGTTGTTACCCCATCTTGTCCTGTAAAAGAACAATGCTATGTAAACAAGAAAATATAACATTATATGATTCCTAGGGAAGTGGGTTCTCTCAAATTTAGCCAAAACTCAACACAGAATATTTTCATATTTTGTACATAATGTATCAAAATTTGAGCACATTAATTAAAAATTGTACATGTTAAGAAATATGATAGCACTAGAAGACCCTTTAAATCTTGTTTGAAATTAGCTTATGAATGGAAAAAGAATTGTAAAATGGTAAATGTATATTAAAATAAACAAATGATTCAATTTATATAGCAAAATGTAATTCCTAAGTCAAAAGAAAAAATATCAAATTCTCTGCTAACCTGATAACTTTCTTTGGCAAGGGAATGTTAGATTTCCTGAGAAATTTAGAAAGAACTTCAACACAATCTCTAGCAACTTCTTCCTCTGACAATGACTCCATATATAGGGCACAATTCCCACACAGCCAGCCTAAAATAAAAAAAGAAACAGAATTCATTAAAAGAAAAGGAAACTGACAGATTTAAGCTATTTCAGGTGACAAGAAAAGAAAACATGTGTAAAAAAAATTATTTCTAAATAGTGATCTGTCTAACAGGACCAAAACCACATCTTCCTATAACATTCAGATGTTTCAATGTTTTTGAAACAACTGTAGCATATATTGTGCTTTCAATTAATTAAACTATCCAATGTCAAAGTAACATGTACTTATCAAGAGAATAATTATTATTTAGCTGTAAAATTTGATAATTATAAATTATGCAATAGTTCTATTTTGCTATGTTAGGCAAAATTTTAAATTTGAATATCTGGAGACAGTTAAAAACTGGAATATCATGAGGTTTGAGCTATTTTTGTGATGCTGAAAAATGTTAAAAAAAAAAAAAAATGAAAAGAGCTACAATCTATAAAACTATAGTTATATCTGACTTAGACATTATATATTAACAGGAGTGTATTATCAAAATAACATTTTTTTAATATAATTGTTGAAAAATCTAATGTCCAACCACTCATATCCAAGGATACCTGTCTTTTAGGGCAGCTACATTACCTGGTGTTAATGATTATATCTTTGTAAAGTGTTATTAGGGTAAAGAAGAAAAATTAGCTGGTTTTTACTTTGTTACTAACAAAATCATATAGATTAAAACTAAAACCTTCGTTTCAGCATAGCAATTGCATAAAGCATGCAGAAGTAATCAGAGAAGTTATTTGTGCATGTGCACAGACATATGGAACATGTGGGAGTATATTTGAAAGTGAGGGGGGATAATAATCTTTATTAAGGATTGTTTGAATTTACTCACAATAAAAAAAGGAAAATTAAATTATCAAAAAGTTTTTGGATTAGACATCATGAACATAATTGATAAAAATAATTTGAGTAAAGTAGAAAGAATGAAGAAAAGTCTTACAGGCCTTCTGCTTTTTCTAACAATTGTTCAAAGCTACTGACAAATTATAAAAACAAAGATTGACTACAAGCAAATATTTAGTGTTATGGTTAGAAAATGACAAAGGCCAACAAAAAAGTACAGTCTATAGTAAAGTGAATACTACTTTATTCTAAACCTGGTTAAAGAAATCTATAATTGCATATTGGCAGCTGTACTTTATAACTTTAAAACTACATTGTTATTAAACTACATTAGATGACATTTGAGATTTTGCTGTATAAACTATAAGGTGAAAGTTCAAGAGTCAGCAAAATTTCTGTTAAAAAAAAAAAAAAAACTGCTTAAAGTCATATTTTAAAATATCTAATGTTCTTAAGAATTTAGAGATGTTTGGCAAATGAATGATAAAGTGGAAAAAACTGTGTAACACATTTCATCCTCTAGATGGACTTCATTAAACTAAGGTATTGTTTCCATTGATAGAATGATACATGTGGAGGGCAGGGAGATATAAAAAAAACATAAGAGATATTATGCACAGACAAAAAAAAAAAAAATTGAAATTTTTAAATTAACTTTTTTTCTCTTTCTGGTGTGTCTGGGCATGTTGCCTAGCTGATTTCATTCAGTTTCCCTGAGCTTTTGTTTTTTTTTTTTCACTTATTAAGTATCGATTGTGATAAAATATTTACCAAGAAAAGTGAAATGTAAGAAACTGGATGTAAATTTATCATGGATGATCTAGTGATCAAAATGCTTTCTATAGATTTTTGCCTTAATAAATTGCTTCCAACAATTTCTGTTGGTGTATAATTATAACTGATATATCAGTTTTATATCTCTTCCACTTAAAACATAATTCCATCAACAAAAAAATTACTTAGGAAGATGAAACACAAGACAGAATTTTTTTTCCAACTTTGTTATTCATTTGCATATTCAAGTCATCTGAAGATTGCATGAAATGAGTTACAACTAGAGCCATCCTTTCATAGGATTTAACGTAAATATTTTCTGCTCAGTCTAGGCTATGAGCACTTTACTGAGTAAGTAAGTTTGCTTTTAATTTTTTATTTTTATAGTATTGTCGTTTTTATTTGCAATTGTATGACTAATATAAGCATTGTCAAAGCAGCACTCTCTACATTCATAAGCTTACAGATATATTATAAATTATATGCAATTAAAAAGTATTTACTGGCAGCCAGGAACACCTAGATTTCAATTTAAGTTACATATTCAAAATCTTCCAATATTTAAACACATATTTAGAAAAATACCTAGGAAATTTATACTTCAAATCCTAGTCAAGATTCTGTTGTAAATGGTGAGTTTATATACTATAAGAGATGTGCCGTTTCAAAACTGTTTTAAATTATTTCTCTTTATTAATTCAACAATGTTTCAATCAATTCATTCTTACTCAAGTGTACAATTTGCTTGGAAGGAATCCATCTCCAACACTAGTATTTGTATACAAATACTGAAAACTGGAGAAAAAAATGTTGTCAAATATATTCTTCAGAATTATGCTAATTTTCCTATGTAACTGGGTTTCAGAACAGTGTGTAAATCCTTTCCCTACTGACTTCAAACAATGTTTTAAATGACGATAAATATTATGCCA
Source organism: Ascarosepion bandense (assembly GCA_037127315.1). NCBI lineage: Eukaryota > Metazoa > Mollusca > Cephalopoda > Sepiida > Sepiidae > Ascarosepion > Ascarosepion bandense. The sequence goes on from JBBBDQ010002507.1 coordinate 385,563, forward strand.
TATCAAATTTTATTATTTCAGTCAATGTTTTTACAATAAAATTGGTAGTCAGTTGATGTTGGGAATATTTTTCGTATATACCGATTCCAATTTATCTTTTATAATTAGAATGTTTACAATAACTTATGGGGAGGAATGTTATGCCTTACAAGGAAAATAACCAAAAAAGAAAAATATGATATTGTACAGTGATGAAAACTACATTGTAAATTGTGAAAAAGATAAACAGCAAGAATAAGAAGGAAAAAAAGAAAATCTAACTTTGAGAATGTTACAAAAATAGAGTAGAGAAAAACTAAAATGATAAGAAAAATGGATTGACCAATAAGAAAATATTTGAAGAAGTTGGTATTGTAAATGTAAACAGAGAAAAGTTGTGGAATATTACAAACATTGGCTAAAGGCTTGAAAACATTAGAACTACTATTTAAGTAAACATCACAAAGAGAAACAATTTGGGTGAAGTAATACATGAAATGTGCATTGTAGGGTAATGGATATCATCAAATTCCAGTTGAATTCATTACATTCACTTATGCGCAAATACCCTTAGGCAAGGTATTAATCCAGCTCTTCCCTCCAGCTATGGATTAAATAACAGGACAGATTGGGTTCTATAGCCTTGGTTGGCAACCCATCTACTGCAGAAAGTAATGGCAACCTAGTGCAGGAAAATCTGCCCAGTCAGTCTTTTGAGACATGATCACCCAAGCATGTATCATGTACAGCACTTAACATGAATACATGAAAAGTAATTTTTCAACAATAATTTTCAGTGATGAATAAAGAGTTGATAGTTGGGCTATAGATAACTCTATACAAATAACCAACAAAACAAGGGTCTAAGACAGTAGAATTATTGGTCCCTTCAAAGATGACAATGGTAGCAAAATAAATGTAGAAAATTACTGTAAGATTTTAGAGAAAACATTTAAGTGATATAGGTCCATAACAAAGAGCATATTAATACAAGTTAAGACTCCTTCACATTCTGCAGAGTTGACTTAGGAAAAAATTAATAGATAACAAATTAATGGAATGACACTAAATTTCTCCAGATGTTAACTCAATAGAAAAATTGTGGTTCATTATGAAAAGAGAGGCATATAATGAAGTTTTCCAAGCACAGATATTTGAGAAGGAATAAAAACTGTTGTATGCTAAAACGATACTAAAGTTAAAATGAATAAATGTTAAAAAAAGATGAAATGATTAAAATGTAAAACCATAAACTGATTTAGTTCAATTTTTGTTTATAATAATTTATTCAGTTATATGGCATATCATGCTAAACAGCCCAAAAAATAAATTTACTTAATTTGTATAGAAAAGAAGTTAGATATTTTTTAATAAGGATTGCCCACGCAAATATATAATTTTACCAACTTGTACAATAAATTTAGAGTATACTGTTATTTTTCAAATAGCAATTTAAAAGAAATGAAAAAGAATTTTACAAGATGATACAAAGCTTCATTATCTTGTAAACAAAACAATTTCCAATTATTTTTTTTAATAAAGGTATTTTAATAAATACCCTTTTTTTTTAACCTTTTAAACTAGCAGTATTAGAGATTCCCTTGTACAAATAAAAAAAAACAAAAAACTATTGTCACCACATCAGTTAAGTAACAGGAAAATACTTACCAAGCAAAACATTCGTATGCACAGCCTCAAATGATGTAATCCCTCGCACCCAGTTTTTTCTAAGGTCCTGGCCACGAGATATTTCCTTGTTAAATTTTTCATTGTCCCAAAGCAAGTGAATTCGATACATATCAGAGTCTGTGATGGGCTCATTAAACTCCAAGATCACCTTGTCTACAATGCCAAAACCCAGATGTTCAATAGCCAAATTTTTGCTGACTGGCAGTGGTGGGTTGAACATCCTTGTACAGGCTGCTTTCAGCACTCCCAGGGACACTGTGATAATTACATGGTCTGCATAGAATATCTTTCTATTCTCACATTCTACACAAACAGGATAACTCTGTCCTTTATTGTTGGCCTGATTCCCCCAATGGATAGTCCGTACAGGATGGTTTAACAAAATAGCTTCAGGAGGAATGGTCTGTTTGACAATATCCAAAATACGTTCAAAGCCAGGTGGGATTGTGTAGTGGATCCCAGGTAGCTCCTCATAGCTACCAATGTCACTCAAAGAAACATCATGAAGATTGTTGCAGCCATTTATTATACACTCTGCAGCAATACGCTGGTCATAAACAAGACCAAATTGTTTTCGGTCTTCTCTCTGTGTTCTCTGTAAGTGACGCAAACGATCATATTCAACATAATCTCCAACGCTTTCCAGGTCTTCTGGGACTGGCATATCATCCTTGAAAAATGCCTCACATTCAACCATACATTGACCAAATGCAAGATCCACTTTGTTGACAATATCACCATAAACAGAAGTGCCATCCTCACACAAGAAAACTCTCTTGTGTCGAAGAGTCTTGTTTTGATTGCGCAACTGTAAAAGATCATTTCGATCAGCAATCTGATAGATTGGGTTCTTTTCTATTCCATGTATCCAATAAGCACCCATTTCTGCTGTACGTCCTTCTGTGTCTGGTGAAAGATGTGAAAAAACAGAAAAATAATTAAAACCAATGCCATATTTTTTTCTGGCATATACAGACAATATATGAAAATAAAAGTACACTGGAAACAGTTTTTTTTTTAGTTCAAAATACCTACAAAGAACCATAATTTCATGTAAAATTTCACTCATGATTTATTTATAAAAGGAAAAAAAAACAATTAAGTTGAAAAAAAGTTAGATATCATTTTTTAATAAGTATAGATATGACAATGGAACTCATACAAAATATTGTCCCACAAAGTGCACTTATTGAAAAGTTTTCAGTTTTTACTATCTTAATGATAGTAAAATTACTCCATACAAATTAAGGAATGATGAATTCAAGGGTCATCAGATATAGACATAAATAAAAATACATAATCCATATTTTGGCAAAACTGACTAATACTGGCATTTTTTTAAATTTAAGTCAGAGAAAGAGAAGCAATCTAATATTGAACTTAAAAAAAAAAAAAAAAAATATCACAAATTATCATATATAGGTAACTCCAAAACTTTTCTAAAAAACAGTATACCATAAAAAAAGGGCCCAAACTTGATAAAAAACAAAGTTTTATCCTTAAAAAGTTTATTATTAAGAGAAAAGACCAAAGTATTTTTTTATTGTTTTATTAATTTTTTTTAATCCTTTCTAGCAGTTTCAAAATTTTTATTAAAAATCTTGTTCTTCATGCATCAGCAGATGGGCCAAAGTTTAATACAGGGATTTTTAGCATTTTTTTTTTTTTGGTGTTAAAAACATTGTTTTGGAAATCAAATAATTGTCAGATTTTAATGAAATTTTCAGGACTCCTTCACAAATTAATGAAATTATTTTTTTTTTTATACATCTGTAAGTCCCCACTTAATTTCATGAAATTTTAAGAAATTTATATTTTGAACAGAAACATCATTAAACTAAAATCTGTTGCAAAATACAAATGCAATAAACTATAATATTAGAAAAGCTTTAAAATGCCTATCTATTGTCTTTAAAAAGTGTTTTTTCTTCAATGAATTTTTACAAGAATTGTTTTTAATTTAATTAGAAAAAATTTTGTTTCAAATCTTAAAATTCTGTATTAATTTCAGCCTTTTAGATATTAAGTGAAAACTATATTTATTAATCATAAGGAAAAAGCTTAAAACAAATCAAACACCAATATTTTTATAAGAATTTTAAACTTTTTGTGCATAAACAGGCTGATTTTTTTAAATACAAGCAACTATTGTGAGAAAAGAGCAATAACTATAACAAATTTAAAGCCAACATTTCTAAAATTCAATAATACATTAAATTACAGAGAATATTTTCCTAAACTTTTAAGATTACTGAGTACTTAAAAATTATATAAAAAAACACTTGCGTCATTTTCTTCAATTATGTTTTACAGTTAAAGTTTCCATAGGCTGTTAACACAGTTAAAGTTTCCATCAGGCTGTTAACACATTAACACAGCTACTTTCTGGTAAAAAAAAAAAATTGCATTTCTATGTTATTTTAAACTTTAAATAATATTTGTTTCAAATCAGCTAATATTCTTCAAATAAAGTTCAGGAAAGTATTCTATTTTTGAAGATTTTTTAATAAAGAGAATTACATTACAATGAAAGATGAGTGAAAATGGGCACTAACCAGTGATTTCTGTTGATGAATATTAAAAGAATTTTAGGTAGGATAAATTAATAAGTCAAGTGATGTCTTGTATCCCCTACAGGTTTAAAGCGGAAAATATATGGTGATTATGACAGTTACAAAAGTTGTCAAAAATCTTGCAAAAAATGTTAAAAAGCATGAGCATCACGTAGGTGAGCATTATCCTGCTCACATGGTATATTAGCTCCCTTTCACAGGAATAGCAGCTGAATGGATTGAACAATGTTCTAGACATGGATAGCACTTCACAAGTGACAAAGGCACATGAGAGTTGTATATATTGCACATGCAAACAATTATTTGCATGATGGTAGAACTAGCTCTCATGACTCATAGAGCACCATTTGATCTTTCAAGGGACCTTTTTGAGACTTGTGACACTACCAAGGACTTGTACAATAGTGTTGTGATATAATTAAAAGTTTGGTTATACTGCAAGTAAAGGATTCCCAACAATATGTATTGAAACTTCTGAGATTCCATTTGTTTTACATTGTGGATCCTGTTGCTGCTGCTTTTAAAATGTATTGATTTTAATGAGAATTTTTAATAGATGGCCATTTAGAAACTGGTCAACAAATGTAAATTTGTGCATTTGACAACTATTATCAACATCAAAATACCACTATATTGTGACTAAGAAACACAGCAATCCTTTCTGACCCCCCTCAAAAAGATCTAATTGACAAAAAGAGCAGATGTGTGCCACCATAGCATGACACCTACTTGCACTGGACTATCACTATACTAAAGCTTATTATCTAAAGCTCAAATATAATGCACTGATAGGATTGTTACTATGCCAGAAGGTAAAAAAAGTTTTATCAGAATATCTACTACATATGTATGGTCTTTGAGAGTCGGAAAAAATACATATTTTCTAGTTTGTGTAAGAAGACTCAAGCACTCACCCTTTAGATCTTGTGAATTTATATTAAAATATTACAGCCACAGAATCATCCAACTAATAGATTTATATTAGTTTTCTTAAAGCAGATAAGAACTAAAAGCATATCTGACACAAACATGGCTAAAAGTAACAAAAAGAATGAGAGCAAGCAATAAAATTGACACTAAATTTACTTAGTCAACTAAATATACTTACAGATTGCTTAAAAGCATTATTTATTAATTAAAATGGATAATTAGACAGTTAGACAGATAGGCTTTTATTCATGGTTTTCCGTAATCTTTTCATGCTGATAGCAAAAGAAATAGAAAACTTAAATAGGCAGCAGAAAAAGTGATATACTTTATCTTTTGAATAAAAATTTACATTCCCCAGTTTAATTACATCTATTCCTACTCCCCACACTATTCAAATAATGAAATAAATAACTATTAACTGCTGTTGTCAGGTACTTTCTATCTCATCTACCTTTTACATTTGAAACTAAACTAACACTTGTCAGAATGTGACATCAACTTACAGTCGTGGGTGGAAGCTAATACACAGATTGTTAACCTGATTGTTTAACCAAAAGATCAGCCAAGGAAGGTCAAAAAGTGATAGGTATGACAGAAATTTATGTTTACAAAACAATTAACTCTTTACTTCCAAAGAGAATCATAAAGTGTTAATTAGGTATAGTAAATCATTAATTATTCATTTAGCAGCAATTTTTCACATCCAAACAAATTTATATTTTCAATAGCTTTCTTAAAACTTAGATGTATTACACCGAACCATGAACATGGGCCGTCATGGCTTTCCACAATTTCCTTTGTAGATCTTAGTAAGGTTTCACTTTTCACTATCTCTCCCACTCTGTTCTACTATCAATTTACACAAGATTGTTAGATAGGTTATTCATTTTATTTTAGTTTTTGTCCTGTGAGCCCTTTTCCTTATTTCCTGAGAAATTTCAATTGTCCTTCTGATTCTTTAAAAAAAATAAAATTATAAAGAAAAAAAGTGCCTTTTTTGTTTCCATTTTCTTTAGAGCAATGAAAAAGTTCATGATATTCTCACTACTAGTGTCATATGGAAGGACTTATTACAAAGACGTTCAGCATTTATTTGTTTCTAATGAAATTTTCTTGTTTCCTTGCTTAGCATTTTGAAAGTAACTTTTTCTATCCCAATATGCCTTCAGATTTCAATGTCGCATTTCCATCCTCCATTAAAACAATTCCCAGATATTTAATTTTTCATACTTGCTTGATTTTTATTTTGTATTTGGCATCTTGAGCTGTTCCACTTACTGACACAGTCAATCTTTCTTGCAACTGACATTTTGTCCTTTCTTCATACTTTCCTTTACTATTTACTTTAAGAGTTCATGCAGTTTCCTGTCTGTTCCTGTTATCAACACTGTGTTGAATATGTTGTTAAAATTGTGACTGCCAATAATAAATTTTGCTAAAACTTTTCATAAGATCCCTTGCTGTTGAATAAATCCAGTAAAAAGACACATTCTTGTCTTTTACCACTTTCTATTTTTGTGTATTTACGAAATTTATTTTCTACCTATACGCAAATAGTTTACTCCCAGTTCTGAATTATTTTAATATATTTCCCAAAGAAATCAAGTTTTCCAAGCAGTTCAAACAGATCTTTATGCTGTAACTTATCAAATGCTTTTGTTTAATCTATAAAACATAAGTATACATCCTTCTGAATTAGTTTTGCTCTTTATTCACAGCACAAAGATCGAATTTCTTGTTCCAATATCTTTAATAAATCCACGCTGTTCTTATCCTATTTCTGGTCTAATTCTACAACACACTATTCATCAGAATTCAGAAAAGTTTAATTATATGGCTGCTTCACTGATGGAGCTCACATTTATTTACACTTAGTTTCTTAGACAGCACTATGAAAATGGATTTACTTTAGTCTTCGAGTATATAAGCATTATCATATCTTATATATCATTTCCATAATGTTGTGGATGCCACTGAAATTGCTAAAGCTGCTAGCAGCTACAATTCTATCAGGTTCTTTCTTCCTGTTCATCTTGGTCATTGCTAATCTGACTTACAACTTAAAAAATTTCAGGTAATTCCATATTTTTATGTGTTGTAGGTTTCTCCTCCCACTGTGGAAAAATTCTCCAATTTATTCAATCATGGAGATACCTTTTTATTATCAGCATCTCCTCATTTGATTTTATGTATCCCATCGATGAGCACATCTTTTGTCCAGTTATTTCACTTGTTTTTTAATGCATATCTGCTTCATCTATGATGCTCAATGTATACATTTCCAGGGAGTGATTATTGATTTTCCTACTTGCATTTCCTTCTAAATTTTTTTTTTGTGTCATGTATTATATTCTGTACCATATTGTGGCACTCTTTGCTATCTCTTCATGTTAAAAACTTCTTTAAACTAAAAAGTCAAAAACAGTTTTGAAATTAAAGTATTAAAAAAATGTTATGCAGTCTGTGTGCACAGTAAAATGTACAGCAAAAATAAAACAAATTGATTGTATAGGAAACTTAATATTAAATTATCACCTTTTAAAAGATGTTTAAAAATTATGTTTTCAAAGTTAATTGTTTAACATATACTGTTCAGTGTGACATATATATTAAAGCGTTTAATAAACAAATTAAAAACTAACTTTTTTCTCCCTAGCAAAAACTTATCCCCACCCACCAAACTACATTAAAAAAAAAAAAAAAAAGAAGAGAGAGACTACCACAAATCTTTCATGGGAAGAAAACTGTATACCAGGGAAATTTTATAAGATTTTATTTTGAACTTTTAGCACAATTTAGCCAAGTTTGATTTGATTGGAAGTTGTGCCACAAGTTAAAAATTTTTTTTTTTAATTATAAAATTGTACTGGAAGGAACATGATAGGGAAAATATGTTTTGATGCCTGGTGGACATTTTTCTGCCAAGTAATACCCCATTTAAGTAATAAAAAAAAATGAGAAACTAATGCCTGGAAAAAACAGATTTCATTAAACTCCAAAGTTAAAAAAAAAAAACCCACAACACAAACAGAAACTGAAAACTCAGATCTAAGTGGGGAGGGGGAAAAAATACAATGGCTAGCAAGCTACTCATAAAAAAAATTACAAAATTATTTATGTACAAATCAATCATACATAACGGATGATTACTATGTCAATTTGTCATTTAAAAATGCTGCAAGAATAAAATAGTTGTATGACTATCTGGAAAAATCCTCAATAAAAACAATGTTAATTTGAATGTAAATGCACCAATACTTAATAGAATAGTAAAACTTACACGTAGAGTTTTATTAACTAAATTGGGGGAAAAAATCAGACAGATATGACCAAAAATTCTTAATTAAATTATCCTTTTCTCCCACTTGATCTCTTAGGTTAGTTGCATCAGTTTTTGCTCTTTGTTTTCTTTGTGCAAAAATGAAAAAAAAAATTTTAAATTTAGTGAAAATTGTCTCAGAAGCAAATCATCAATTCAAATAAATATGGCCCCCAACAATAAACATCTAAAAAAATGACTTAACAGAAATGGGATATATTCTCAGATATATGCTAGACCATATATTTAGTGATCAGGCAAAAATTTTCATGGTTTAGAATGACGACTTATTGCAGTTTTTACAGTTGTTTTAATTTAAAAAAAAAAAAAAGTTCTCTAGAAGATTACAAAAGGCAATTAGAACAATTCCTTGCTGAGAAAAGTAAATATAGGAATGGTGGAAATCCAAAGATAGTTGAACAAATGTAAATATGTTCAATAAAGTTAATATTGAAAGTAAATACTTTATTTCTGCATACACCAACACAAGTACTTTTCCCTCCTCATAAAATGAACTTTATTATGGAAGTTATTGATATTATTGAAAAAGGCAAGTGTCATCCTAAAATAATTTTTTTTTTAGAATATAATACAAATTAGTTAAAGAATAAAAAGACAGGCTTGTCACGAATTCACCATTTGCAGCCTTTATATTAAAAATTACATTAAAATGAACATTATTTGTCTATACTTCTGAGATAAGGTAGTATTTACACTATTTACATTGCTTGGACTATTATCCTCGTCTTTACCACCATGTTTACGATGTTTGGGCTATTGTACGCTCCAGCCTTCTTCAGTTGCGAGGAATTTTGAACCAAACCCTTTATTACGATCACTGGCGTATATCATTCTCATTCCATGTGCAATGTCACTTTTGGTAGCCATATAGTTATATCCCTTTCACTTAACTCTCTAAGTTATTTGTTCACCACTGATTTAGCCTAGTATTGAACTCACAACTCTTTGGGTCAAGTCACTGGAACTAAACAACATCTATATCCACTGGACATGGGAATTTCTGAGACTTATAAACCAAATGTCTCAGTAACCATTTTTTACCAGCGTTATATCGCAATCTCTGATGCTAATGATTTTCTCTAGCACTTGGTATTACTGGTTCCCATATTATATTCATTTCTATGCTTGGTTGGCTTAAGACTTATTGGATGAGGATTTTTTGTTTTGTCTGTTTTAAATCAGTTAACTCAAGCTCCTACTTTGTAAATAAAGGATTAAGTGACTTAAGTCTTGAAGTTTTGGCCAGCTGAGGTATGACAGCTGTCAAAATATCAGTACTAAAATAGCTATTAGGATTATGCAAAATTTCCCATGTCTTTTTTTAATTAGAGACTAAACACATAATATAAAAGTTTACTTAAAAAAGGAAAAAAAAAGCCTAACTGCATCATTCATATTGGTAAAACTAAAAACAAACTGAAATTCACAATTTCAAAACATGGAAAGATAAAATTGCTGTCATATATAACAAAAAAAGAAATCATTAGAGAGGATCTGTTCCAGCAAATCATTAGCACATTCAGATTGAAGAATTAATTTTCATCAGAAGAATGATGGAAGTAAAAAAAAAAAAAATTCCTTTCCTCAAAAGGCAAATAAATAAATAGTGGAGAAGGATCATATCAACTAGCATTTCAATGACAGATCACTTTCCCTTCACTTTCCATAGTTATTTCAAGACAGCTTAAATAGAGAGGAAAGAATTTATATTAAGTCAAATTGCTAATTCAAACCAAACTTGCACATGTAATTGAAGAAAAACAAACATGAATATAAAGGTTTTTTTCAAGCATCATTTTTATACGATAATATAGCAAGTAGTTTTGAACATAAAGGCACCATTCTTTAGATGGTTTGATTAAAAAATCTACAGGACCCATATCAAACAATCTAAACAAATTTTGCATTGTATATTTAAATAATTCTGTATTTATTAAAAAAGCACTTATAGCTTTTATCAAACGTAGGTGAACACACAAGCAAAAATAACTATTTTAAAATTTAATAAAAGGATGAAAAGATGCACAATTGTTCGAGTATTTGCTAATACGTCAACTCAGAATAAAAATAAATAAATAAAGGTATCATTAATCTTCCCAATCTAATCAAAGCTTTGCAGTATTTTGAGAAATATAAAAACTCATAAAATAAATATTTATTTAGAAGGCTAAATAAGTAACAATCTAACCAGTTGAAATGTTAATTTTTTTTCTATAGCTAGAAAACTGAGAAATCTCATTTATAGTTTTCTCATAAGACTAAAAAGAAAATTTAGGCATATATTTACCCTATTGTGAACTTTTAAAAAACATATTTACATTATTTACAGAGTAGTATCCTTAAATTTGTTGTTACCATCAGTCTGACAAAGTAACCTCTCATCCCAGAAATTCAGATAAAAATAAAAACTAAGAATTGACATTTAATAATAAACTCAAGAATTTCTTAAATCAAATACCGACTATTAATTCACTTTGAATCAATGGTCTTTAATTCATTTTTATTGAAAAATGAAAGCTAGTAGAATAATGAATTACAGAATTTGTGTAACCCTAAGACTATAATAACACCAGTCCAATAAAGCAAAATTTGCAAAAACAGTTAAGTGTAAATACAATAGGTACTCATGACATCAAACCAATTATAAACATATTATAAATGTGTATTTTGTGTAATGTTAAGCAAACAGAGTGCCCCATTCTTGTGGTTTGGGGCTAAAATTAAACTTAGTAAATAATTATACATTTGTACACATCTGACAGTTTCCATCAAGACTGGAAACTCCAGATGATAAAGTTTGATTCGTAAATTTTTCTATGTCCATTATATGGCTCACAATTTTTTTCCACTTGTTTAATGGAAATTCTATAGTTTGTTAATTTGTATCAAGAATCAGAATGTTTCTCAATGTTTATGTAAATTTATTTAATGAAGAAATTTTACATAAAATTTTTTGTTTTTTTTTATTTGGTTACAAAACTAATTAAAAGGCAGTGATTAGCTAACACCTTTTCTACATGATTGAAACTGATATATACTATTATACTTTCAATCAGGTGGAAACGGTGTTAGCTAATCACTACCTTTTATTAATTGGTTTTGTAAGTTTTTTCATTAAATAAATTTATGTAAACATTGAGAAACATTCTGTATTATTTTTCTTCCTCAATACAGACAGATACATGAAAATATATATTTTCATAATATTTTCTGCAAAATAAAACTACCATATGATTTTTTCTGATAAAAATTAATATTTTAAGATGTTAACATCACTATTATCCAAAATTCTCAGCAAAACATCAGGTAAATAAGCATTTCAGATAATTTGTAAAAGAAAAAGAAAAAAAATTATGAACTAAACATTAACTAATATTTTGTAAAGCAGTGGTTCTCAAACAGAGAAGGGAATCCTGCATCCACCAAGTGGAATGAGTTTCTGTGGGAATCAGAATAATGGGTTGGAATATAGAAATTTTTATACATTTTGAGTTAGATAATTGAAGTGAGAATGGCATTAGACAAATGATTGAGAAACAATTTTTTACATCATTTTTTGCAATGAACTGCTAACCTTATTAAAAAGGAGAAAAATAGATCATGAAGCTAAAATGATCTAGGCTGAACTTTTAATTTTTTAAAGATCACATCAAACTTGTTCCTGTGCAGCAATGTTACTTGTAAATTAACTTCAAAGAAACTCTTCATAAAAATAATGCTTCTTTCTAATTAATAGAAAGATACATTATAGTACTATTCTACACATCTGACAGTTTCCATCAAGACTGAAACTCCAAATGGTAAAGTTTGATTTGTAATTTTTTTTTTATATCCATTAAACAAAAATAAGATAAAGAATTTTACTGTAAGGTGTTAGAGAATGTCTACATGAACCTGACTAACGGCTGCACAAAGGCAGTATAGAATGGATGTCAAAACTACCACAAACTCCTACAACTGGTGAGTGAGGAAAGAGTATCATCATCATTAAGAAAACAGGTGTTTGGTTGACAGACATGCAGCTGAATTTTTTCTGACTCTTAGGTTACTATTTGATGCTCAAATCTGGAACCATATAGGAAATTAATAATATACCTAAAGAACAAAACAGTAATGAAAAAAAAAAAAAAAAAAGTCAGAATAACATGTAAATAAGGACTTTTCTCAGATTGCCACACAATATTACTTAATATAATTATCTGAAGATTTAGGCATTTTAATGCTGAAGTTGGTATATTGCCAGAAATTGTTACTACAAGACTAAGCCTTGAATAATTTCAGTTATGCTTGCTAGTAAAAAAAATTAAAGCCCCCATAAGACCAAAACCCAGCAAATAGATTTGCTCTCAAGATAAATGAGTCAGTTAAGTGCCATACGTGATACACGCTTGGGTGATCATGTCTCGAAAGAGACATGACTGACTGGGCAGAATATTATCCTGCAGTAGGTTGCCATTGCTTTCTGCGGTAGACTGGTTGCTGACCAAGGCTATAGAACCCAATCTGTTCTGCTATTTAACCCATAACTGGAAAGAATTAATACCTTTCCCCAAGGGTATTTGCGTGTAAGTGAATGCAATGAATTCAGCTGGAATTCGAACTCGGCTCTTCAATTTCTCGTCCCAAGCCGATATCCAATGCACCACAATGCACATCCCAATGCTTACAAAATCCATTCATTTAATAAATTTGTGGTGCATCAACTATTTGGCAATATAATTTTAAAATTCTAAATTCAGAATTTTATTTCTTCTGAAGCAGTAAGTTAACCCAAGGAATATTTTCAAAATTACTCAATTATTTATATTTTGGTGATATTTTTATTTAGAAAATATTCCTTGGGATAATCCTCTCTATTATAATAAAAACCGTTGTGTATGTGTGTGCATATATTTCCATCCTGTCACACTCATGAAGAGAGAGAGACAATAGCAAGGTAATGTTGGCTCAGTTCATTAGGAAGACAATAGCAAAGAAGCATACATTGGCTCAGTTCATTCTCTTTACTAACACTTATGAAAGCTCTTAACACAAGTTTGCTCTTATTTTATTTTTTGCAAAAATTGTTATCATATAATAATATTACACACACACACTATTATAAGAAAGACCATTGTGTATTTATATAATATTTTCCTCGTCATGCTTCAGGGTTAGAGTAATTTTTTTTATGTCTTAATGTAAGATACTCGTAAGTACCTCAATATATATGCTACCATCATTTTAGACATCATATTGAGATAAATATTTTGCTGTCATATTTGACGGCATGGACCCACTTGTTACAGCATCATTTTCCAATTGATATTTCTTAAACTGAACCTATCACCATCTGTCTCATGGCATTTACAAATTTTCTGAACAGAAGATTCTGTAGTTCAATTTCAAAAGACGCCATTCTAACTTTTAAATATTTACAGGTCCAAATTCATCTAATTAGTCAAACAGCTATCTGTAATGAACTAATCATTTTTCATAAAGCAAGGTGTTGCTTAGAACCTGAAATATGTTTATGACAATGTAATACAAATAAATAAGACTAGCGGAACCCATGGAATTTCCACGGAAGGATAATTATGATTTCCTGGAAAATTTTTACTTTGTTATATTACAAATGATAGTAACATCTTAATAAATAAAATAATCAAATTTTAAAAGAATTGTTTTCATTATTATCATTATTAAATAATTTAATAATATATAAAGTTTTAAAAATATTTTAAAAATCTTCAAGTGATTGTGAGTAGACTTTTTAGTTAAGAATTGACGATTATATTGCCTATCTAGAATTGAAAAGTTTAATAAAAATCGTTTTATTACTAATCAAAATTTTTTTTTCTTTAGAGTATAATGCCCTCAAGAGTTATTTATTCTAACAATTAAAAGCTTATCAAATTAAATTATATCAGAGTTTTATTGCATTTTTTTTATTTTACTCTTTAGAAGATTTTCAGATAATGATTGCAAACTTAAAATAAAAAAATAGATGATTTATATTTGAGTCCTGTGTTGAACAAATAAAACAAAAGTTAGCCATGAATATAAAATTTATTAAGATTTCATGGATTTACATGGAGGGTGAGGTAACAGAGGTAAAAAAAAAAAAAAAAAAAAAAAAAATATTTTTATCAAGATATTTAAAAAATAATTTAATTCATTTGTGAATGAGTACTGATAGTTTCATTAAAATCCGACAATTATTTGATTTTTGCGAGAATTTCCAAATTAATGTGTTTGTCACCGAAAAAAAAGTGGGTGATGCAATCATTACGTTTCCATTGTAACAGTCGTAACGTTTCTTTAGCCGCTAACTCAAATCAAAACTTTCTGACAAAATTTTGAAAATTTTAGAAAGGATTAAAAAATAATTAAAGTTACTTTAAAGGCTCCTGTGTCCATTGTAAACAGAAAGACCAACTGAGTAATGGCCAAGGGTGTAAAAGAGGCCAGAAATTTTGTTATTAGGTTGCAGGATACAACAACAAACCTACCTATTTTTACTATATTGTACATTATACACACAGCTTAAGCTGCTATGGTAATGATATAGATCTTCTCCTCCTTCTCTCTCACTCTTTACTACCCTTCTGTTTGGCAAAGGTGAGAGAAAGGCTGAGGAGAGTAGCGTTTAAAAAGATTGAGGGGAAGGCAAAGCTAGTATAGAAAGTAAGTGGTGTAAGTAACTAACTAAGGAAGGAACAAGCAGAATTATGACTAGATAGTAAACTGTTGGAGTGGGGTGTTCAAAAAGTTGAATCAGCAAAATCCACCACTGCAAGTTCAGAGCCAATAATAAAAACAACCATCAATAAATTATTAAGCAGTTTTTAATTATTGTGCCTAATACAAAAAGACAGTAGATTACACTAAAGTTTAAAAAGCAAATAACTAAGTAATTAAAGAATTTGCCTAGATAGAAATTGGTAAGGTATTTATTTTGAAAAAAATTCTTTCAAACAAAATACAAACTGACAAAATAAGAAAAAGCATAGGAAATAACCAAATTCAGATTTAGTTGAATAATGAATGTAAATCAACTGAAACTGAGGTGGGAAGAAAAAAAAAAGAATATTTAATAAAAACTAAAAAAAATTTCATTTAGAGTTCTGTCTAGGTTGCAGATTATAAACTTAGCAGATACTTGTTACATTACTCCCCCCACCCACTCATTTTATAATGAAAGAAATGATTTTTCATATGTATTCCTGTTTCACTAAAAAGATAAAAAGTATGAACTTAATTAAATTAAACTATACACAAATAAAATCTGCAAATAAATGGGTTTTGTAAACATTCACTGTAAAAATCAAATAGAGTAAAGTGCATAACAAGTAATCTCTAAAGAAACAAGCCTTGTGGAAGTATACCACATGCCAATGAGCCAACAGATGGATGTGACTAAATGTTTTAATTGGTTTTTTTGTGAGAAACCAAAAATAGAAAAATTTGGACAGTTATTTGGGAGACCTTTAAAAAAATATAAATAGAATTTACTTTTTGTCAAGGTATATCAGAAAAAAAGTGACAGATAATATGAAATATAATATCAATATCAAACAGACCAAGTTTTGTTTGATTATCTTTAAAATATAAACATACAAAAATAAAATGTTTTATATTTCATGTCGAACTTTACTGTGATACACCAGATATAAAAATTATCCTAGAGGAATACAATTTTTTGTTTTGTATATTACATCAAAACCCCTTGACACAGCAGATTAAATAAAAGCTCTTTAATTTAACATAGTATAGTTAATCTGTTTTTAATCATTTGATTTGAAGTGAATGATGACTTCAAAAGTTAAACACTGACCTTATTAAGTTATTAACCATAAATAAATACAATACAGGTCAGAGATTGTGAATTTAAGGTATGCCAGCTATTCTCAGTAGAATTATTATATTATTACAATTCCAGAATGTAGCAGCAAGTGCTATCCTTTGTGACCTTAGTACTTATTTACAATAGAAAATATCAATGTTATACCAAGTAAGTTCATCATATTTGGGTATGAAATGTCAATATAGTTGCCTAAAAAATATAAATGTTAAAAGAACATCACAGCCATCAAATAAGAAATTGAATACCCAGGTTTTTGTATCATAATTTAGTTTTTTTTTAATCTTTACACTAAAGCTGTTGATCACATAGATTTAGGAACTTTGTTAGTGACTTGATAGACAATGCTAATCTTTTAACCATTTATGATTGGATAGGTCTTACTCTTTTCTTTTAGAAAGTGATTTAATTAGTACACTTACAAAATTATCATGAAATGAGTTTGTAAGCATAACTAGCTTTCACTAAGAGGGGAGATTTTTTTTAAATGACTGATATTTGCTTTTTTTGTTGCTTCGCCCCTTTTTTATTTATAATATTACATTTTGACTATAACATTATATAGAAAAAGATCTCAAGAACAGTCTTTGACAAGTTTTTGATTTCTCCTTTTCTTCAGTTAGCAATTCCACTTAGGCCCTAGGAGTATATATCAAAAACAGTTATTGAAAATTGAATTTGCAAATAAATAAAAATATGTATTTTGTACAATTGTAAAATTATTAACGTGAAAGATCTGTATAGTGTTTTAATTGTTCAAAAATCAATTTTGAAAGTTAAAAAAAAAAATCTATGAGAAATGTACATAAAAAAATTAAAGTTTGAAAAATTCTTCACAAAATTAAATAAAAATGCATGAATCAAGTTGTTTCTTTAGTTTCCTCACTATCTCGGAAAAGCTCTGCTAAATCCTAGAAGACAATCTCCTATGTTTTCTACAAATATTTTTCCTTCTGAGTTACTGCCATACTCAGTTTTAAAATTTTATAAATCAAATTCCACACACACAAGGAAATTATTTTACTCTTTCTTTATTCTTTAAAAATAATGCGTTGGCGTGCATAAGTATTTAACATTAACCACTCTAAAAGGAACAGCGATTTAAATGCCAACAATGAAAGCTAAAGAAAAGAAAAAAAATCAAGGCAAGGGTCAACTTTTGAGTAGTAGAAACTAGGTAGTAGTAGCCACTGGTACTTATGTACTTAAAATTAGTGAGTGAGTAACTGAGTGCACAACTGAATTCACAGGTGGCTTTTCTCTAGCTGAACTGTTTGTAAACAAAGCAGCTAACAACGTAATGCAAAACAATACCGATTTAAAACTACTTTCTTTTACAATTAATGATTACAGTCTAATAGAGAAAAAAGAATAAGTTTAAGAGAAATGGAAATTACATGATGTAGTTGTAATGTAGTCTGATGTTTGGTATTTTTTAACTTACGCGTGTCATTATGTAAGATGGGCAACAAGACTCGAGTAGTGAAAACAAGATTAATTAAAGAAAGAAACTAAATAGTAATAAAAATGCAACAATCTCATTTTGTTGATTAACTGAGGGTGGGAGAAGATTGTATTATGAAATTTCGCAAAAAAGCATACCGTAAGCACATTTCGCACAAATGTTAGGAAGGAAGTAAAAGATTTTAGCGTGAATCAGAGTTCAGAAAATATGCCCAGCAGAAAACCAAGCAGGGCATTTTCCATATTTAATGGAACTGAACAGAAAGTTCACCGAACAAAAAAAGGTCTATCCAATTCCAAAATCACTGGTTGGCGAAGTATGGTCCGTTAATGTTGCAGTAAAACAGCTGGTTGAATTCACAGAATTAATTAAGGTAACCTGAATAAATCTTCACTAATTAAAAAAAAAAACACACACAAACAAACGCAAGTATCAATATCACCTTTTATGGATGAATAATAATACGGAGAGGTTGTGTGATTAAAATGCAGAATAGAGGTTTTTAAAAATTAAATTTACCAATTAGAGGAAAGTAAACTAGTTTTCTAAATTAATTAGAATTATTTTAAAATCATAAACACTTAAATATTTTGAAGCAAGACTAATTAGGGACATTCTGGGTAAAAATTTAAGTCACTCCTACACTTATTTTTTATTTTATTTTATTTTTTGTCTACGAAGGCAAAAAGTTTATTTGCCTTTTCTTTCGAGGTAATTTTTTTTAACAAATAATAATATGTTTTTTTTTTATTTTTAGGGTCTTAGTGTTGACTGGAGTGTTGATGTTTTTTAGTTAATAAGTTAAAAGTGTCATCACTTGACTGATCTATCTGAAAAAAAATTGTAAGAACTGTAGGTAGGGAGAAGCATGAACTTTTTCTAGGGGATTTTTAATCTTGATAATCAATAAAATATTTGTTAAAAAAAATGTTTTTTGTTTTGTTTTTTTACGAAGATAAAACTCTTGCAGAGTTGAACGAATGCTATAAAAAATTTAAAAAGTGTTGTAGTCGGTTAGCAATTGTATATATAAAAATGAAAATAAAGTTGTAAATTTTCTGAGCAGAAAAAAATCCTAATGCCATTTCTGAAGGGGGGGGGGCAATATAGCAGTTTTTCCATAAGAATAGCTTGGTCCTAAATTGCAGGATCAATTCTCAACTAAATGCTATATACAAACCGATCCCCCTATTCTGAACTACATTTCTAATCGTGAAAGTCAGCTTGTGATGCTACGTGCGCTAAATTTTGATCCCTCACTTTATGATCACTGCATATTCAAGTTGGAAAAAGACAAGAGAAAGCAAGGATTTTTCCCCAAAAAATATCGATAGGGATTAAATTCTATTTAATTTAACAAACAATATTCACAGAGAAAATACTCTAGACTTCAGAGGTTAAAAAAAAAACGAAATTAACAGTGAAGATAAGAGAGATAAGTTCAAGAACTGAGGTTTAACTCTCTGGAGGGAGAGTCGGTTCTTTTAAGATGGCTATATCAACAGAACAGTTATTGTTAGCCATCTTAACTAAGTTGGAATGAACGAAGCGGAGGTGAAAATAATGCCAATCTGATAGGATAGAGACTTAAAAATTTTAATCGTGTAATTATAAGATTCAGTAAATTCATTTTTAATAAGTACATTTATTCCATTTTATGGGTATTGCTTGTAATTTGGGGGTCAATACGTTTCGGCTTCTTCCCTGTTTGTTAGGTTTTTTTACTGTTTTTTTTTTTTATTTTTTTTTTTTATTTAATTGTTCAATGGAACATTCATATGCAAAAAAAAAAAAAAAAAAAAAAAAAGGAAAAAAATGTACCTAGAATTTTATTTAGTAAACATAAATCAGATAAAGCATTATTATTCTAAAAGTGAAAAAAGGCCGCTGTATGAATTTTTACTTTTTGTGTGTATGTGTTTTTAAAAATAAGCGATTTTAAGAGCATAAAAGAATTTTATCATAGCAAAATATAAGTTAAGAATTTTTCATTATTTTGTTAAGATCTTTCCCAGACTTTACGTACAAATTACTTGTTCAACAATGGTTGAATAAATAAACATCATAAAATATATTTTTAAAACTAAAAAAAGTAATTTTATTTCAAAACAAAAATATTGATTTTAATTTTGATTTTTTAGTATTTAATTTGAAAATTCAATTTGTTTCAAATGATTTGAGCTTAAAAAATTGAGATGCTGCATTTTTTAAAATCATTTATAAATGGAAGTTTTACAAAATTAAATTTATTTGAATACCTAAAAGGAATTCAATTAACTATTGTTACTCTTTCTTGTGTATGATGAACAAGGATTTTTTTTCCTTTAGATTTTTTTTTTTTTACATCAAATCGGTTTTAAAATTGACAATTTATTTCATTTTTACAAAGGAAAAATTAAATTAATAAGTACACAACAGGTCTGCCATTTTAAACATGCCAGTAGAGAAAAAATGGAATTATGGCAGTAAGGAATTTTTTTTAACCAAAAAAATCTAACCATTTAAAAATGAGATTTCTCATCGCAGATAAACTACAGATAACATTAAAAACAGCAAACATCATCGTATGAATTTGATCACAAGACAAAAACAAACTCCAACTGATATAATTTTTTTTTATATCCTCCACCAACAACGCCTCTTTTAAAAATAAATAAAAATGGGGGATCTGTTTGCAACGTAATGATACAGAGAGATCACCCATTTTGTGACCATGTCCTAGTGTGATGAGTGCGTTCTCGAAGAAAACATGTTAACTTCGAAAGAAATTAGATTTATTTTATGAATTAATCAAAATGAAAATAAGTCTCATGTCGCTTGTATTTAAATAGACTATATGGAAGTAAATATGTCGAGTTTTGTTGAAAAACTACAGCGATTTCGTTAATCGTACGTAAAAGAAGGAAAAATAAACACAGGTCATACTGAGTGAAATATTCAACAGATTTCTTTTTAAGTTGTTTTTTTCGTCAAATCTTTATTTTTTTATTCGGAAGCTCAAATCATATTATTTGATTAATGTCACTGAAATGATCTGAAAATTAATTTGCATCAAAGAAAACTTTAAAAAAATAAATAAAAATAACTTTACAAATTAATAAAATTTTAAAAAATCCGACGTATGAATTTTATTTTTAAGCTTTTGTTTTTATTTATTTTTCTTAACAAAAAGTGAATTTTCTGAAGTATTTTTTAAAATCAATGGTTATATATATTAAAACAAAAAAAATACTATCCAAAAAAATTGATACAAATACTTTTCTCAGAAAAAAAATTACCTTTTAGTAATATTTTTTATGGAAAAAAAAAGTCTATTTTAAAAATCAAGTTTATAAAATTTATAAATAATAAATTTTATCTTACATGGAGTTACAATAAACAGTTACATTAAAATGAATTGGTCTTTTTCTACTTGAACTTGAAGATATTAATTTTTTCATTAAACTCAGAATCTGTATTTAAAGATAATTGTGATGATAGAAAGAGAGAAAAAATTGTCACATAGACACACAAAAAAAAGAGACAACTCACTGATAAATAAATGTGACAATAATTCGATACTTCGCGCTTTATTAATTAAAAATTATCTAATTCAACCCCAGGAAAAAAAGAGCCATAGTTTCTTTTCTCTCTCGTCTTTGACATTTAAAATACAGTTAATTCATATAACCGAACTACAGGAAAATAAGGAATCAATTTTTTGAACAAGCATTTCCATTGATCACGCATTAAAGGACAATCGCCAAATCGAAGGAAACTGATACTTTTTATTGAATTATTGTAAAAAAAAAAAAAAAAAAGCTGAAAACACTAAATAAAACAATGATGAGAGTTACAGGTGGTATTTTTCTGAAAACTTTTCGATTTTAAAGAAAAAACTCAGACTTTTAAACATGTGCTAATGCTAAACTGATTTTCCTACTGTTGAGCTAATTTTGTAAGGTGAACTGAATCAAAAATGCATTATTGTTGAACGTTAAAAATGACTTACCTGATACAGTCCATATTCTACCTCCAGTACGATTTGTGGCTTCCAGAACGGTAACATCGGTATATCCATTTCGGTAGAGGTATTCGGCAGCAGAAATACCTGCTATACCAGCACCTATGATTACAACTTTCGGTTTATATCGAGTGTCTGTTGTACGCTTAGCGCTGTTAGAGACAACCTCCGCCATGCCTTCCACTCTCTCCGACTCTCCAAGCACTGAATGAGACAACTGACGATCACGATTACCTCCCTTGTCTAAATAATAATTGTGATAAATAACAAAGAGTGGGGGAAGAATTGTAGGTGGGGTTAAAGACTTTTTATTTATTTGTATGTATGTATGTATGTATGTATGTATGTATGAGAGAGAGAGACTAATAGTATTCAGAAGGGAAGAGGTATACGTTATCAAAACAAACACTGGCGGAGCCAGTGCTGATTGGATGAAAAATAAATAAATCCATAGCAAATCCGAAAAAAACATTTTCCCATATGAGGGAGTTTTTATTCACTCTCTCGCTCAGCTGCACACGGAAAAATTGAAATCATTTTATTTTATTACACACCCCTTAAAAAAAAAAAAAAAAAAAAAGAAGAGAGAAACGGCGAAAAAACAAACACGAATAAGTCAGCAAATAAATAATAATAATTTAATATGTGTATCTCAGTATATTGTGGAAGGTGACTTTTTTTTAAATTTATGTAGATTTTGAAACTTTAATCAACTTTGTACCTAGCAATATGAAACTGTTGCTGGAGTTGGAGTTAAAGTTAGATGGAAAGGTAGGGAATGCTGAAAAAAGGCCAGAGATTTCATAGTTTGGTTTATTAAAAAAAATCATTAGTTGGTATCTTGACATGAACAATCTTCCTACAGGTTTATGAAAAATACCTCAAGAAGACTATTATTGTTCAATCAACTGGACTCTTCCCATTGTTTTGTGTACATTTGCTATCGTTAACATGCTTGCAGCCAATTCATTCTTCAATCTGCATCAGTGTATTCTGTGAGAAAAAAAATATAAACCTCTTTCCTCTAGAAGAAAATTCAAAAATAGTCATTATGACTATTTATAAATCAATAAATCATCCGTATACAAGCCTGCTTTGCTGTACCACAGCTAAGCAGCATGATACAAGCCTGTTTCGCTGTATCACAGCTCATCAGCAACCGTTTACTTCAAGCCAAGACAGAAACCCGAATGTAAAAATTCAGATATAAATAAAAAAGAGAAAAAACTATATGAATAAAGCAAGAAGTAAAACTTTTCTTTACAAATACATTTCATTCTTTGATGGACTTTATCAACAGAAAATGTACATTTGCCTTGATAAAGCCCATTAGAGAATGAAATGCATTAATAAAGAAAAGTTTTCCTTTTATAATGAAAATAAATTGAACAAATTTACAAATTATTCAACTCCTCAGACCAAAACTTTTTACAATAATGAATGGATTAGAATAGATTTATCCAGATGAAAGGAATTGTGAGGGAAAGGGGAAGAATAAAAACAGTTTATGGTAGAGAGGGTTAGATAAAAAATGTTTATTTTTAATTGTCACACCTAGAATGCCACATTTCTTTCCCAGATGACCTTACATTGAACTTTCAGTTGGCCATTCTCAAATACAGGACAATAAATTTAGGGGCCATATTTTAACTAAAAGAGTTGGATTGTTAGATTTTTATAAACATTCAATAACAACAATAATAATATCTTCATCTTAAAATTATAATCTTTTTAGTTTTATGACAATAATACTATTAAATATAATAATAATGTTAAAGATGATAAAAAACAACTTTATTATTATTATTATTATTAATAATAACAATAATAATACTTAAAAAATTATTATTAATAATAATAATAATGGTAATAATAATAATAATAATTAAACAACAAAAATAAATTGATAAATATAAAAGTCTTTAATGAGGCATTATGAGTATTTATACAAAAACGTTTTACACACTCTTAGAATTATTGATCCCAATCAGGTAAGTCTTTACTGAGACAATGGATTTATATTTATCCCAAATAGCAATGGCCCTCTATCATCTAGAATACAGAAAAAAATTATAAGAACTTTCCAATTTCTAGGTTTTAAGATTGAGATCTCATCTAACCTTAGAATAGTAAATTTCTTATATATCAGTTTCAACCTTTCCAACAATAGATTCAAACCATTTCATAAAGGAAATCAATCTCCTATTTATATTAATGTCAATTTCAATCACTCTAAGTAAATAATTAATAAAATTTTTAACACAGTAAATATGAGAATTAATAGCTTATTGTCCAGCAAAAAAATAATGAGAACAAATCAATATATAATGAAGCCCTCAAGAAAAGTAATTTCAAAATGAATTAGTCTACTGAGAAACTTTGAAAGACAAAACAACTAGTGTAAAAACTAAAACAGAAAAAGAAAAATAATATGGTTTAACCCATGATTCTGCAAGTTGTCCAATATAAATACTGGCCGGTACTTCCTTAATCTAATAGAAAAACACTTTAATCAAAATAGCCCCTAAAAAGAATTTTCAACAGAAAAACTCTGAAAATAAGTTATTCCTGCACCAAAAATATTCAAAACATTATTAACTCGCATAACAACCAGTTATTAAAAAATTTTACAATGATTCACAAGAATTTAAACCTTGTAACCATAATAACAGAACCAATTACCCTGTTGAAGGCAAATGCAATTCTGATAAAGCAATATATGAAGCTACCATTTTTCTGGAAGAAGACCCGAACAAGAAAAAGACATACATAGGGATATCCACAGGAAGTTGCAAACAAATATTCTACAATCACTGACACTTCTTTTCCAATGCTTCCTTGAAATATCAAACTGCCCTATCAAAACACTACTGGAAACTAAAAGACAAATGACTCACCCTACAAATTAAATGGAGGATCATTGGACATACATAAACACCCAACAACTTCAGGGTCAAATGAAATCTATGCTTGGAGGAAAAAATTGTAATAAATATAAAAATCCCAGTGAATTATTTAACCAGAGAAATGAACTCATTTTCAAATGCATAACAAAATGGAATTTACACTTAAAAGTTTTATTCGGTCAAGAACTGACATATAAATTTGCATAATTGTCTAAAACCCCTACTCATTAATTTTAATTGGGATGAAGTTGTACTAACATTATGATGTGTGTGCCTCTGTGTGTGTGTGTGTGTGTGTGTGTGTGTGTGTGTATATATATATATATATATATATATATATAATTTATTTTAATTTTTTTTATATATCTACATGTGGGTGTATGTATATGTAAGTATTTATGTAATATGAAAAAGTAGGTGGGTAAGTAAAGATTTATACGCAAATAAGTGTATAATTTAAGCCCCTTAAAACTGCTCTCCAATGTTTTCATGTAATACTCATGTAATACCCTGTTAAAGACTTTATATTTATTAATTTATTTTTGTTGTTTAATTATCAATATTATCATTATTAATAATAATAATAATAATAACAATAATAATATTTTTTTAAGTACTATTATTGTTATTATTAATAATAATAATAATTAAGTTGTTTTTTTTGTTCTCATCTTTAATATTGTTATCATATTTAACAGTAATATTATTGTCATAAAACCAAAAAGATTAACAATGAAACTCTTCTAGTTAAAATATACCCTCTAAATTTATTGTCCTGTATTTGAGAATGACCAACTGAAAGTTCAGTCTAAGGTCACCTGGGATAGAAATGTGGCATTCTAGGTGTGGCATCCACCTGGGATAGAAACTGGCATTCTAGGTGTGACATTTAAAAATGAACACTGTATATCTAACCCTCTCTCCTATCAATAAATTGTTTTACTTCTTCCTCTTTTCCCCACAATTCCTTTCTTCTGCATAAATCTAATTTTTGTAAAAAAAATGTGGGCATATATACATGTAAGTAGTTTTGAAAAAGTAGGTGGGCAAGTAAAGATTTATATTCAAATAAGTCTAAGGAGTTGAATATCTTTTATAAAATATTTATAAAATAAATTATCACCAATGGATTGTAAATTCATCCAATTTATTTTCATGATAATACTCTGTTAAATTCTAGCACTGAGTTCTAATCAGATTACTATCCTCCATAGAATTAACCTTACAAATTATTAAGAATACTACTTTATATATATATATATATATATATATACACCAGTAAAGAAGATACTGGTTAGACCAGTAGAAGGTTATTTCAAAAAGTGTGGTTTACCCTTATTTTCTGATTAGACCTATATGGTTGAAACCTGAGTAGCAAACAAGTGGCTAACAATGTTTCATTCTTATAACATATATATATATATATATATATATTATAAATTATGTTTTAGAACATGGACAAATTTTTTATATATCCGCTACAAATCGTACATTTGTTTTGACATTGGAACTACAATGTCTCATCAGGTGGTGTGGACAGGAATGGAAAGCCTCTTTTCTTATATTTGGTGATTTGTGTGTTGGATGTTGGTGGGGGTTAGTGATAAGGCAATAAGTCCTGTAAATTGTCCAAGTGGTGTGGGTAGTGAATATAGTTGAATAATGAGTGTCTTGGAGTTTTGTAGACAGATTAGCAGATAAGATTGTAAGTTTTATGATCTTGCAACTAGACTTTATCCTTTGGATTTCTTAGAGGAGCAGAGTAGGGAGGTGTAAGGGGTGGGGGATGAGATTGGACATACTGCTTATTTGTACAACTATAGAATATTTTTGTATTTAAGCACAGTTTTTATAATTAATCTAATTTTGTATATTTAACCTTAATTTTGGATTTGAGAAATTGATTTTTTTTATTAAACTTTAAATTTTAAATTAGATCACAGTTTGTGTTGTGTAATAGATAAGATTTAATGTAAGAGGTAAAATTGAATGTTAGTATTTAAGGTAATAGGTAAGTAGGTAATTGGTGCATAATAAGTAGAATTTAATGTAGGAGGTAAGATTTAATGTTGCATTTAAGGTAATAGGTAAACAGGTAATAGGTATGTTTGTATTTATGGTAATAGGTGAAATTTAATGTGTGTATTTAAGCACAGTTTTTATAATTAATCTAATTTTGTATATTTAACCTCAATTTTGAATTTAGGAAATCGATTTTTTCTATAAAATTTTTAATTTTTAAAAAGAAATTTTAAATTAGATCATGGATTGTGGTGTGTATAAGAGTGTTGTTAGTACTATGAAGTTGTATCATTTCTAAGGGGTCCTAGCTCTGGCTTTTGTAGTATTTTTTAGCATGATTGTAAGGTTAGTTCTTTAATGTGCTTGCAGTTGACTGTGGTTTCATGCCTCTGGTTTAAAAGCTTCTTGCTATTCATATATTTAATGATTTCAATTTTTTTCTTGAAGACAAAGGAAACATGGTTCCTTTATTGATTTAGCTGTTCTTGCTTGTTTGAGGATTTTCCATTTAACTTTAGATGTTTTATTTTTGTCTTTTAATTTCCAAAAGTATTTGGAGAAAGACGTCATGTTTTGTTTTTCTTTGTTCTTGAAGGATGAGAGGTGATTGTAAAATTGCTTTTTAAATACGTTCATGGTGTTTCCAATATATATTTTTTCATCTTTAGGATGCTCCATGGATGAAATCGAACACATATATATCAGGGATTTCATTAAACCTTTATTGGTCATGGGGCATTGGTTTGGGTTTCTACAGTTACAGAGTTTGTTATTATAGGGCAGACTGGTATTAGTGTTGGAGTTGTTTTTGTTGTGTGTTTTTAATATTTTGCTGTTATGTACTTTAATTATTTTTTCTAGATTGTTGGAGCAGTTATAGCTTAATTTTATTGTGATTTTATTTAAGATTTTGCTTAGAGGATTATTTTTAGGAAAGTGCTTATCTATTAGTTTAAGAAATTTATGTCCCAGCTTGAAGTGAACTGATTGATCAAAAGGAGGGTTATACCATATGATTTTCCTGTTCCTATTTTTGCTTTTTGAGCTCTTGAATTTTTTTCACAAAGTTAGTTTTGGATGATTGGTATCCGCTTTCTTTAAGGATTCTGTCATAAATTACCTTGTGTTTGTCAAATATTTCATTATTGGAGGAGTGTGTGTTAATGTGGCATTCCGCATTATATATATATTATTTATATATATTATTTATATATATAAATAATATATATATATATATTAATGCAGGTTTCATTGAATAATATAGACAAGTTTTGTCTATTAATTTTGTGTAGGATACATTCATACCGTCTGATATACTTGATGGTGATGTCGTTGAAAGACAACAAAAAATCACAGTATTTGTTGAATTTTTTATCAGGTCTGAGCTTTCGGCTCACATAAGCCATTATCAAAGAGTAAATATTAACACACAGTAAACATAGAACATTTAAGTTATTAACAATAAAGAGAATTGAATTGAAAATATAAGTCCATCCCTACCGTGGCAGATGGCCGAAGACAGTGACAAAATAGTGGTGTTGTGGTCAAATGAATTAGATGTAGTGGATTTAGTATAATATATAATAAACTTAATTCTTTTGTTAGAGTCTGTCAGAGAAATATTAGTATTTATGAGTTTTTTTAGGATGTTTTCATCTAGTTGGTAGTTGGAGTGCATCTGGCTACGGTATAAGAGAGTGATATGTTTAGGATTGGTTGGGTTAGTATCATGTGTTGTTTTTTCCATGTTAAGCTTTTTAAGAAAATAACGTATTTGTTCATCAACTATGTAGTTGGGAAAATTATTATTGATGAGTGTCTGTTTTATGTTTTTTAGTTCACTGTGGAAGATCTGATTTGTAGATGAATTGACTTTTGCACGATATAATAGATTTTTTATAATGGCTATTTTGTAATAGTGGGGGCATTCACTAATATAATTGAGTGTGGAGGGATTTTTATTAGTGGGTTTTTGATACGGTGAGATAGTAAATTTATTGTTGTCAGTGTTAATTAATATATCAAGAAAAGGAATTTTGTTATCTTTGCTAAGTTCATAAGTGAATTTTAAAACTGAGTTATTTTGAAACTGTTTTTGAAGTTGTAAGATTTCATCAGTATTTTTAATTAATAGTAGGATATCATCAACATATCGTAGATATATTGATGGTTTTGTAAATTTTGCAAAGGTAGTATTTTCAAGGTTAGACATGTAGAAATTACTAAAAGTCGGACCAAGCACTGAACCCATGGAGACTCCGTTATGTTGTATATATATAGTGTTGTTTGGATCAACAAAAGGCACTTCAGTAGTACAAGCTAGTAGAATTTTTCTTAGGATGTTGGGATTAATTTTGAGTGGGGGTAATGAAGGATTACTGTAAACATATCTTATAATTATATCAATAGTTTCACTGACGGGTACATTAGTAAAAAGGTTTTCCACATCAAGTGAAGCTATGATTTCATTGTTAGGTTTTTCACTCTTGAGGATTTGGATTGCCTCTAGGGTTGACTTTATGCTGTATTTACTCGGAAGGTAGGGTGTGATAAGCTGGTTAATATGTTTAGTTAACTGGTATACAGGAGTAGGAATTTGGGATATGATAGGGCGGAGAGGATAGTTAGGTTTATGAGTTTTTATGGTTCCGTATATGTAACCAGGTTTATAGTCACCAATAATTTTAGGGAGTTTTAAGGAATTCTGATCAGCGTTGTTGGCACTAATGAGTTCATTAAGTTTAGATTTTAGTTGGTGTGTCGGGTTTTTGTTAATTTTTTAAAATTTTGTGTGATGTTAGCCTTGTCAGCTTTTTTTACAATTATGTGAGGGTGGTTGCGTAGTTCGTGCGCTGCACTTTTTAGTTGTTTCGATAGAATTTTTGAGGAGCTTCTGCTTTTATTATGGCGATCTTTGATTGCCTCAGCCTTAAGTAGGTCTTTCAGTTCGGGTTTAACGGTTATAAGTTTTTCATCTTGTAGTTTAGTGATGCTTTGATAGAGCATTTCTATTTCAATGTTTTTAGTAAGCTGGTTATACTTACGGTATATATGGCAGTTAGGTCCAAGGTTGAGTAATTCTTTTTGGTGCTTAGTTAGTTCATGGTTGGAAAGATTTACGAATTTATCTAATTTTTTTGGAAGAGTGATCATGCCATTGTATAGTGAATTAAGTTTTTTGACAATTTTAGCACGGTGTTCAACTTCAGATTTTGCAGTGATTTTGGATAGTCTGAGTATTATTTCTTCTAGTTGGTTTGAGGTAGTTATATCTTTCAGTTTGTTGTAGAGGTCATGTTTGTTCTTGTATAATGTGTCAAGATTTTCTTTCGCTATTTCAATTTGCCTTTTCACAAATATATATATATATATATATATATATATATTATTTCTGTTACGTTTTTATTATTTTTTGCTTGTGTGTGAAAAAAAGACTTTTTTGTAACTTAGAAATTGTCTGAAATTGTTTGTTCAGAGTGCTTTCAGCTAATCTATTTGCAATTTTCCAGGATTTTGATTATACTATTGCAAATGGTGTGTAAGTTGTGAGTTACAGCTTGTTTATAATAACACAATTCTAATCCTTGAAAATGGCTTATAGGTTAGCTGAAAACACTCAGAATGAAAAACCATTGGGACGATTTCTATATATATTAAGCCTAAAAAAAGAAATCTCTTTTTTTCACACTAATACATTTTTTTTTTCTTAAATTAATTTATTTAGTTTTCACAAGTAATGTGGAAGAAATAAATTATACCAGGCTGGATTAATAAATCCGTAGATTGACACATAATTATTTGCAAAAGTTGAACTGAAATCTTCCTTGTATAAAATTTGACTTATATGTTTAATATTCCTCACTGAAATAAATGCATTGACAAAGAAAACATTGAAAAACAGATATTACTTGTATAAAATAAATGCTTTTTTCATTATTGATATATTTGTGTGTGTATGTACAGCTATATACACATATATCAGGGTTCACAAAAAACAGAAAAATCGAGGAATTAGAAGAGAATTGAAAAATAATCATTTTTATTTTTATTTAAAAAGAAATAACAAGAAACTTTGGCTTAATATTGGGGGTGGGGATAAGAGAGTTTTCTAATGCAACTTGACTTCTCAAAATAAATGGCATGTTTATTACCACAGAAATCTGCAGAACCTTGTTGATCTGTGACAGTTTCTGGGGCTAAACAGTCTAAATCAAGCCAGAATAAAACAAACACTGTCAGAGATAGTATGTGGAAAGTGATATGCTCACTTTCCACATGATGTGATCACTTTCCACATACTATTGGCAATTAAAAGAAGTCAATAAAACCCCTACCGTAAAATGAAAAATATTTAAAAAAAAACAGAACTTGTAAATCTTTACATGAGCCTTGTTTTCTATGTTTACAGGAAAAATTTCAAATTATTCAATTCCAAAATTAAACTTGTTAAACAAACATAACAACATAACTTCCATCTGTCATCATCATCTAATATATGCCCTAAAGTATAGTTAATTTATTTTCTGCTGTAATAGAACTAGATCCTGTAATCTATAATCTACCCCTTTGCATAAATATATTGATTTTCCCATCTTCAGATAATTAATTTGTTTTGGTTAACAGATATGTTACCTACCAGGTTGAATACATACGTTTGACATACATATTTTAACCTTTTCCCATTTTTATAACTATTCCACTACTTTAAGAGATAACAATTTCAAAAATCCTGTAACTATTTCATCAACACATGCTACACTGTTGCAGACATGTTAAGATACAAATGTATACATCCAAAAGTTTCATAACTGACACCAAAATATATGGGTTTCCTTGACATCTCAATTCTCTAACCTCTACCCTAATATTCTCATTCCTTCTATCTATCATGATCTTGCTTTCAATTGGTTAACTGAGACAAACCCTCTGAATTCCACCCCCACACTGAATTCCACCCCCAGACTGTGTTGTTTTTATATTTTGATATATAATAATTTCTTACAGAAAAAATATTTCACTGCCTGAAGAGGTACCAATAAACTGGCACCAAAACTCTACAGCTCTTCTGTTACAATAAAGTATGTTTTCATTATAAATACTTATGATAAAAATATTACTATATATAATGCTCTACTAAGTATTGAGCACACTTCAAAAAGTAAATTACTACAAACAACAGATGGCTAAACCCATTTTGTTTGTACTACTTCTAATATATATATATATATATATATATATATATATATATATATATATATATTGTAACAAGGAAGTTAGAAGCATTTTTTCAACCCAAAAGCCTTGGGTCATGACTAAAATAGTCACCTTAGTAACAGTAGTAGTAACTAGTCATTCGGTCAGGGTTCTACCACTCCAGAAAGGAGAGTAGTAGGAATTAGGTCATTCGGTCAGGGTTCTGCTACTCCAGAAAGGAGAGTAGTATGAATTAGGTCACAGGGTCAGGTTCTACCCTTCCCAAAAAGAGATTAAATAGCCTGATAACTATGGTTACAGTGAAAAGAAGGAAAAGATCAAAAAAAGAGAGGGCCCCTGTTTCTATATGAAAGGGAAGAACTAGTAGAAAAGCCCAGAGCTGTTGGGCTACCGGCAAGTGTAGACCTCTCTCCAGCTATTCATTCAGGATGTCGAAAGAACTTTCCATCAAGCTACAAGCTGAAATTCTCTACCTGAAGACTTTCTTCAACATCCAGTAAATACACCACATGCTGCCGTGAAAGGTAAAGATTGTTTTGTTAATCTCGCTGACCAAACCCTAGGTGTGTATAGTTATATATATATATATATAATTATATATATATATATAATCTTTAGCCGAATTGAATGACCCTTTTCCATTCCGCTTAAGCTTCCTTCAAATATCTTTCTTGTTAGACTCACCTCTTATTTTCCAGTGAATATTGTGTGAAACTAGTACGAAGTTGAACCTGTTCTAGTATCTGGTATATTATAATTCTGTCACCTTATTCCTGTGTTTTGCTGAATATTTTTGTGAGTTATAATAAATTTCCTTTCTGTATAAAATTATCTTACACTATAGTTTAATTCACTCCCTTCAGCATTATTCCAACTAAAATTGTATTTTTATGTGTTGATGACCTAATTGAGTTTGTAACAATATATATGACATATATGACACTTGGTATACAATCAAGGTAAATTCCAATAGAGACAAATTCAATATATATATATATATATATATATATATATATATATATATATATATATATGTACACACACACACAAATAAATGCACAATGGTCTTTATTATAATAGAGAGGAAATATATAGTCTTTACTACTTGGCGACATAATTATTGCAAAAAATAAAATAATAAGCCACACATAGCAACAGCTTTCATAACTGGTAGTAAAGTTTAATAACTGGTAGTAAAGAAAATTAACTGAGCTGATGATGCCTGTCTCTCTCTATGAGTATGATGGGTGATGGGAGTGAAATATATATATACACACACACAAATAAATACACAACGGTTTTTATTATAATAGAGAGGATGTATGTCATGTATTCTCCTGTATGCAAATATAGTACAAACTATAAGCTTTAGTCATCTGTATAATGTAAGTCAACATTCATCAGATAATACCTAAACTTTGATTCCTACCATCCTTACAGCATAAAGAAAGAGATCATCTGCTGCTTACAACATCAGGCCAAAATCATAAGTGGCAACTCAACCTAGACATATACGAGAACATGAACAGCATTAAAAATATCCTTCAAATTAATAA
This sequence comes from Ascarosepion bandense, assembly GCA_037127315.1. Lineage (NCBI taxonomy): Eukaryota > Metazoa > Mollusca > Cephalopoda > Sepiida > Sepiidae > Ascarosepion > Ascarosepion bandense. The sequence continues at coordinate 419,083 of JBBBDQ010002507.1, forward strand.
CTACTTTACATGTATAACTTCCCCCAATAAAAAGAGAAGAATCAAGGACAATAATGAAAAAATCTGCCATGATCCCTCTACCATACATAAGAAGTACATTTGTAAAGATTCAGAGGATTTTTTATCTATACAACAACAGGATCTTATTCAAAAACAGTTCAAACCTTCAGAAGCATCTCTCCCAAGCTAAGCTTGTAGTAATTAATACAAGGGCAAAACCAGCCAACCACTGAAAGTAGGGGTAAAGAAACATCAAAAAGCCGCAATTTGGGAAAGTGACATTGAAATTAGGCATAGCTGATCATGTATAAAGGAAAAAGAGTAAAATGAATTCAAGAGAACAATACTGAAGAATAAGGTGACTGAAAGAATCAGCACACATACTAAGTTCTGGCAACCTCCACAGTAGACCTTGCATTAAGATGAACACCATCAAGAAGCCTCTGAATACGAAAAGAAGGACACTCAAAAGTTTTTACCATCTAAGTACAGATATAGATTCAGATTTCTGAAGTTTTTATCATTAGTACAAGATTCACAAATTAAAGTGCTGAATAAAACATATCTAGTTCCTTGGGTCAGGTAGTGCAGGAAAGTCTGGTTCAGTGGAAGAAATAAACAAATGATACAAAAAATACAAACTCAACTCGAGAATATTAACTTATATGAGATATTCCTTAAGTATGAAAAATGGAATGAGAAAAGTCTATATCTATGGATTGAATAAAAGATTCAGTTTTAAATTCTGAAAAGTTTACTGAATATGAAAAACACCTGAAAAGAGTAGAAGGTACACTGGCTGGAATATTGAGTATAGCGACCAAGTTTTGTAGTCTGAATTTAAATGCATATTATAACAAATCTTTTGATATTTTATTCTCTTATTTTTTGAGAGGATAATATACAAGAAATGATGCACCAAAATTAATACCTACCTTCTGCAAAAACTACAATGGATACATGGATCAAACTAACACCATAGTATAGAACAAACTTTCAGCTATGAAACATTTTTTTTTACATAGTCACTACTACTGGTTACATATTTATGAGGCAGGGCAAGCACATACTATGCTCAAACAGGGTGGAGTAAGCCTGATTGCAGGGCCTGGGCAGTGCTTTGTGACCCTTACTATCTTATCAACATTTACATTTTTCCACCTACATTTATATATACGTTACATTTATATATGTTACATACTAAACTAGACAGAATTGACTGTTAAAAGATTTTTTTAAATTTAAGGATTTTGACATCATTCTAGGGTTGCTTTTTTTCATCTAAATTTTTGAATTTGTTTTGTTCATGCTGAGTCTTAAAAAAGCTATATTTTTATCCATAATGTTGAATGTATTAAAATTATTCAACTTTTTAACAAGAAAAATTCCAAGTTGATGTTAAAAATTGCTGCAAAACATTGTTGATTTGTTTAAGATAGAATGATCTATTATGACATGTCTCTAATTTGTATTTAGATACATTGTATTTATTTAAAATTTTTCTAGTTGAATTTTTCACTTATATTGCATATGATCCATTACTGTACATAATTAGGTTACAATAAAATTTGTATTTTATATGAATACTAACTTATGAAAATTGAGACATAGTAGGAGATGGGTATCATAGATTATGAAGAGGCATGGGACTCTGTCACCAGCCCTGTTTTGAGGCATTCTTCATTTCATGACAGCTTTGATCAGAATGTGGACTGTAACAGACATCTCTGTCAAAATTGCTGAAATGCATTAACCAACACTGTAAATGTTGTCAATAAACAAGTGTCAATGAATGTTACTGGGTGCAACCTTTTTTGCATGGAAGAATTTAATATCATATTTTTGCTTTGCAGACACTTTAATGTCAGTTGCCATTTTGCCAGACTACTATCTGTAATGTGGTAAAAAAGAAAGTATTGATTATTGGCAGGAAGGTTCAATCTCTACTGATTTAACACCAACATCCACCTCTGACATTGTGGTGGGTCAACATAATAAAAATGGAAGCATTACTTTTCAGTACAATCCTTGTAATTATTATAAATCACAGGTTTAGTGGTTTAAAATACAGTTGTATCTATCTAACTGAATGCTCTGTGGTCTAATACATTTTGCATCTGTTGTCAATCTGATATTAGATCTGTTATGAATTGGTTGAAACTGTAAATTAACAGTTTATAAACTGACTCATTCCACCAAATATGTATCAACCTAGGTGCAATTAGAAATTTAAAGAATTCTAAATTCACTGACTTTTGATGTTTATTTTAGCATACGATTTAAATGTGTTTATTAATTTATTTTCTTTGATTCTTATAAATTATTTTTACTACAACCTTGATTAAAAGGCATATGCAAACAAATAATTTTCATTTATTATATAATATATATAATATAAATTATGTGAAAAATATACCTATTTTCCACTTTATTAGAAAAATCATTAAAAGTTTATAAAGTGTCAAAATTTATCATGTAATTGTGGCAGTGAAGGAGAAAATCAAGTCTTATCACTAAGAAGAAATTGTGTTCTCTGTGCTATCTGTTGAAACAAAAATCAAAATCAAGATCAAGATGTCTTTAGTTGGCTTTGAACTGTGGTAATTGTTTGCATTTCTCTACCAATCACAACAAATCAAAACCTTTCTTACCCCAATAAAATAATGTTACTTTGAACCATATATTTGCTATTTGCTTGAATCTTCAGAAGCAAAGAAGATAATTGTGTGTTATGAGGATGTGCGTTGTGGTACAGTGGATATCGGCTCGGAACGAGAAAACGGGGATCCGAGTTCGAATTCCAGCTGAATCCATTGTATTCACTTACGCGCAAATACCCTTGGGAAAGGTATTAATCCGTCTCTTCCTTCCAGTTATGGGTTAAATAGCAGGACAGATTGGGTTCTTTAGCCTTGGTCGGCAACCAGTCTACCGCAGAAAGCAATGGCAACCTACTGCGGGATAATCTTCTGCCCAGTCAGTCATGTCTCTTTCGAGACATGATCGCTCAAGTGTGTATCACGTATGGCACCTAAACTGACTGAGATAGATTATTTTTTTTTACTCTTCTGATTTACTCCCTTAACATTTTTTGACACTGAACCTACAAGATGATTTTTTAATATATATATATGATTTTTTAATTTGAACCTTCCTATTGTAATTTACACTTCAATAATAGAATAATGAAAAATAATTTAAATTGAGATTGGTTGTTAATTGATTAAGGCTAAAACAGAAGAAAACCTAATTTTGTTTTTCTGCCATTTTATTTGGTTGGGCAATTTGTAGCTGAGTTACACCATTTGAATTTGTGTATTGCTGATAAATCTTTTAACTTTAACTTTATTATCAAGTCATTAGCCATAATGATTTTACTTGCCTAAATTATTTTAAAAGAATTACTTTTAATCAGAAGCTATAAAAATAAATCTGAAATATAAATGAACTTCATCAGTGAGTTATGATTAATTATTTTTTCTTAGTACTTAATTTTAGCAAAATAGAAAACATAAAACTTAAACTTTATTTTTATATTGGAAAGCGACGATTAATTATATTCAATGACACTGTCATTACTATTGATTTTAGGGGTAATTTATACATATATATCACAGGTTGAATAAATGTCTTTAAGGTATCAAAAGTGATAGCAGAATTGACTCTCTATAAAATGATTTCATGTGATTTCTATGTGTGTGCGTATATATATATATATATATATATATATATATATATATAGGATAAAGAAATATATATATGGCTTCAGATATATATATATATATCTGAAGCCATTCCACACATCACATATCTTTTGTCGGACACTATCTTACGGAATATTTTATTTATTTGTACTCTATTGTTATATGTGTCTATGACTTTATATATACGGGTTTATATATGTCTATGGTATTGCTTTCATGTTTAAATCCTATCCTTATAGAGTTATATATTATTTATCTATTTATTTATTTAATTTTTTTACTTATTATTTATTAGTTTTTATTTTATTAATTTCTAGATTTTTATCTTTTTTATGTGTATACGTATATATGTTTTTTACATTATTAACGTTGTAGTGTATTATAACTATCGTTTACTGAATCATTTTCCCACATTATTAACATTATATTGTATTATAATTGTATTGTTAACTGAATAATTAGTATAATTTTGATTATATAGTGGTGTGGTGGTAATTGTGATTAAAACAGATTGATTAACTATTATATCTTAAATATTTTTAATTTTCTTAATTTTTTTAGATTCTAATTTCTTATCCTTTCACTGTTAATATGTAAAATTTATTTTTAAATTAAATAATTAAGTTTAAACAATTGAATTTAAATAGAATAATTAAATTTGTTTTTTAAATTAAATAATTTATTTATTTATTTGTTTATTTATTGTTATTTATTTATTTAATTACTTATTTATTAATTATTTTTTGCAATATATATATTTTTTGCATTATTAACTTTATATTGTATTATAATTGTTTTGTTGACTGAATAATTAGTATAATTTTAATTATCTAGTGGTGTGGTGGTAATTGTGATTACAAAGGATTGATTAACTATTACATCTTAAATATTTTTAATTTTCTTAATGTTTTAGACTCTAATTTTTAACCTTTCACCATTAATATATAATATTTATTTTTTTATTCTTATTTTCTCATATCATTTTTTCTTTCAAATTTAAATTTATTTCTCTCTTCTTTCTTCTTCTTCCCTTTTGTTTATGCTTATAAAAACACCCTTTTTCTTAAATGCTATCTCTCCACCCCAACACCTTTTTTACTTTTTACTTTCCAAATCGATGTGTCAGCAGTCTGACTGACTTACATAAAGTATCTTTGAGTTGACATCCGTTCTTACGCATTCTCTTTGATTATATGTATGTATACATGTTTATGTATGTATGTGTGTGTATTTGCCTAACTGATGTAATGATGCATTTTTTCTTAAATTTTCACTTTTAAGGGATCAATCTTTATTTTTATTTCGTTTTTTTCAAGGTCTTTATTTGTGTATTTCATTCATGTAAAATCTTCTGTACAATAAAGACAGAAGCTGAAGATGGTTTGCCTGAAATAGGCCATACTTCTGCTTAACCATGGAATAACATGTCTGTCTTAATGTTTACATATATTTGCTCTATATGTATTTATATACATATATATTTTGAGCTCTCCTAGAGAGTTATCCTACCACTCTATGTACAGATACTCCTTTGGATTCTTCTATATGTACATTGCATATATATATATATATATATATATATATATATATATATATATATATGAGAGGATATTGAAAATTTCTCTGTTAGACAAAGAAAGGTGATATTTGGTCAAACTCTGGGAAGTAGGTTAGCTAAGAACATTTGAAGTCATTTTGAATAAAGTTATGTTTAGTATTGTTTACTCTTCATGCTTAATCTGGGAAAAAAGTACAGTGAAAAGTTTAAGCAATGAATCACTGAATTTTGTTGATATGATACAATAGGTGCAAGCAAGTGTCTGGAAATGTTTGTAAAGTTTATAAAATTAAGTTTTAGGTTAAAAGACAAAGAACACTTTGAAAGGACTCAGAAATTGAAAATTGATGAATTAGAGGAACTTTTGAAGGAAGATGCACTATAAATAACACATAAACTTACATGGAAATATGTAATTAATTTTTCATAAAACTATCAAGTTTTATGAAAAATTTAGAAGTTCCATATGCACATATAGAAATGAACATTGATCAACATTGTTATTTTCTTTCTTTGCTTGATACAGGAAAAAAACATTTTCAAACATGATAGTCATTGTAGATGAAAAATCATAGATTGATTGAAGACAACCTTTCACATGCTAACCTGATATCTGATGGGGAAAAATTATTTTGTGCATTTGGTGAGGTTTAAAAGGGATTTGGTATTATAAATTACTAGAAACTTGACAAATTAAGAGAGACTCATGATTTCTGCGAATTATAATAACAATGAAACAAGGAAGAGAGATATTTCATACAAACTCATTGCTAAGATAGGGTTCTTGCTTACCCAGAAAAATTCAATAAATCAAAATTAGAATTATTCATTTATTATGGAATATTCATTTTACCTTAAAGATTGTATAAAGCCAAGGGAAATATTTTGATGATTAATAATGACTATATGAATAAAAGATTTTGCTAAAAGTTCTTGAAACTTTATATCAACCTATAATAAATGCGTGCATGCATGTGTGTGTGTTTGTGCGTGTGCATATAAAAAAGAGAGCTAAAAATTTTTAATCAATATCATACTGAAAATATGTAATATGTAGTAAGAGGCAATAAAAGAGGTAATATTAGAGGTGATAAGAGAGTTAATAAAGTAACAAGTTTTAACATACCATCTTGTCCTTCACTAGCCACTACTTTTCCCATCATTCTGGCAGCATTTGAATTCCATGTTGGAAAATTAACACGTCTTTTGGGGCTAACTATCAGTTGATTCATTTTTTGCATCTTCATAAGGATGCATGTGCTGCTCAGCCAGGCCATGTGCCATCAATTAGAACAAGTGATAATTGGATGAAGTAATGTCTGGTGAATATGGTGAATGGGGTAGGACTTCCCATTTAAGCATTTTCAACTAGGTTTTCACCCATTTTGCAACATATAGCCAATGTTCATGTTGCAAAATCACTTTGGTGTGTCTCTGCTCATACAGTGGCTGGTTTTTCTTCAATGCTTGACTCAAATACAACAATTGCAGTTGATAGCAATCTCTGTGATTGTTTTAGTCAGTTTGAGCAGCTCTTATTTAGTCAGTTTGAGCAGCTCTTATTTATTACACTCATCTGATCCCACCAAATGCAGAGCAGAAACTTCAAAACATGGATATTCGGCTTTGCTACTAATATTGATGCATGGTCAAGCTTACCCCACCATCTTCTACACTTAGGGTTATCGTAGTGTTTCCACTTTTCATCACCAGTCATGATATGATGCAAAAAAACTTTTCTTTTCTGCTGTTAAAGCAGCTGTTCACACATGACAAGACATTGTTCAATATCTCTCAGCTTCAACTCTTACGGCAACCAATTTCCTTGCTTTTGAATCATTCATAATGCTTTCAAACATTTCAAAACTGTTGTGTGATCAAATCCAGATTTCTTTTGAATAAAGTAGTACAGTAAAATTCCCCACAAATTTTTTATTGTGCCAAATCCTTTGGCACAAAATCTGACATGTTTAACATTATGAAAAACAAAATTGTTTACACTTTGGTAAAATGACATATTTCAAGCTTTCTTATAGATGTGTTACCATCTGAAACTACACGCACACAATTCTGGAAATGCCAACTGTTGGAAAACAGTGAGAACTTATTCAAAATCCTAATAGTTTTTGTGTGATTTGTAAAAAAAAACAAATAACATAATGATGTTTTTGACAGATATGTTTACAGTATGAATCACATATTGCATCCTACTTGTGTTAATTAAATGCATCCAGGAATAAAATATAATGACTGTATAGTTACAGTTTTCAACATAATAACCTATTTTTTGCTCTTTTTGACTATATTACAAAACTTTAGATTTGATTTAAACAAATCTACCATGTACAAAGTTCATGTTTGATTCATAATGAAATATAAAATTTAATTATTTGTGAATCATAGGAATAGAATAACTTTTAAAATTTAATTTCAAGATTAGCTTGAACAAATGCAAAAGTTTATCACTCATGATTTATCTCAAATCTGTTCAAATGTTTCATCATTTTTCGCAATATTGCTTTATTTTTTAGTATATTCTCAAAACCTAATACTTGAACATAATTTTGAAACTCATTCAATTTTTCTATCCATGTTGTTGATGTTAGTCTCATATCTTCTAGTCTATTTTACATCATGCTCTTTATTCTGGTTTTATGTGCATTGTTTAATTCTCCTCACTTTTAGACATGTTTTGTTTGTAATGATAACTAGGACTGTGCCAAATTATGTGTGGTTCTTTCATGAAATGTGGTATAAAACTCAATAGAAAAGTTTTGAACACAAACTTTCAATTTCAATTCTCAAATGACAGAAACTATTTTCCATAAAATCAGTTTTTTGTATAAGTTACTTTTTGAAAAAATAAAACAAGAATTGTATAGATTGCTGCATCAGTTAGTAGGGCACTTTTAGAAAGAAAATGGAAAGTTTTCTGTTTTTATACAATACAACAAAGGGTATAATTGGAGTTACTTTTCATAGTAACATCCTTATTTGAAAAGGTGCATGTCATAGGAAAAATATGTCATGTTTGTTCATGAGGATTTATTAAAAATGTTTTCAGGTTTGATATTTTATTCTGTTTTTAATTGAGAATGAAGTAGAATTAAAAGAAAATGGAAGGCAGAAAAGAAAATTTTAATAATTTTAAACCTTTTTATTTTGAAAGTATACCTATTCCTCCCATATAGGCACTAAAACAGGAAAATATTTGTTAAAATCCACTCTCCTAAAAACAACCAACAATTTTGCAAATTGCATCTGTATATATGGTATAGTTTTACATTATTTATGTGTATCTATTTTTTATGTGAAGAAACTGCCCTACCATTGTTATTCTATGTATTTTATCTATATTCATTGCTTAAACTCATCAAACCTGTTTTTAATTTGGTTTTATTTTATTTTTTAAATTTTTTCTTCTTTTTCCCTTTTTTCTGGTCCCTTTTCTTTACCAGACATAGGAGGTTAGTCTTCTTTTCTTTATTAATGACAAAAATCTGTGTTGTTAATAAAGCTGTATTCTGTTGACAAGTAAATGAAAATAATTTTCATATTATTGAAATAGTTTGAAAAAGTGTTTGCTCTCAACCAATCAATAAGCACATTTTTCCAGAATCACAAATATCACTGTTAGAAAATTCAACTTATTATAACTTGGTTATAATAATTGTTAAAAAATTTTCATGTTTTTATTTATTTAAACCACTTCAAATAAATAAAAGGATGAATTTGTGATGATACTGAAGCGAGGGACCGGATGCTTGCTCTATACCGACCAGAAGGCCAAAAATCGTCGTTGCACATTCGCGTGCAGATGTTCCGGTTGAAAAATAAAAATTAATCAAATATCAAATTTCCATTTTGCAAACCTACGCGAATTTTATTTACCAGCCAATGGGAAGCCCAGAATCAAATACAAGTCTGAAATTCAAAACAAGCTGTTTTAATCCAAAAAAGCAGATATAAAAAGCCGAGACAAAAAGCACCCAACAGACAGACAGACAGACACAGAGACCAAGGAGAAGAATGTAATTAATATCCCCTTGACTTAAATCGAGCGGCTACTACATTCGCCTCCCTTTACCTCGTATCACTTCTTCACTGTCTCAAAAGTACTTACTGACCCCAGGAGCGACTACTTCAAAGACATTCCTCACATACCTCCGCTCCCCACATTCCTAAGTCTCTTTTCCAGCATTATTATTCGTCATGCCACAAATTCTTAACGGCCGTTGTACACATATCCAAAGCCTGTTTCCTCACAAAACCAACTTACTGACTTATGGGCCATAGAAGTGGCAACTTCAAAATGAACATTCCTTACCTACAAGATGTCTCCACACAATCTAAGCACTTTTGTCTTTGCCATAAACAAATTTTAAAGTCGTGTTCGGATCAAGTCGAGATAAGCAACCCACTATAAATTGGCGACCACCTGATGTAAGATGAACACACATAAAAACATTTCCACCAGATAAATTGGTATACCCCAAGGTTACACCAGATAAACTGGTGAACCTGACGTTCCCCAGATAAACTGGTAACCAACACGTGGATTTTCAACACATATATATACACAAAGACATCTTCTCCAGGCCAACACACCTACCCATCTTTTCAGCAACCATGGTGATGAAAAACCTAATGTCCGTCAGACTCACAACTAAAAACTTCATGTGCTTCAAACACGTTGTTGAAGAGTAAATAGGCCCCCCGGCGCAAACAATTAATAATGAAGAACAAAACAAAAAAAAAAAAAATGAAAGAAAAAAAAGAACAAAATGAATGATAAGAACAAAGAACAAACAGAAGAAAAAGAACAAAATGAATGATAGGAACAAAAAGAACAAACAGAATGAAAAGTTATTCTTCAATTGTTTTGATCCAAAAAGCAGATGCAGAGACCAAGGAGAAGAATGTAATTAATATCCTCTTGACTTGAGCGCTACTACATTCGCCTCCCTTCACCTCGCCTCCCTTCACCTCGCATCACTTCTTCACTGTCTCAAAAGTACTTACTGACCTCAGGAGTGACTACTTCAAAGACATTCCTCACATACCTCTGCTCCCCACATTCCTAAGCCTTTTATCTCTTTCAGCTCATTATTTGCCATGAACATTCTAACCTCCAATGGACCATTATTTCAAGTATTGCTTTAATTGTTAAACATTAATTGATATGTGTATATATAAAAATGTTATTTTATACCCAAATTGCCTTTCTTGATTTATAATCATCTTATGAAGGCCAAATTCACAAGGCCAAATTCACAAGGCCAAATTCCGTTAACCTGCAATGGTATACAACTACTCTTCACTAGAACGGAACCCTACTACAACTAGAAAAAGAATAGATAAGCAACCCACTATAAATTCTATACTATTTACATGTAATTTTTATATTTTTCTAATACCTATTGTGAAAGAAATTTACAACTGTTTATAAAACAACTACATAAAAAGACCCCCTCCAAAAAAAACCCCAAACTATTCTGAATTTGCTTTCTCTACTTCAACTTTTGTTAAAATTATATTGAACTGCTGAACCCACTGAAAAATGCATTTTTAAATATTTTCATACCTCAGAATTGTCTTAAATGCTATAGGTATTTCCATTATGACTTACCAAAATGCCCTCATTTTCAGGCATAATACTCCACAAGTATTTATTCAAAAAGACAATTGTGGAGCAAAACCAATTCACTATAAAACTAGATAGAGTAATATTTGTCAAAATATCATCCTTTAATTCACAGCCATATTTGAACCCTAGTATGACTTGCAATCATATTCTTATCTTAATAGCACAGCATCCCTGTGTGGTTATTGTCCAGAACAGAAAGATTGTTCTAATTTTTATCCTCCAATACCAGAAAACACCATTTAGCTTTCAGAATAGGAAGAAGGAGTCACAAACATTATCAGTTGAGATTATTTATATATTTCCAAAAGAATAAAGTTAATGTTTGCCATATTTTCACTTTCTTTTTCTATTGTAAACAAGATGACTGTTGTCCAGAACAGAAAGATTGTTCTAATTTTTATCCTCCAATACCAGAAAACACCATTTAGCTTTCAGAATAGGAAGAAGGAGTCACAAACATTATCAGTTGAGATTATTTATATATTTCCAAAAGAATAAAGTTAATGTTTGCCATATTTTCACTTTCTTTTTCTATTGTAAACAAGATGACTTCTAAGAGGGTGATCACAGGAAAATTTGTTAACTATAGTTTTTCTATAAAATATAAAGATTACTTGTGTATATAGAAATGATAAAATAAGGTTAAATACAGGCCATTTGCTTTTCAAATATATTTATATTTTTCCTACTTAGAATACTCATTTTCTAGACAGAATCCTTCTGTCTATCTTTAGCACTTTCAAAAACGTAATTTTCCTGTAAATATTTGTTAAATTTCTCATAAATGTCACATAATTTTACATGTGAAACCTTTATTACAAAAACAACTTTTTGTTTTTTTCTGGAAATGTTAAGATCAAAAGTTTCCAAGAATTGAATTAACTAGAATATTCAAGAACAATTATGTGAACGTATCTCTTCTCTTTGCCACACTCAAATTACAAACATGTTAAACTGGCATCAGATAAAATAACCAAAAATTATCTTCTTGCTTTAATGTCACCAGTATACTCAGGAAATTCATCTTGCTTTACAGTCCTAAACATATTAATGGATTTTTTAGTTATTATTTAATTATTAAATTGCTTGTATTTTATATAAGTCAAAAGTTATTTCATATAAGTCAAAGTTAAATTGTACTTATTCAGAAAGTGTTTCATTGTTAGGAATTTCATTGTTCACCATGAGTTATATAAATGTGGATTTTGTTCTTAGTTCAACTAATCTAACATTTCAAAGAGACAAAATCAAGTTATAACTTAAATTGCTTTTATCTTCAGATGTCATGAAAGGAGATAGGGACTTGCAGACTTTTACCCCTAAATTTCATAACCTTCAGTTCAATGCTCTAGCTTTATCATCACCTCATATATAGTGTTATTACTATTGTTGTTATACTGAACATATTCGATTGAGTCATAAATAATTTCTTCATTTTATTATCAACTTTATTCTTCAAAAAATAAGTACAATTTCATTTTATTCAATTATTTATTTATTTATCATTATTTGCAATGACATGTAAATGTTAATTTTGTGTTTCAATGTATTTTAAGAATTCTAAATTAATAATATCCAGATAATCCCACCACACACACATTACCTTTTCAGTTATGACAATCTACTGCTTTTTGCATTGTTGTATGTAACCTATGAAAAATAGGTTATATGCAACAATGTTTAATGCACCTGTAATGATACATTTAAAGAATAGTTGGTTGGGAAGACACTATTGTCATTACAATTGTTCTCCCAAAAGAGAAATGACCTCTGACTTTACTTAATAGTTGAATCAATATGGTATAAGTTATAATTCTAACGCAACCTACAATTATTAAGATTTTTGAACATAGGGAAATAAATGAAAAAGGAATGATAAATAATTAAATTTTAAATTAAAGAAGAAAAATTTTTTCTCAGGCTTGTACAGAAGTTTATTATGGATACTGTCACTAAAGTCATGCATTTTGGGGATAGATTCAAAGATTTCACTTTAATTGTAACAAACATGGAGATAGCCAAACCTGTAGTTCATTAACTGCAAGTTTCAGTTCAGATTCAGGCAGTTCTACCCTACTCTATGTAAAAAATGCTGTTCTTAAATAATGAACTAAAAGGTCACATCATAAGCAGTGAAGAAAGTAACTAATCATTTCTACTCAAGCAAGTTATTTACTCCCGTAGAGGACTACGTTTAGCAGCACAAAAGCAGTTATGATATATTTTATGGGTTTTGATTATCCTAACTGGAAAAATTTAATGAATAAATATTTAGCAAAATTGGATCTTAATGTCCACAAAAAGAACAGAGTCACAAAAGGATATTTTTTTTTAAAAAGTAGTAATTAGAATTATAATAAAACCTAAATATATGAATGTGTGGATGTGTGTTCTGTGGTGTAATGGATATAGGCTCAGAATGAGAAATCAGAGAGCCAAGTTCAAATTCCAGTCAAATTCATTTCCTTCACTTACACACAAATACCCTAGGGAAAGATATTAATCCATCTCTTCTTCCTCCAGCTATGGGTGGAATAGCAGGACAGATTAGGTTCTATAGCTTTGGTTGGCAACTAGTTTACTACAAAAAGTAATGGCAACCTACTGTGGGAAAATTTCCTGCCTAGTCAGTTATGTCTCAAAAGAGACATGGTTGCCCAAGTGTTTATCATGTATGACAATTAACTGAGTGACATCTATAAAAGTGAATTTATACATTTTTTTCTTCATGAGAATTTACAACAAAAATAACAAACACTATTTTTTAGATTGTTTATCTACACTATTTATTATAGTGTTTATTGGAATGGTTGGTAAAACATTGGCTAATTGCCATTTGATTCAAACTTTTTAGATTAGTAAATAATAAGAATTTCCTTATAGTCGATTCACATAATTGAATAATTTAGTAAATGTTTATAAATTTATGAACAAAAAATGAATAAAAAATTGTTTTCATATTTATCTCTTATTGCATTCCATTAGCTTTAATACAAGCTAGTTTTTTTTATCATTTCATCCCAAGCAAGGCAGAATTGCCACTGGTGTGCAAAGGGTTACAGAAGAGGTTAGTGATGAGAAAGAGGATCAAGTTGCAGAGGAGTCAGAGAATGAGTAAGAAAAGGATGAGAATACAGGTGTGAAGAGGGCTGCATGGGAGTGGAGTGGAAAGGAAGAAAAACATGATACAAGGGTGGTCAAGGAAAGGATGTGAGTCAAGAAGATAAGAGATGGCAATTGACTTCTCATTTAAATTCTTGGAGACTGTAGCTTTCAGAGAAGAAAGTATACGGAAAGGAATTCCACAGGTAGGAAGTGCGAGCAAAGAAGCTATTAGAGTAGAAGTTGCTACATTAGATTGGTTTCACTCTAAAAGGGTGGAACCTAGCCACTTTCCCCCAGCTAGTAAGGACAGACTGGGTTCTATAGCCTTGGGTGGCAACCAGTTAGAGATGGTGACTCAATAAAATCACTCATTTCCCAACAGGCCTGGTTAATCTGTGGGGATGCTTCAACCCATGAAAATAATATACTGGTTGAAACTCTTTGGTCACGTGAGTTGCACATTCTGCTGCAGGTGGAGATAATGTTTACTATTAGTTTTTTGAATTTTGCAAATATAAAAATTAATATAAAATTTGAAATTTGCAAATATAAAAAATTAATATTTTTGTTGTAAATTATCAAGAACAAAAATAATGTATAAATTCACTTTCATCATTTTTAGATTTTATTACAATTATAATCATCACTTAAAAAAACATTTCCAATGAGTGAAGGTAATTAAAATAATAGTGGTGTCAAGGGAAAAAAAAACATCCTTTTGATACTCCACTTTTTATGCAGGCATAAATGTCCAACTTTGCAAAAACATTTTTAAATTTATATATCAAAATCTCACTGCATCCATCTTATAGTATCAAAGTGTTCAGTTCTATTCCCAGGCTAGATTTTGAATACTTTATACATTATAACTTATCCTATGTGATTATGTCAAATTTTGAATATATAAGCTAATTTGTTTAATTTCAGACACTTTTGATCAATTTACAATGTCTTGATACTAGAAACATTTTCTCTCTTACTCTCCTACCAAAACTTAACAAACTTTCACAATCTTTAGTAACTGTATCTGCTGTATTTATGGTGCAGAAGCATTTCCCAGAAGCTTGTTAGCAACTCATGAACAGTATTTATACTCACATTATTTTGTTTATAACCCTTGATTAGTTAGAGTTTATTTTACTGTGACCTCAATACATGGGAAAAACAAAAACAAAAATGAGAAGAAGAGAAAATTTAATGTTCATCCTACAATAACTTTTCAAAACTTTAAATAAAAATATTATATTCTAGAAACATTGCCATCTTAAAAATTGAAAATAAGATTCACTTTCTCTTTGTATATTTATTTTCATTCTTAATATTCATTTTTATTAATTATTTAAGTCACTTAAATAAATGAGGATTTATAATTACAAGAATGACCATTTGCAGAAAAATGCATCAGCTTAGCTGAGCTTAAAATCAGTATTTTTATTTTTGACAGCGAGTTTGTTCAAAATATCTACTAACTAGCTTTCTCAAAGAATCTTTTCTTTCCTTTTTTTTTTTGTTAGTCAGCTAGTAATTGTATATTATAATTATTATGTTTTTCTATCTAGAACATATTCATTGGAGTAGATAGACTAAACTATTGCCCGGTTCACACTCCACCCACGTCTTTTGAATAGGTGAAGAGGCTCATCCCTTGTTTCCTGTTTAGGATGTGGTTCCCAGCTTTCTTTTTTTTTTTTCCAATCTTCTTTCACTTTTCATTTTTCTTTTTTCTCTTGTTTTTCTCAATTGGAGTAGATAGACTGAGCTATTGTCCGGTTCACACTCCACCCATATCTATTGAACAGGTGAAGAGGCTCATCCCTTGTTCCCTGCTTAGGATGTGGTTTCTGGCTTTCTCTTTTCCAATCAATTTACTCTTAAGTAACCCCATGCGCATCAGTGGCATCACCGCCTTGCTTGGGGGTGATAAGATTAAAAAAAAAAAATTAGAATACTCTCCACTTGATTCTTATCCTTTTGGCTTTTCTAAGCTGGAATCTGAAAGAGAAATATACAATAATTTTTAATAGGAAGAAATTGGAAGCAGACAAGCTAGAAAACAGTAGTGAAAGAAAAAAGATCTAAAGTAAAAAAGCTAGGTAGAAAAAAATGAAAAGATAAACAAGTTTATATGAAATGTATCTCTATATCTCTGATAAGTGGACAGAGTTACTGCTGAAGGGTTCATCTATGAAACTATGGAGTCGAGATCCTGAAGGTAGCACCTATCAGTTAAATGACAAACTTTATATTTGTATTAAGTTTATCTATTTATCTATCTATCTATCTATCTATCTATGAAACAATCTGCTAATATTTTTGCTTTGTGACATGATGCATTGTCCTGTCGGAAGTAGCTACAAGAAGATGGATGCACTGTAGTCATGAATTGAGGCACGTGGTCAGTCATAATGCCTAGCTAAACTACTGCATTTAAACAATTTTTTATACTTTTATACAATCAGTGTATACCAAAAATATTTCCCTATACTATTACACCACCACCACAATGAACTATTCAGATAAGGCAGAATGGATCTAGATTTTCATGTTGTTTATACCGAATTCTGACCTTATCATTTGAATGTTACAGCAGAAATTGACTCATCAGACTAAGCAAGGTTTTTCCAATTTTTTATTGACCAATTTTTGTGATCTTTAGTTATTTTAGTCTTAGTTTGTTGCTCTTGTCTGATAGGAATGACACCTGTGTAATCTTTTGCTGCTGTAGCCTATCTGCTTAAAGGTTCAACATGTTATGCTTTCAGGGATGCTCTTTTGTATACTTCCATTGAAGAGTAGTTATTTAAGTGCTTTCCTATCAGTTTGAATCATTCACTTCTAACCACTTTCATCAAAAAGAGATGTCTATCAGTAGAATAGCCATTAATTAGAACTTTTTCTTTTTATGATCATTCATTGTGTATCCTACCAAGACTGCACTATATATTTATATTATAGTGTGGTCTTGACCCTAATAATATCTAATAACGGCATGAATTTGTTCACATGTACTTAATTAAGTGCCTAGAGAGTGTATATATAATATACAATGTCATGCCAAAGTTTACAACACATTACAAAAAATGTTTTCTAATATAGTTACATCAATTAAACTTTTACTGCTCGTAGAACATATTGTTACGAGGGTGGAGTTTTTATATAAAAAATATTAATAAAGTCAACAAAAAGGTTAAAATTTAT
The DNA here is from genome assembly GCA_037127315.1 of Ascarosepion bandense. Taxonomy (NCBI): domain Eukaryota; kingdom Metazoa; phylum Mollusca; class Cephalopoda; order Sepiida; family Sepiidae; genus Ascarosepion; species Ascarosepion bandense. Next base: position 436,295 of record JBBBDQ010002507.1, read on the forward strand.
AGTAAGGGATTCTACTGAGTCTTACTTGTTAATACAAAAAGTTTTCATTCATGAAGTAGTTGTAAAATAGAGAAATTAGAAATAAAATGCTTGGAAGATTCTAGATCATTCCAGCATATTTGAGAAAAATCTAGGTGATTTGAGAAACATTGAGAAATATGCTAATTAAGTTTTCATTCATGAAGTAGTTGTAAAATAGAGAAATTAGAAATAAAATGCTTGGAAGATTCTAGATCATTCCAGTATATTTGAGAAAAATCTAGGTGATTCAAGAAACATTGAGAAATATGCTAATTAGGTGCTAGCCCCTATAAAAATAGGTTTTTTGAAAAGAGTTGTCAGTTGTAAAAAGGGAATTTCTGGTATTCTTAACTCCGGCTTTTGATTCATGGATTATTATATCCAGCCAAAAGAATCTCTATGAAAAGTTACCAACCAACAAAAACCAAAAAGAAGGACATATGGAACTATCCTGGTAAATAGAGTTTTTGACTATTTTCATTGACCAAACTAAAAATTATTTTATATACACATATATTTGTGGTTTTCCAATAATAGCACTTACATTACTTCACTAGCCCTGACATGTTAAAAATACTTGACCCTGTTATATATCTAAACAGAGGTAATATATGTGTGCTGTGGGCCTAAAAATGCATATGGTTGCAAAACAGATTCAAACAACTCGACAATAAGGACAATATTTTGGTACAAGAAATATACACAGAAAATATTTATTTCTCCTTTTTTTGACTAGACAAAAGCAATTATAACATGGAAGAAGAAGAAGGCAGGTCAACAAGTTCATACAAGGGGATTATAGTAATATACACAACAAAACGATTCACTTATCTTGGGTTTGAAGTCTGGTTATGTGGCATCGAAAAGTCTGTTAACAGTAGCAGTATGAGTTCCCCTTAGCAGGTGAGGGAAGAAGACTGCCAAATTGTCATTTCTTTGCTTTTTTTATTCATTCAGAGTGGCTCAAATGAGCAGTCCCTTTTGTCCCGTGGGAGAGTTTGTGGTTAGCTGTCAAATTGATTTGGCGGTCACACCTCATTAATCAAATAGACGGAACTATGCGTGGATCCCCCTGCGCAGCGACGCATTTTGTCATTTTGAGTCTGGAGATCACTTCCGTTTATCAAAGCAGGGTACAATCTTACATCGTTAGAGAACATAACAACCCTCACCTTTCCTTCTTCCTCATAACACTTCGCCAGTAGACCTAAACCACTATGTTTTCTGTTTTAATTGCCACAGTCGTATCTTTGTACATATTTTAATTTTGTGTTTTTTAGAAAACTAAATGTTTGTGATTTAGCTTTTTGTTTTGGTAAATCATTTACTTTTCTTTTGTTACAACTTTTAACACATAACAATATACTTAGATATTCAGTCAAACAATCAAATTTTTTAAAAAAACTTCAAAAACATATCCCATGAAGAAAAACCAATACTTAATAACTCAAAAGTTAATAACTTGTTTTTTTTATTTACAACAGCTTTTTTCATAAAAGTGTTCAAATTATACTAGAATGTTCCAAATTAGGATGGGGTTGTTTCTTAGAACGTTCTAGATTAATTTTATGATTACTTTTAGGAATGATTAAAAGTATTGTGTCATTCTTTTTTTATCAACTGTTCTTTAAATATTGACAAAATGGGGAAAAGCAAAATAATTGATCAAGACCTCTGTAAAGAGATCGTTGACCGTCATACAAATGGACTTGGTTATAGGAAGATATCTAGTCAGTTAAATGTGCCACTGAGTTCAGTTGGTGCGATAGATCATCACTGGAAGGCGTGCCATTCCATTTGTCCCCCCAAAAAGCTCTGATCATTCTAGAAAGGTATGGCAAAATTATGTATGTTGGCAGCAAGCCTTGAGTTATACTTAAAGAACTTCAAGGAGAACTAGAAGTAAGTTGAGTAAAAGTGATTACAGATACAATTAGCCGTTCACTTCATTGATATGACTTCTTTTCGAGGACTCCAAGGAAAAAACATTTCTTAAGGGAAAACACTTTTTTGCTAGACTGGATTTTGCAAACGAACATTGTATCAAAGCTGCAGCATTTTTGGAAAATGTACTTTGGTCAGACAGAACGAAAATTTAAATTTTGGCAGAAATGCTGTGGCAAAGGTCTGGAGAAAGAAGTGTACTAAATATTTTCCAAATAATACTATCCCAACAGTAAAATTTGGAGGTGGATCAATAATGATCTAAGGTTGCTGTTGTGCTCAAGGTGTAGGTAATATTTAAATAATGGAAGGGAAGATGAATGGAGCATATTATCGGGATATTTTGGAGAGAAATTTAAATCAGTGTGCACATTTGCTGGGTTTAAAACCAAGTTGTGTCTTTCAACAAGACAACAATCCTAAATATACTACAAAGCTTACAAAATCATGGTTAAGTTCAAACAAAATAGACATTCTAAAATGACCTATCAATCTCCAGATCTTAATCCAGTTGAAAATTTATGAAGAGAACTGAAACTGAGAATTCAACGAAAGTACCTAGAAAACCTGCATGAACTAAAGAAATTATGTCATGAAGAATGGAAAAATATTAGCCAAGAAACATACAAAAAATTCATGGAGGATTACTCTAAATGCTTACATGCTTACATGCATTATAGCAATAATGGTTATGCTACAAAATATAAATTGATGATCTAATAAATGTATTGTAAATTTTTGTGTTATTAGATATTGTTTTTACATGAGATATTTTTACTGATTACTTTTTAAAATCTGATTGTTTGACTAAAGGCATAAACACATATATTATTAGGAGTAAACGTTTCATTTATCTAATTGTGTTAGAAATACCTAAAGAAACATTTTCTGTAATGTGTTGTAAACTTTTGCATCGCACTATATATATATATATATATATATATATATATGTAAAAATATACTCAGTTATAATCCAAGATTAAGGACAGGATGGTTAAATAAAAAGAAGTCAAGAGGAAAACTGTATTTAATGCAATACATAAATAATGAAAAGTCCAAGGAAAATGGTTGAATTCCCTTCATTTTAACATCTTGTGACATTGCACTACACATGAAGGAGTTCTAAAACTAAAATATTCTGTTAATCTTTTTGAATGATTTGTGAGCGTTTTTTATAGTAGCTAACACTGTTTGTTTATAGATACATAATTTGGAATAAAGCTCATTTCATCTTTTTGCCTTGATAAAGTCCATCACAGGACAAAACGTGTAGGTGAGTTAGATAGAGTTTATATATATATATATATATATATATATATATATATATATATAATTATTGTTAACCAGCTTTTAGTCATAATTAAATTAAACCAGTATGCAGTTGTATTAAAAAGTGCTTAATACATATATAATGTAGCACTTTTAATTTTCCAAACAAAAATCATTACTAAATGAAAGATCTGAAGTGATGTCTAGATGTTATCATACCAGAAAATATATTTTTTCTAGGATCATACAAAACTGGATGAAAATTTTTAAGATCTTTAAAAACTCTTTCCTCATTTTGATAATTTCAATTATTTTTAAACTTTCAAAATCTCTATATTTGAAAACATTAGAAAATCAGTTATTATAAATCACCCGAAGATACCAAAAGATTGAAACCAAGGTTGCATAAATAACTGGTTTCCAAATGAATATATATATATATATATATATATATATATATATATATATATATATATATATACTGTGAGAAAGAGAGATTTGTTTGCTTTTTGGATAGCAAGACAATGAGATTGAAAGGAGTAATGGAAATAATCAGAAACTTCATATCTCAGATGTCCCTTTTGGAAAACCATTAGAGACATTTAGGATAGTATTGTGATGTAAATAGAAATCTATCTAGAGGAATGTGTATCCATTTTGTCAAAAAGGTTTCAGATACAAAGCCAAAAGGATGATTTTTAGCTTTCAAATATTAATCCAATAGAAAACTAGGTCACTCATTAAAAGAGATGTATATAACAGTGGAAAACAATATTCAAGCAAAGAAGATCCTTGGGAAACAATAAAATCTGATGCAAGTAATGTTAAAATCAAAACAGTAGAAAAAGTAATAAAATCAATGACTGAAAAACAATCAATGATAGAATGTCAAGGAGTCTATAGTAAGACATAGGACAATTTAGATATATATGATAATATATTAATCAAATTTATGTTTCTTTGACCTAATAATTTATGTTGTACTTTGTTTTTATAATTAAATCTGATACCCTAGAACAAATAATTATCAATATCAATATTTCTAATACAAATAGATTTTATAAACTGAAGCTCACATGAGTTTCAGTTTATATAAGTATATTCTGTACATCTTAGCAATATCAATTGGTTAATATCAATGTTTTTGTGAAAAAATTGATTTGCATAATAAAATATATATATACATACAGTAATAATAATACATTGAAATAGTTGTAGGTTGACTGCGGTCAAAATTAGTTATTTTAAACTTCATGATATTGTTAATGGATGCATCGTATGTGCTATGCAAGGGATACATACATGAGATCATATATAAAAAAATTATTAACTGTCAACGTACATATAAATTCTGATTATTTATGGAAAATTAAAATGGATGATGTGGACATATTTCAAGGAAAACCTTTTTCGTATATTTAAATATCACTGTCAAATATACTGAAATATTTAATATTTGAATAGTCTATTATTGCATACTTCATTTTTCATTTCTTGATGGGAACAACAGAGATGTTGTTTTATAAAAGGATACTGAAAATACTAGTGACAGAACCACAAAGAAGTATTAAGAATAATGGGAACAAAAAGAATACTTGTTCTCAAAATCAGAAAGCAACAGGTAGAATTTCTGGAACACTTGGAAAATTTGACACTCATTATATATACTGACAGTAAGAATGACAGAACAAAACAACAAGTAACCTACTTAATGAACTTGTGTAAATTCATAGTAGAACAAGGACAGATAGTATTACTTAATACTACATAGGATAGGAAGTTGTGGAGAGCAATGATGGCAACAATCTGATGAGACGTAACACATAAAAGTTGCAATAATTATTTAAATAAGAGACTGCAAAAAACCGACGGACAGGAATGTTCTAAACAAGTACTATATTATTCATCCATCCAAATATATTGCAATAAACCCTGTGATTTTGTTATTACTGTCAAACTATTCATCAATCCAACTAGGTCTGTTCACAACAGTTTGTTTTCAAACCAAAAATATCAAACTGTGATATAAATAAAGCATCCACAATTTACATTATTCAGACTACTGTCCTCATCTTTGTTGCCATGTTTGTGATGTTTCAGCTGTTGTACACTCCGGCCTTCTTCAGGCGCTAGGAATTTCAAACCAAACTGTTTATTACGATCAATGGGTTATATCATTCTCATTCCTTGTGCGAAGCCACTTCTGGTAGCCATGAGTTATCTCCCTTCAACTTAAATCTCTAAGTTATCTGCTTACCACTGCTGTAGCCTGGTATTGAATTCACAACTATTTGGGTCAAGTCACTGGAACTAATTTATCGAGAAATTAATAATAAAATCAACTGTCAAAGTTACAGCTCATTTCTTACATCTTTCAATTATAATATGCAATAGATTATCCATGAGTATGAACAAATTTTATTAAAAATAAGTTGACACAATGTTTGTGATTTATTTACTGTATATATATATATATATAGTATATCGAGGCAGCAAGTAATTTTCTAAACATATGCTGTTAAATATAAGAGACAATGAATGTCTATTATGTTTAATCATGAGCCGTTCTAAACGTCGTATTTTTGCTTTAATTTCAGTTGAAAATAAAGTCAAAAATTCTCCAACATTTGGATAATTATTTATTGATTTTCTTCTAAGCTTTCGGCTCACATGAGCCATCTTCAGAGAGGTTGTTTAAACTGAAATATTATAACATCCACCATCACCAACGATTTCACTCTGTGTTGACATAAAACTCCGCTTGGCAACGGCAATAGTTACCAAAAATAATAAACGCAGTTCTTAAATTTGCGATGCGGTTTTATGACATCACACCGTGTGATAGCGTGAAATGACAACAAAACCATGTAGTCAAATGCAATGTAATATGTAAAAGTTTCCTCTTTTTATTTTGTTTGTTACTTAATTTGGAAAAATGTGAATGTAATTTAAATTAAACATGTTTGCAATATGAGACATATTAAAAGATTATCATACTTCTAATTTTAGTTTATTTAAGAAGATCAATGTACTGTATGACTTTTTCCTTTCCTTTATGTTAAATTTCCTCACGGACGTTCCTACTTATAAAAATAAAACATTTTACATCTACATAGCTGTCAAAAACAAAAAAAAACAATGACAGTTTGTTTCAGATAATATTTTGAAGAGGTGGATATGCTTATCTGTAAGGAATAAGTGCTAGAATTATGCGTTTGTAAAACTTTTCAAAGTACAGGAAATATGCATTAAATTGTTTTCCTCTTTTGATTAGGATGATTTAAAGTTTGAAACCGGACTTTTTAGGATTTTCATAAATTATATTAATAAATAAGAGGAAACAGTATAATTTATTCATTTGAAAACATTGCACAGTCATTTGAGTAAGACAAAAGATTAGTACTTTATTTTGGATATTTCTGATTCAGCATTTTTTTAAATTACAACTTGTTTGTTTCAATGTTATGACTGTTAGTGCTAAAATATTCTAAATTCTGAATGTCATGTATAGATGACTTTTTAGTGATTAGCTACTTCAATAATTAAATGTGTAAGGTTTCTTATACGAATATTTTATAGTAGATGAAATAACTGTGATGCACAAAGTAACAGACAAAGTAACAGACTCATTGAATTTAAATGCAAGATAACAAAATTAACAAATGAAAAGTTTAAAACAAGAGCTTTTTTTTGTTAGAAGTAAATTGCATACACAACAAAATGTTCATAAATATGTTTAAGTGCGACTTACTATGTTGGCATGTTTTTAGTGTGAAGCATTCACAGCTCTTTTAGCTTCTGCATGAAAAGTTCATGTTACCAGCTCAAAAGAGAAAAACCCTGGGCAAGAGAGAGAGAGAGAGAGAGAGAGAGAGAGAGAGAAAGAGAGAGAGAGAGTTACCTTAGGGTTTATGTGTTTTATATTCAAGAGCTGCTGCTAATATTATGTTTAAGAGCTGTTACTGCTACTGTTATGTTCAAGGGTTGCTATTGATATTATAAGACACTACAGCTTGTACTTAGTTGAAATAATTATTAAATCAATGAATATTTTTAGCAACATTTTTTTGTTGAATGTGAGTGTATTTTGTAATAAAGTTAAGATTAATTTCTTATAATCTTACTTGTTTGCTTTGTCCAAAATTCACTACGCATGAGACATTTTACAATGATTATAAATAACTTAGAAATCATTTCTTTGCTTTTTATTACATTATTTCAATGAACATTTTATTATATAAACATCATTGCTTTAATATTTATCCATAAGCTTGAATTTCTTTATTGCAATTAAATTTTTTTAAATTTATACCTGTAATATATGATTAGTAATTTAATCTTAATTTGTTGATATGATAATTACCTGAATATTGAAAAATATTAATTAATCAAATGTTTAATTTGTTGCTATATGCGCTCCTAGTTAGACTAAAAACAGTGGCAAAAATTCTCATATGTTAATGACAGATTGTCCTGAGTTGTAAAGGTGAAAGAAAATTGAATAAATTTCAATAAGGCAATATTTTCATGTGTTTTTATATAATTATTAATTGATTAACAAAGAGCAAATACACTTGTATGCATTCAAATATACTTGAGAAGAAAGACATTAAAATTTAGCAATTAGGAATCATGCATGTGTGTGTGTGTGTGTGTGTGTGTGTGTGTGTGTGTGAGAGAAAGAGATAAAGAAAAAGAAGTTCAGTCATCCAGGGGAATATAAATTGCATCTAGAGATTATATGCAAAAGAGGTATTGTCAAATATTTTATGTAAAATTCATATATATATGTATTATCCAATGAAATAATTTGTACTATTATGTATAACGAGTAAGCATGAAAGCAATTAAGTCCCAATTTTCAATTTCAGATTGATATTTAGTATTTTTTCAGTAATTATAGCAATTTGCAGTGTCAAGAGATTATTTGCAAGAACTAGAATTTAGTATTATGGCTTGTAAAAGAGAACTAACAATGAATGAAAAGAACTATATAATCAAAGAAATTAGCAAAGGAAAGTCTTTGCTTCAAATTTCTAAGGATTTGGAAAGGGATCATCGAACAGTCAAGAAAATATGTCAAATGGGAATTCAACCAAGGAAAAAAAAGTCTCAGGCTGAATTCAGGAATTTAACAAAGTGAGATCTATCATATATCCAAAGAGAATTAATAAGAAACCCAAATGTGTCAAGTGCGTTCATATTTGAGGCCACTGGAGCTCCCATGGTGTCAAGGGAAACAAGGTGTAAAGCATTAAGGAAGTTTGCTGATGTAAAAAATCAAATAAAGAAACCCATTTTAACAACAAAACATAAGAAAAGAAGATTGCAGTGGACAAAAAATACATGAAAACTGATTTCAGTAAAGTGCATTTTACAGACAAATCAAGGATCACCCTCGATGGGCCCAATGGCTGGGCTCAAGGATGGGTTTGCAAGCAACATGACTCAAGAAAATTTTTTAAATGCCAACAAGGTGGCGGTGGAATCATTATATGGGCTGGGATTATTGGTAATGAGCTCATGAGTCCATTTAAAGTGAAAGACGAGGTTAAAATGAATTCCAAAAGTTACTGTGATTTTCTAGAGCAATATTTTTTTGAAAGGCTTGATAATCAGTCTTTAGCCAAGCATAGATCTATGATCTTTATGCAAGACAATGCATCAATGTTTACTAATTCCTGGTTGAAAGAAAAGGGATTTGTTGAAGATTCTCCTATGGACTGGCCTTCAAATAGCTGTGACTTGAATCCCATTGAGAACCTATGGAACATCCTCAAGAGAGATATTTATTCTAATGGAAGGCAATTCAACAGCAAGTGTAAACTCTGGGAGGCAGTTAAAGTTGCTGCAAACAACTTACCAGTCGCTAAAATTGCAAATCTAACATCAGATGTTGACAATAGGCCGCTAAAAGTTATTGGAAAGAAAGGAGCATTTGTGCAATAAATTTTAGAAGGTTCTTATTATTTTTTGTTAAGATATCTTTTATATTTAAAATAAAGTGTTTTTTTTATGTTTTTCCTTTAAGAAATTGATGAATTTGTTCTAAAATCTTTTCATATTATTTTTTTACATTAGTTTTACAAGGTATAATAATGTAAAAGTATCAAAATAAATAATTGCAAATAAACTACTGACAGTCAAATTAGTCTGTTTTGTCAACTTAGTAATATTTTTCCAACCAAAAACAATAGTATTCTCTATCACTATATATCTAAGTTAATAATATTGAGTAGAATCTAAACAACATCATAATAAAACTTTAACATTAAAGACACAACTCTTTATACCAATTCATAACTTGTATATAATCTCTAGACGCAGTTTGTTATCCCCTATCTAGGAACAGGTCCTGTGTTGGTTTTATCACTACTGCATACTGAAAGGAAAAGAGAAAAACAGAAAGTGTCCCATTTTATAGCATTTTAATAATACCACCTAACAGTGTCTTTGCAAAATCAAGTAGGGGCAACCCTAAAATTGTGGGGATAATGTAATATTAGAAATAATAAATCATTTACATACTTCTGATTAAAAGCTATATCTCTTGTTAGCTAAAATAAACTTATTTCTCAACTATTATAGGACAAATTGGATGTAATATTTGTAGATTTAATTTATGGAAATATGAAAACTGTTATTTAATAAGCCACAGCACTAATAATCAGTTTTCAAAAACTTCATTGTAATATTTCTTAATATCAAAATAAACTACAGACATGAACCAGAAAAAAATCAAGGCTATAGAATGAATCAGTAATTTGAACATTTCAAATCAATACATTTAACAATTTACAAAACATTTTAATTTTGTTTATTTAAAATGACCTATTTAATTCATAAGCCATTTTGATAAAAAATTAAAACAATAGTGATTTTTTTTTATTTAACCTTTATAAACCAATCCTTCAGTACTTACAAATTTGACAATTAATCAGATCTTTGTAGCTAAAATTAATTAAAACCAACTCTTTGTACCAATCCCTTTGTATAAAATGAAAATCTCAAAATTTGGGAAAATAACATTTCTTATACAAGACTAACTTGATTCTCATTCTTTAATCAATTTATCTACTCACTTCGATCCCCTTTTAAACAGTTAAAGAATTTAATATTTCATTAATGAGAAAAGTAAAGGAATGGATAAGAATGAATCAGTACAAGTAGCACTGGAACAAACAATCTTGAAATATTCCTAATGTACTTTTCTCATTTTCTCTAGAACTCAGTTTAGGTTGACAATTTATATGTCAAGAGTAATTTAATTAAAATTATTTAAAACTGACAGTTACTTACAGAAAGCGATATCTTTGTCTCGTGGCTGTTTTTATTTTCTGTTTAGATTTCTAGTAAATTACTCAAATCAAATTTGTAGCTAAAGTTAATGGGACAATGTCATAATCAAATAGGCAGCTTTTTTTTTTAACTTTTAAAATATTTTAATTAAAACAAAATTAATGAAAACTAATTATATTCCAAATGTCATTTACTGTTTTGGTATTTTTATTGCTTTCTGACTGAAAATCTTATTGCTTTATTTATATTAATGACTTAATGCTACAATTATATATTCTGTAAAATTATTTAATGTTTATAGAATTTTAAAATCTGCAGACACTTTCCTCAATAAGTACCTGAAGTCAAGAGCAAAAATGTTTTTACAGATAGGCACCTGATAAAAATATGATAAAACATCATAAATATTTATTATCCTATCAGAAATACTGCTGAGGATAGCTTTCCCAAACTTTGTTTCATCTTGTCTGGGCCTTTCTTAACTTTTATAAAAAGGATTATCAGCAATGGTTCCAGAGATTAACAGTTTCTCACACTGTTCACAGTCTCACTACTAATACACACTGTTATTATTCACTGAATTCTCAACAAACATCAATATAATTTATATTGCAATGTTTAATAAATTTAAGAAGATAAGTTTAATAAGAATTTATGATCATACTCTTCTTCAATATAGCACATTATAGTACAAGTAATAATAAGTCCTTTCTGTTGTTACGACTTAGTTGTCTTCTCATTCCTTTATATTTCCATAAGTTATAGCAATATGCCTGTTTAGTGTCTCCAAAAATATATTTCCTTCAATTAGCCTGCTGCTATATTTCCAAGGGTGTATCTTGATAAACAGTCAGTCACACAAATATTATAATAACCTCTAAAACTCTAAAATGATCTAATAAAGCCATTATAAACTGATAACTTGATATGAAACAATAACCTACTGTCTGACAAATAATGCTGGACAACCTTCACATATCAAACTACCATACAACCTGTAGGGATTAAATAAAAATACAAAATAAATTAAAAAAAACACTAAATAAAATAAAAATACAAAATAAAATAAAAACTACGAAATAAAATAAAAATACAAAATAAAATAAAAGTATGAAATAAAATAAACACAAAAATCTCCCAGGAGTCCTCTGACAGGAAAGACAATTGATGCATGCGCAAAAAGAGAGGCCTCCTGGTGCCAAAAATAAACTCGATCTCTTTCTCTGTTGGACTTTGGATGGTAAAGATGTGCCAAACTGTTCGGGAAGGAATTTCCCCAACAAGAGGTCGTTGGAACCAAAAAATAAAATCAGTGTCCAAACTGTACCTCTACTGTCTCTGTATTTTTCCTTTTTTATTTATTTCAGCAGCAAAAGCCATTCAACAAGTTTTGGATGTTTAGGCAAATGAACCAACCCAGCATTAATAGCCATAACATTCCATAAACCACTATAGATCTCCTATATAAATAAAGAGCAAAATACATTTATACTTGCAGAATGTAGAGTGTTGGTAAATGAAGGTTTGCACAAGTTATTTTATTGTGGGTTATCCATTCTTGTGGAGAGTAACTGTGTGTTGTTGCAGATTAACAGAATTTGGCCTCTTGTAGATAGCCCACTATAAGTCATAAAAGATTATAAATCAAGAAAAGCAAATTGAGTTTAGAAACAACATTTTATATATACACATATCAAGTAAGGTTTTTACAATTAAAGTAATACCTTAAGTGTGGGTCCAACGGACCTTAAGATGTTCATGGCAATAAAATGCTGAAAAGAGAATTTTTGCATATGAATGTAGGAGTGTTGTAAATATGTTGTTGATGTATCTGCTCCTCTGGTTGGTAAGTAGTTTTGAGACAGCGAAGGATAAGATGATAGAGAAGGGAGGCGAGCATAGTAATTCGCTTGACGTAGGTCAAGGGAGATACTAATTACACTCATCTCTCTTGAGTCTGTCTGTGTGCGTCTGTCTGTGTCTGTCTGTCTGGCAAAACTTTCTGTATTGGCTTTTTATTTCGTCTTTTGGATCCCAGCAGATCATTTGGGAATTCACACTGTATTTGATCATTGGCCGATAAATAAAATTCGCATTGGCTCGTGAACTGGAATTTGATATTTAATTTTTAGTTTTCTACCAGAACATCTGTGTCAAGCTGGCTGTGCACCGACGAGTTTTAGTCATTTGCTTTTTGGTTGTGAGAGTGCAAACATCCAGTCCCTCACTTTGCTGGGTATCACCACAATTTTTCATTTACTTTTATAAAATGTGCAAATATTTATATGTGTACAAATAAGCTGTAAGAGTATAAATGAAAATGGAAGACTGAAAATGTACAGGATTTTTTATTTGGTAAAAAGAACTACAAAAGAATAGTTCAAACAAATGTTTAAGGTAACATTTTATTTATAAGGGCACACAACAAACACAGACAACACATGCTAAGTTTACGAAAACAGACAATAAATTTGTTTACACAAAAAATAATGAATGAATTACACAAATTAAGTGCATTGCATGCCAAATGATGGAAAATAAATGTATGTAAAAATAATCAATGCAAATGAAATTTTTTACAACAAAAATTACAATACAGTAACAGCATAAAGATAAAATGAAGAAAGGAGAAAATACTTTTTTGAATAGTTTTCAAAGAATAAATACAATTTTTGAGGCAAAGTTCGTAGTAACAGTGAAGAATAGAACAATCACACCAGCCAAAGAATTGCTTGCTTTCTGGATCGGGAAAACCTGGATTCTAGCAGTAAAAGTTCACTGACTCCTTTGAATTTAAATCCAATGCCCTCCTTATTATCTGCAGGAAGGCTCCAAATTAATTTCTCAGAACTTGGAAGAAAACCTTTTGATTGGTTCTGGATGGAAAACAAACGCAGCTGTTTTTTCACAAATTGAAATGTACCAAAAATATTTTTGAAAATTTAAATATTAAGCAAGTGCCCAATGTAGCATCTGCTTTCTCTCAGAAAAGCAGATGATACATGCTCAAGCAGCTTAAATTTCTTATAAATGACAGTGATTAAAAGTAAAAAGATGTAAGCTATTCAGTTATTTCTCCTCCTCCCAAATAAATTTTTAAAAATTAATCTCGTGGACATTTTTCTATTTTACTTAATTTTATGCTTATTCTTTTTTTTTAAAAATTTGCGACTCAAAACTGCTGTGTGTCTTTTACATTGGAAAATAGGGTTGGTTACTTCTGTCTATTTAAAATGTATATATACACATTGACAGACAAGGGAATTGGGGAAAGAAGGGGAGACCAAAAAGAATGATTTAGAGTAATGAAATGTACATGTTTTGACTATTGGTTGTAGTCAGAACTAACATAGTAAATAAAATTCCAATAATTGTAGTAAAATTTAAAACTATAATTGTTCTCTATAAATATGCATTGATTTTTTAATAAGCTGTTTCACAGTAAATGCGATATTTTATAAAAAATTATTCCTACCAAACCCAACCAAATTCTTGTGTCAGACAAAAGCAAAACAATTTAGTTGAGTATGAATAGTAATAGTTTTACAAAAAACAAGACAACCACTGTGTAATATTTTGAAAGTAAAACACATTTATATTCAGTCAGTTAAGTGCCATACGTGAAACAGGCTTGGGCAATCATGTCTCGAAAGAAACATGACTGACTGGGCAGAAGATTATCCCGCAGTAGGTTGTCATTACTTTCTGCGGTAGATTGGTTGCCAGCCAAGGCTATAGAACCCAGTCTGTCCTGTTATTTAACCCATAACTGGAAGGAAGAGATGGATTAATACCTTTCCCAAGGGTATTTGCACGCAAGTGAATGCAATGAATTCAACTGGAATTTGAACTCGTCTCCCCGGCTTCTCGTTCCGAGCCGATATCCACTGCACCACAATGCACATCCCTTTATATTACAATTACAAAAACAAAAAGGTACAAATACAATGTTTGCACAAAAACTTTCTCTTGTGCATCTATTAAGGCAGGATAGTAAATTTGAATAGAAAGGATTATCATAAAAAATATGGGAAAATATTAAAACTTGGGAAAAGACAAGGATTTTGAAAAATGGCAAAAATAAAAAACAATACAAGAAGGCAATAAAAAACAAAAGTGCAACAACTTTTGAGAAAAAATGAAAAGACCTACTTTTACTTGTCCCACTAGCTGCATCTCTGAGACATGTAGTAGTGTTAGAAAAGTTCCTTTTAACTTCACACAGTTCATGTTTGGAAAAATTTCTTAGAATTCTTTTCATTCTTGGCTGTCTAACCACAGGAAAATTTTTACTTGAACTTTTGAACCAGCAGCTGGCTGGTAACTGGTGCCTTCTTTGATGTTGACAACATGCCTCTTCCCTTGCTGTCAAAAGTCTTCTCCCTGCTTCCACTGAGCTCTGTTTATACAGAAAATTAGGCTCACACTAGCCCAACTATTCAGGCATGTTATTAGAGCTTGAGACCACATCTTTCATTGTCAGTATATATGAAAAAATAATTTTCAAAAAAACTAGAAAGAGATCCCTCATAAATTTTGGAAGGTTTCAACTGCTGAGTAGAAAATGCCATAAAAATGTAACAATTTTTACATAAACTGTCTGGCCTTCATAAAAACATACTTCTCTCACAAGACAATGATACAAGGCTAACATTTTTAAAATATAAAATTTTTTTTTTAATATTTTGTACAAAAAATATTTGTTAATTCCTGAATTCAATATACAAAATTTGTGTTCATTTTTACAAGACTCTGCCATGACCTTCTTTATAAAGAAGGTCATGACTCTGCTGCATGAATTTTGAGGAAATTTTGTATCATCTGGCTGGATAACATTTCTCATGAAAAAAATAGATAGTAGTGGTCCTGTAAGTTTATTTGTAGTTTGTCACCAGTTAATGATGGAGTGTGTGATTTGATTGGGTCTTGTTTAGTTCTATAAGAAATGTATGTAAATAAGATCAATCAAGATGGCATGTAAATATAAACATTTATATAGACATTAATAATTCTGTGTTATACACAATGATAGCAATGATCATAATGATTGATACATAGTTGGTAAGAGGAGTTCAGTTATGTTTTTCGTCTGGTACACGGTTGATAAGAAGAGTTCCTGTAAATACTTAAGTGTAATAAGTACTGTAAGTTGAATGTATGAAAATAGAAATGTAGGAATGGGGTGTAGTTGTTTTTCATTGATGCTTTTGATGTGACCACTCAGTTAAATGTTTGTTTCATTGTATCTTCTTTGTATTTGTCTGTATGAAATGTTCTTTGAAGAAGGAAGAGAGGTACAGAATTCAGCATGAGAGAGAGGGTGAGAGAGTAAGCCAAATGCAGTTCACCTGATATGCATTTTATTTTTTTTATTTTTATTTTTTTTAACCATTTCACCCCAAGCAAGGCATTCCACTGCCACTATTGTGCAGGGGGTTACATAGGGAGAAAGTGATGAGAAAGAGTGGTTGGGGGTTACATAGGGGAAAGTGATGAGAAAAAGTGGTTAGGTGGTTACATAGGGGAAAGTGATGAGAAAGAGTGGTTAGATATCAGAAATAAGGATACCGAGGATGAGGGTTGGGTAGATGGGAAGAGTGTTTGAGAGAATGGGTGCGAGTTAGTGTGTTAGGAGGTGTCTACTGACCTTACATTTAAACTCCTGGAGATTGTAGCTGTCGGGGAAGCAAGTGTGTGGAAATTTATAAGCCATTTCTTACCCCAGTCCACTACAGATTGGAGGTCCGTCTCAAGCTTGGCAGAGAAGTTCGTTTTGTTGCCCACACCAGATTTTTGATCAAGGCTAGAGTAAACTGTGGTGTCATCAGCGTACATGCCTACTTGGGATCTTATGGCATCAGGAAGATCATTAATGTAGATCAGAAAGAGCGTAGGACCTAAGATAGAGCCTTGAGGTACACTCGCGTTCGTAAGGTAGTTTTGGGAGGCATGTCCATTTAATACCACCTTCAATGTGCAGTTAGAGAGGAATGGCTGGATTAGGTCAAACAAATGTCCAGTTGTACCATAGCTCTGCAGTTTGTGTAGGAGGACAGCGTGCCAGACTCTGTTGAACACTTTGGAGATATCCAAGGCCACAGTTTGAGCTTCACCATTCTTGTCGAGAGCCTGGTATATATACTCGGTGATGGTTGTTAGCATATCAGCAGTAGACCTGATGAAGCAGAAACCATGCTGTTTGTCCGAGAGGAGCCTGAGGGCTGTGAGATGCTGAACCACCTCAGTGTTGATAATGGCTTTGAACACTTTACCAAAGATCGGAAGAAGGCTGATAGGGCGGTAATTTGCGGGGTCCTAGGGTTCTCCATTATTCTTGAATATAGGAACTACAGAGGAAGACTTCCAACAGGCAGAAAAGCAGGAAGTAGATAGACAGAAGTTGTAGAGCTAAGAGAGGATGGAGGAAAGTTCAGGGGGACATTTCTTCAAGACTATGATTGAGATTCCATCCCCTCCGCTTGCTTTGTGAGGGTCAAGTTTTGAGATTATGTTAGAAACCAGCAAAGGTGTAATGTGTTCATTTCAGTTCTAGGTGGGAAGTTGGGTGTAGATACTCCAGACAAATCCAGTCTTGAATTGGTGAAGAATCTGCGAGCAAAGCATTCAGCCTTGTCCGCTGAGGAGGTGAGGACCTCAAATTCATTGATTATTGGGGATATTGAGGTTAAGCACGCTTTTACAGAGTCGCCAGTAGTCTTTGGCACTGAACTTACAGGATGCTATGCGTTGCTTCATTCTGGCAGCAAACAACATCTTAGCTTTGTTAAGTATCTTTTTACACTTATTACGAGCTGAGGAGAAAAGGCACCTGCTTTGGTCCAATGCATGGCTTCAATAGAGCCGGAAGAATTGATTCTGGTGGGCAATGGCGGCCAAGCAAGTGGGTGAGAACCAGGAGAACAAGTGAGATTTAAGCTGAAATTTCCTGGCTGGGATGAAAGCATCAATGCCAGCTTTAACCCAAGAGGAGACCTCAGATGCACAGTCTTCAACAGGAAGACTAAAAATGTTGTTCCAAGGGATGTCACACAGGAAGTTCCAGTCTGCTCTTTGGTAGCAGTATGATATTCTGCTAGTTTGGGTTTCTTGGGTTGAGTGGCAGTGGAATGAGATGTTGATGGAAACTACGGCGTGGTCAGAGTTTCTGAGAGAGCAGAGCTGCTTGGCGGTGCAAGAGTCTGGGATGGAAGTGAAGCAGAGGTTTAGTAGTGAGTTCCTTCCATTTGGGTTATTGGAGAAATGTGTGGGGAAATCCACCACTTGCGTAAGAGATTGGGTTATTGAAAAATTCATAGTGTGGACATCAGCAAGATTGGTGACAGAGTTTTCAAGCCACTTGGTGTGGTGGGCGTTAAAGTTACCAAACACAAATATATGGGCAGATGGAAGGGGAATGAGAGATTGAATCATTTATACTTATATATTTTTAGAAGACAAAACAGGATCACTTTCAAATATATTTTTCCTCTCTCTGATTGGTTAATATATGTATATTTCTTTTAAATTATTTTTCAATTGAAATATCGGTGTTGATCCTCATGCACAGATATGCAAATATGTCATTCTGTTTTAAGTTGTTGAAGAGATAACTTCCTGTTTACCACAAGATTATCAAACTAAACAAAATTTTAAAAAAAAGTATTTCTACCTTCCCTTGAAAGAACTTCCAAAAGATTTCTTAAAAAGTTAAGTGTGGTCTTTAATGAAAAGAAGCAAAGGGTAATTTATGTAAAATTCCACTTAAAAATATTTAAAATGTAAATTCAATATATTGACTGAAATAACAAAATTCTGTTCTAAAGTTATCAGAGAATTTCAAAGATAAAATTCTGCTGTTAATTCTTCAAAAATATTAATATTTTTGTTCATTCTGTATTGTGACTGAAAAACCTGGAGGGTTTATACATAATTTGGCCATTTACTTTTGTAAATTATTTCAAATATGAATTCAGTATAGACTGAAATAGCAAAAATTCTGTTTTAAAGTAGGTACCTCTAAGAATTCATTAAAAAAAATAGCATAGCATGAAAATTAAAGGCATCAAACTTAATAAAAACAAAGTTTTTATGACAAAATGTTTATGTTATTAAGTAAGAAGAAAGATCAAAGTCATTTTTCATTATTTTTAAAAAATTTTTAATTCTTTTTAAAACATTTGAAATTTTAGTAAAAAAAAAATCTTGATTGTTGTTTTTTTGTCAGTGGGTAACCAATTTTTTATCAGAGTTTACTATGGATAATGTAATTATCCATAATTACATAACTTTTTTTTCCATTGAAAAACACATTAATTTTGAAATTCTTGCAAAAATCATATGATTGTTGGATTTTAATGAAACTTTCATGACTTATATGCAAATAAATGGTGTTAATTTTGAAATCATTATTTTTATAAAATACTTGTAAAAATATTTTTCTTACATCTGTTACCTCTGCCTCCACATAAATTCATGAAATTTCATGAAATTAAATTTTGTATCAAAAATTTATTTTATCAGTAAAATGCAGGAATCCTTGGGCAATGTAAATCATCTCTTTTTTTTTCAAACAGCTGGTCATTTTCCTGAAAATCTGCTCTGAATAATAAAAAATGCAATAAAACTATGACATTATTTAATTAGATAAGGTTTTAATTGCTTTTAAATATATATATATGTGTTAAGGACATTACTGCTTGAAGAAAAAATTTTCAATGAATAATGATTTTTTACAAGAATAGTTTTTATTTTTACTTTTTTAATTATAATAATTTGTAAAATTTAAAAAATATTTTAAAAATTCTTCAAAGCCTTGTCACAGGTTATTAAGTGAAGACTATATTTACTGATGGAAAATTTAAAAGTTTGATACAAATTTTCAAGCCAAAAGATTTTTAAAATAATTTAAAAAATTTCTTTTTGTGTATAAGTTTAAAAATTTTTTTTTTTAAGTATTGTATTTTCTGTTACATTAAAAGGACCTGAATTCATGATTTCTTCCTCTTACAGAAAAAAATTGCACACTTATGCTAATTCTGGTCAACCATACTTAGCTGTCATCACTCACTTCACATGTCTGGCTTCACACCTCTGTGATTAAGAAATATATTTATTCTAAATTCAATTCTATAAACAAGTAATACTTGTGTAAATCAGATTAATTTAACTTTTAATTTGCTAATATTTAAAAAATAACATGTCACAGATTTACATTTATATTTTTGCAAGATTTTTAAAGCCAAAAATTAACTTTTTTGACCAACAATTAATGCGAAAAATGATAAATTTTGAAAACTCGAAAGAAGTTGGGATTCCAATCAATATGATTTCTGTTTGAAATAAACCAGAGTATTTTGCTCACTGGAAATAGTAAAGTTAATCATTTAGCTTTCAATTAAAATCAAAATGAAAGCGACAAGAAAATGTTTTCATTTTTAAAAAATCAATTTATTAAAACTTAGGTATCAAAAATGAGTTGAGGTACCTATTTTAAGGTTATCAGAGAATTTTAAAGGTAAAATTCTGATGTTGTTTCTTCAGAAGATATTAATATTTATTCAGTATTGTGACTGAACTAAATTAAAAATATGTTAGCTGTGCATTAACATTCAAAACTAAACAGAATTTATGCATAAATTGTCTTTTATTTTCTTGAAAAAATATTTTAAATGACAATTCTTTTTTCATAAAGAAATAATAGCTATCCAGTATTTAAGACTGGAGTTACTATATTGGAAAATTTTAACCTTGAAATTCTGCCATTCACTTTTAAAATTATTGTAAATGAAAATTTCCTGCAGAGACAAAAATTTTGTTTCTAAAAAAAAATTCTAACATCTAATGTAACTCCACTGTGTGAAATGATTGTCAACATTAAAACAACCTGGAGAATTTATGCATAAATTCGGCCATTCATTTCTTATTTTAAAATTAAATGAAAATTCTGTTTACATAAAAAAATAAAGTGTCTATCCAGTATTCAAGACTATAGTTACTATTGGAAAAATTTTTTAAATAAAATTTTGCCATTCATTTTTCTTAAATATATTTTAAATGAAAATTCAGTGTTAAGACTGAAGCAACAAGCAGTCTGTTCTAAATTAAATCAGAGAGATTTATAACTAAAGTTTTAACAATATTTTAGAAATGGACATCATTTTTAAAATGAAAAAGATATTCTCATTCACAAGTGTTGAATTGACACTACATTGAATTTAATAAGGCCAAATTCAAAATACTTATACACTCGCTGAAACAAGCTATACATATGTGGCTAGATTCTGTAGAATCTTTCATGGATCAGATAACTGATATATATTGCTTTAGATTTTGATATGGAAGATACTGGAAATTAAACTATTTGTGAAGCGGACTATCATTAATATGTTAAAAGTATTTTATGATCTTGTGTATCATTTTGTAAAGAAGCCTAATTGCTGGAACAATGATTCTGAACAGTGGAAGTATTAGTCTAGAGACTTTGTAGAAAATTCTGAAGTTTCTGATTCTGTTGAAAGCTGACATGAAGATTGAAAATTTTGAAATTTCTGACACTGATGAAATATCTAGGGTTTGTGCCTTGTGTCAAACATAACCGAACTCCCTACAACTTAAAGGTTATCAGAATCATCAGAAGGTTGAAGGTTGGAAGAAAAAGAGTATTTTGTTTGTCTGTTAAAGTAGAATTTTATTAACAGAACAGAATAACATCAATTTGTAGGAGTTAAATGTTCAAATAGAAAATGTAGTATGGAGTTAAGTGAATCCAGAGTTCTAGTTGTAAGTAGCAGAAAGTATTTATGAAGAAAAATTAACAGGTTATTAATAAAGTCTGTGTTCCTTCCTTTTTTTAATGGCCGGTGAGAAAGTGAAAAGGATAATTCTAAGGATAAGCCTAATTTTCTGCATAAATAGAACTTAGGCTAGAGGATGTAAGGAGAAGACTTTTGACAGTAAGGGGAAAGGCAGATCAACAACATCAAAAAAGACATTTGACATCAAGAAGAGAACATCAAAGAAGGCCAGCTGATGAGAGACAAAAAGTTCAAGGGAATATTCTCCTGTGGTTGGACAGCCAAGAACAAAAAAAAAAATTCTAAGAAATTTTTGCTAACATGAACTGCATTTAACTAATAAAACAAATTTTGTCTACAAAATTTAATTTCTTGAAATTTCAGGAATTTATGTGTGTGTGTGGGTGGGTGGGGGGTAACAGATGTAAAAAGAAATACATTTTTACCAAGATTTTTTTAAAATAATGATTTCAAAAATAATTTCATTTATTTGTGAATAAGTCCTGAAATTTTCATTAAAATCCTACAATTATTTGATTTTTACAAAAATTTTCAAATTAATGTGTTTGTCACTGGAAAAAACTCTCGTAACAATTTGGCTACCCGTTAACAAAATAAAAACAAGATGTTTACCAAAATTTGAAACGTGTTAGAAAGAATTAAAAACTTTTAAAAAATAATTAAAAAATACTTTTGATCTTTCCTCTTAATAATAACATAAACATTTTGATGGAAAAAAGTTCGTTTTTATTAAGTTTAGGACTTTTTTTTTTCATACTATGCTGTTTTTTCAGCAATTTAACTGAGGTACCTAGGTGAAGTTAAAAGAGACTTTTATGACATTACTATATGTCCAAGAGATGCTAGTGGAGCAAGTAAAAGTAGTTTTTTGCATTTTTTTTCTTTGTTTTCTTGTATTGTTTTCTTTTTTTGCCATTTCTTGTATTGTTTTCTCTTTTTGCCATTTTTCAAAATCCTTGTCCCAAGTTTTAATTTTTTTCATATTTTTTATGGTAATCCTTTCTATCTGAATTTGATGATAAAGAGAAAAATTGAAATTTTTGTGCAAACTTTGTATTTGTACCTTTCTTCATAATTGTATAATAAATGTGTCTTCCTTTTTTAAAGAGTTACACAGTGGTTGTCTGTTTTTTGTTTTGTTTTGTAAATTTGCACCTATTTCTTTTCCTACTCAAATAAGTTTTTGTGTCTAGTACAAGAACTTGGATTTGCTAGGAATAAAAATTTTTATAGTTTGTAAAAATTGACAGGTGTATGATGTGGAGAAAGTTCATACATTTAATAATATTAGTCACAGTTTACAGGTGAAAAGGAAGAGCAAGCATATTGGTTTTGAGAAGCTGGTATGTAATTTCACTTGTTGGAGAGTATTTTTTTTATAGCTAACTGGCCTCAGCCTGCCTTGTTTAAAGAGAGTTGAATATTATAGATTTGTGTAGTCAAACTGACATTTTTGAATTGACTAACTACTACCTGTTGCAAAACTTCATATTTATCTACTTTTAGAGGATAAAGATGTGAAGGTTTTTAAATTTTAAAGCAATTCTTTTTTTTTTGTCTTGTAATCAGTTTTTTATGTCCACTAATTTATTGTTGGTGGATGTTTTTGTAAAGCCTGCTGTTTTGATATGTATGTACATCATCTTTTTGTGAAGTTTTTTTTTACATATTGGCTATTTTAATTAAATTTTTAATATTACTTCTCTACATAGTCACACCTAAGGTATACAACACACATCAATTTTGCATAAATTTTATTGAAGGTTTGATCAGTACTTCTCACCCAATACATTTATAAAAGTCTCCATGCTATCATGGAAAGATCTAATGAGATCAATAAAAGGGAGTGTGCAGTCCAATTTACCCAGAATTTTCTACAGCTTTTCTAATCCTTTGGTCAAATCCTCAAAGACTTGATATAAGTTCAGATGTTTCTCTAAGAATTTCGTTTGGACTTGATAGGCAATAAAAATAATGTCTGCAGTTTTACTATTTGCCTTTAATCTACATTGCGACTCTCATAAAATAGCATTAGAAATTAAACTATTCAATTTTATCAAAAGGATAACATTCCAGCAGCTATCTTTGTAATTGTCAAAAATTCTATTAATGCCCTTATATGTACTTCCAGTCTTTAGGGATTTCTCTCTGCCAGATATTATTGATCACACATGCATTATTTCTATAATTACCAGCATACTGAAATATTTCTGCAAAAGTTTAAACTTTCCCAGCAGTTTTAACCAAATTAAGCCCATGAATAAGTCTCTTTAAGTTCTATCCTCTTCTACTTTATATTAATGATCTACCTACATTCTTAGAAAATGAATAAATATATATATATATAGATGATAGCACAGTTTATGGGCATACCTCCAAAACTCTAGATAACAAAAGCATGATAGCTGCTCTCTTCTGACCTAACTCTAACAGCTCAATTGCGGGTGGAGACTAGTTTGTAACATTCATTATCTCCAAGACCAATCTAGTAACATTTCATTATTACTCTGAATTTTCTCCAGTCATGACAAATGGTCATATTTGTAGAGTGTCAAAGTGATGAATGTAAACTGTTTCAAGAGCTAGCTAATTACTGCTTTAATTGGTTTGATTATACTGGCCTCATTAACATACTACTAGCGCCTTGTACATGGACGTATTAGTTCAACAGCATTGGGGGTCTACTGGTGTTGTGTCCAAGGATGTCCCTCTGTATGATACGTCCAATAGTACAGTAAACTAAATTGCCTTGAGCATCTATTTGGACTAAAGCTCACTCTAAACCTTAAGTGGAACTCATACATAAGATCAATCACTAAAGATGCTGGAAAATGGTTGGTTACTTGTTCTACTCCAGGAAGTACCTGACTTCTTTTGCTATATTATAACTTTACAAGTGTCAAATCAGAGCAAAAATAGAGTATTGTTCTGGGATAGCTTCAGATCTTACATTGCTGAAGAT
The DNA here is from genome assembly GCA_037127315.1 of Ascarosepion bandense. Lineage (NCBI taxonomy): Eukaryota > Metazoa > Mollusca > Cephalopoda > Sepiida > Sepiidae > Ascarosepion > Ascarosepion bandense. The sequence continues at coordinate 460,604 of JBBBDQ010002507.1, forward strand.
CCTCTCTCAGCATACAGATCCTCCAGAACTACTGCTTCCATTTCTGAATGTATCCTTTCTGGCACAGAAAGTTTTATACTCCCCAAAAATATCAGCAGAAACTGAATAGCCAGCCCTGGTTCATTCAAAATATGCTGCAGCCATAGCTCATCATTACTACTACCACAATATCTATCACAGAGAACAGTGTACTAGGACTCTTGCTGGATTCCAAACTGCCTACATTTATTGCGAGAGTGTTATTGAAAAGACAAAGTGCAGGTAGGTACAAGTAATCCAAACCAAGCTGAAAAGCAAATGACCTAAATCTTGTGACTTCTGGAAAAGTTATAACCAAATTCTCAATAGAGGTTAGTGCCTACTATCATAAATAACCCTAAATTTATTTGATCCTTATCAGATAGTGCAAAGCTCTTCATAAAGATCATTACCTCTAACCCCAAGTTGATCTGATCTCTCCTCTAACCTAGCTTGGGGATCCTCTTAATTTCCATCTATCACAATGAACATGTTTTTTTTTTAAGGAGCTTCCCTTGTCTTGAACACCAATTGGAACTTAAACTCAGCCCAGACCTCAAAAGGAATTCATATATATATATATATATATATATATATATATATATATATATATATATATATATATATTCAATGTTAAAGATGCTGAAAAAAACGAGAGCTCCCTGTACTACTTTAATAAGTACCCAACTTCTGTTGATATGCTCTGATCAGGTTGAAAATGTAGAAGTGCGGCTATATATTAGCTGGAGCTGTCCCGTCTTCACTTTTCAGTCTTGATAGACTGCAAAAACATCTACATAGCCTGGTGGATGAAGAATTGTTTTACACCTTACAGCCCTTTTTCTTACAGCTGAAATGTTGCAAGCCTTTAACTGCTCTATTGCTATTTCTATAGAAAATGTTCAGACAAACTACATTCCTTAGTTCCACCAGTTCTAACTCTCCTACCTATGACTGCCATGCTATGTATATTGAGACTAACCACCTTCATTCTCTTCGTAATTCTTTAGTAAGGAGTAAACTTACATATATAGATGAGCTATATTCTTTAGTTCTACTAGTTCAGACCTTCACAGCTAGAACCTGTCAAGAGGATGTTTCCCTTTTTCCTATGATCGTAACTTCTTCAAATCTAGGGTCAACTTATTTATCTTTGAGTATTGGCTTTTTACATATTTCTCTTATAAAATCACAACAGCCTCATTCAGTAACCCTCTACCTTGAGTCACTTTTGGGCTTTGTATTGGGTAAATAATGCAATAAATATGTTAATTTTCTCTAAGCTCAGAAGGGTATTGATTTCCTGAATCAATGATCTCTGTGGAATACTATCTAAAGCTTTTTGGTTCACTTGAAATTTCTTATTAAGTAATTTTTTAAAATGTTTTTACTATTTATCTGCAATATTGTCCATCTTTGTCAAAAGCACTGCACTATTTTTTGTTCCTAAAGGTACTACTCTTTTTTAATCAAAAGCTTATTTTAGTAGGTTATAAAGCACCATGTTATTTTTTATTCAGCAGCCATTTGAATTTCAATACATATATACATACTAACACCATGAAATGAACAATCAATGAAATCAACATGGAATTAAAAGATCAACACAATGCTGCAATATTCTATTCCTTAAAATTTATGATGCTAAATAAATAATGAAACATTAGATTTTCTTACATGTTTCTAAAGACCTGGAGAGTGATACTTTAATTCTAGCCACACAGAAGAATTAATCCATTTTGGAAATAAACCCCATTATTTTATAGGCATTATATATATATATATATATATATAAACAAATGAAAAGTGTATAAAGCTGCAACTGGACTCTGATACTTGGCTCAATTGTTAATTTGTTCAATTGACATGAATAAACATATTCAACTGTGACTTTATTTTATGTTCTTTTTGTACAACAAACCAGCAAATGGCCTGATTCAAAAGACAAAATAATTTTATTTTATTGTTTTAAGATGACTACTTAATGTTTAGTTTTTCTAGATCAACATACAGTAAGATGTCATATCTAACTTCACTAGCAAAATAAGAAGAATTATTACAAAGTAAATAGATGAATGAAAGTCAGTTTATTTAAAACTTTAATCAGGAAGTAAGTAAAACAGCTGTAGCTATTATAAGATTGAATATCTTTGTCATCTTCAGCTTAAAAAATCAACACGAAATGACAAAACAGAAACTGCTTATTGACAAAGAGATTGAAATAGATCTGTACCGATTATTACAAGTGCATCATGAGTCATTATGAAAATCTATATAAATTAATTCAAATTCAAGTTGAATTTGTTGCATTCACTTATACTCTTGGAAAATTCTTCTCCCTCCAGCTAATAGAGTTAAATAGCATGACAGATTGGGTTGGCAACCAATTTACTGCAGAAAGTGATGGCAACCTATTGTGAAAAAATCTTCTGCCTAGTCTTTCAAGACATGATTGCCCAAGTATGTATCATGTATGACACTTAACTGACTGATATAAATTAAAAATTTGATAAAACAAATTTTATTCTCTTAAATTTTAACATGCAGACATAAATTGACCAACTTCAAGCAAAACTTATTTTTTATTGAATATTAGTAATGAAACATGATATTCCAACTTAGAAGAAATCAACTTAAAGTAGAATTTAGTCAGCTTATTATTTATATACAAAGGTAACATTTATACACCATTAAAAACTTATATAAAATTATCATGTTACAAAGTTTCATTTTACTAACATCTACCTTAATTTATTTAAATTCTAATATTTTTTACCTAACACTTTAAGTCTTTATAAATAATGTTGATTGAAAGCTTTAAGCATTTTTATACAGGTTTCAAATCTTCAAATAAATCTTTGAAAGAATTAATTTTTTTTTTTATTGCTGTAGTTAGTTCTAATCAAATAAAATAAAATAAACAAAAAAGTTGATTTTTTATCATTTGTATAAGGTAACAGCTGCTTCTATGACTTGGTAGTAGATTAAATGTTGATTTTTTTTTTGGCATATAATCACCTAAGCCTTTAACAATTTGATGAAACACTATCAATTTTTGTGCAGACTTTTAAATATGTGGGTTTTTTTTTTTTATTGCTAACAAAAAACGTTTTCACTGAAATTAATCATGAAATTAATGAATAATATATTTTTAAAGAAGTATGTTTTTGGTCATTTATAACAGATTGTCAAAACATTTTGTTCAAATTCTTGTAGAATTTTTCTATAAATTTTGGTGTGTTTTAAATGGAACCTATCAGATAATTTGTGCATTTAGCATTATATCAAAATGTTGTAAAAATTCATAGCATTGTATATTTAACCATAACTTGGAGAACTGAATTCATTAACTTTATGAATTGAACACTGATTCACTTATATTCTACAAAAAGCATTGTATTTAGATAAGTATTTTTGTGGCCTTGTTTGAACTTCTACATATTTATCATAAAGTGAAAAGTGAATTAATTTTTTTTGAATATAACAAATTTCTTTTTTATATGCAGAGGTTTTATAAAGTTCTAAATTTTGACCTTCATAATAAAGTGTTCATATGCTTGAAATCTGTATATTGTCACAGAGCTGATTATGGTAACTGACTTTGCGAACTTATAAGGAAAGGTAAAGTTACACCAAAAAGGCTAGGATGACAAAAACAAGATATCAGGTAAAAAATTTGCCTTAGTCTGACAACTTTTATTTATGTTGTTTTACAGTTCAAAACGATCATTTGGGTTGCCGCGGGACTATTGTTGATTGAGTGGTATCCACCGCTCATAGCCTTGAGTTGTTGGTGCATGTGGTTAACAATACTCAGGTCAGGAAATAGGGCCTCTGTTGCTAGTTGTTGCTGCATCCAGTGGATAAGATTGGTCCATCACGTAGTTGGATAGCATAGATTGCACTGTCAAAGTGTGGTTTTGTCTGTTTGACTGGCATGTAGACTATGTTAGCAGTCAACTGTTGATCCAGTAAGGTTACTATGATGGAGGTTGTTGTTGCATCAATCTGGACTGGTCACTGGAAGTTGCTGCATTGGGTTGATAGAACGTAAAAATAGATTTTCCTGCCCTAAAAAGAGCAGTTGCAGTGACTAGAGGAAAGACCTGTTGATTGACCTGAAAAGGACAGTTGCTTTTGTCCTGAAAAGAACAGTTGTGGTAGCAGTGGTAGTGATTCGAGGTATCAAGCAGTGGCACAACCGTCATTATTATAACAAAGGTCACGGCAGTGGTCAGGTCCCTGAAATGGCATAACATCCTTCCTTTGCCTATGTGAAGTAGCTACTGACTTGTTTGCCTTTAGAATGCTCCTTTTATATGATCCTGTGTACATTACAATTTGTGTGAGCTTCATTTTTGTTTTGCTGAGTCATGGTCATGTGATGTAAAAACCAGAGCTTTTTGTAGTAAGTAGCCTGAGGCTATGATAATATGTATGTGTGTAACTTAAAAAACATTTTGAGTAAAGCAAAGAATAAAATGTCAATAAACAGGTGAATAACTAAAAATACAATTTGATTTGTATGGGTACACACTACACAGTAGTGAACATCTTGAAAGACAGGAAATGAATCTCCTTTTTCTCTGATGTGTATTGTTTATGTATGAAAGTAACAAGCAGATTTGATTGTTAGCATATGGCTTAGGGCATAACTGATTTTTTAAAAATTAATTTTAATTTCTAACATTGTTAGTTGAAAGGAATTTAAATTATTATAGATGTTAGAAAGATTAAACTTTGCAACATGATAATTTGATATAAGCTTTAAATGATGTGTAAATTTTATCTTTTTCTGTAAATTATCAGTCAGTCAGTTAAGTGCCATATGTGATACATGCTTGGGCGGTCATGTCTCAAAAGGGACATGACTGACTGGGTAGAAGATTTTCCCGCAGTAGGTTGCCAATACTTTCTGTAGTAGACTGGTTGCCAATCAAGGCTATAAAACCCAATCTGTCCTGCTATTTAACCCATATCTAGAGGGAGAAGCAACAGATTGATACCTTTCCCAAGGGTATTTGCATGTAAGTGAATGCAACAGATTCGACTGGAATTTGAACCCAGCTCTCTGATTTCTCGTTCTGAGCCAATATCCACTGCTCCACATTTCATTAATAATATTTAATATAAATAAGTTTTTGTGTTTGAAGTTGGTCAACTTATGAAATGTGTTTTAATGATGTGTTATGATTTAAGAGTGTAAAATTTATTTTCTTTGTCAAAATTCTTTATAAATTTTCATAACTGTTCATAGTGCACATGTAATCAGTACAAGCAACATTTATGAATTATTATTTATGTAAGGATTGCACTCATAAACAATTACTTGTTAGATCAGTACACCAATATTAATATCATTAAATAAATATTTATATTTACATTCATCATGAAGGAATGATTGTTGAATAGTTTTGTTAAAATGAGAAAGTTATTTCAGAATAAAAAATATATTCTCAATATATTATTTCTAAATTAATTGAAAATGAAAGCATGTTGGGAAGTAGACACAGAATAAAGGTAAAACAGAAAAAGAATGATATTTTTGTCACCTCATGTTCTGAGTGTTTTATGTTTGTAAAACTTTGGTTTTGCTTTTAAAGATTTGATTTTAGTTGATACTTCATGTTTAATTTTAAATAGGTTTAGATTAATTGGCCTTTACAAGACTGCCCAAACACCTTCTTGTTGCATTGAAACACTTGCAAACAACACTCTGAATTGTTGATGCATTTTTGTTTTTGACTAACTTGGAGCAAACACACTACCCACATTGAACACATCTTTCTCATTGACAAATATTCATGCAAAATGGTGAATATGCTGCCTTCTGGTATGTTTTACACCTCTGCTATCTCACACAACTTCAATTTATGCTTGGCCAAAATGAGTTTAGATTTTTTTGGTATTTGTCTGAGACAACTGCCGATTTTGAACACGAGCGTTCAGCATCATTTGTGTCTGTATGACTGTATTTAAAGTCAGCATACCACCTCTTAACTGTTGTTTCAACAGAGTCCAAATAGCATTTATCAAGCCATTGCTTTGCTTGAACAGTGTTTTTTCCCATCAGAAAACAATGCTTTATCAACACATAAAATTCAGATTTTTCCATCATTTTGAAAATTAGAAACAGTAGCTTCACTTAAATAACTGTAATTTGTAAACTAATAATCTGATTGGACCCAAATTTTGTCACATGCTATTTGAAGGTTAGTACTTCATAAAAATCATTGATTTTTTATTAGTGACACCATCTATATGTCAGGCTCTGGACTTACCCAGTGATGTACTAACAATTCTTTTTGGGATATTGTAGCACTAAATTTTGAAATGTATTTTAATAGTGGATTTGTGAGAAATCTACAAAAGACTACTAAAACTGATGCTAATAATAAGGAAAGAAAAGTTTTTAATCAATATTGATTTTTGTCAGTGAATAGAAAAAATTGATTTATTTACTTTTATTAAGTAAGAAAAGATTAAATTTACATGTACTTTTTGCTTTATATTGCTGGGCAAGATGGTATGACTATCAATAAACATCACTGATGACACCTAAAGGTTTATCATTGCTATATATATATATACATATATATATATATATATATATATATATATATATATATAGGAAAAACTACTAAAAAGTTGTAAGTTTAAAAATGTATTTTTTTGACAGTATTTGTTTATTTCTATAATTATATTTGATATTTCAGACCAGCCTTGACTCTTCATCAGAAACAAAAACGTATTTCGCGAGAGTGTTTGTGGAGAGAGATTTTTTACATCACGTGACGCAGAAAGCAACAGATTTTTTAAAAAATATTTGTAAACCTAAACCTAAACCTATCTTTAATAATATTTATAAATTTTGTTTTAGAGAAAAATTTTTTAATTGTATCTAAAAAATGTTTAGCTATTGAAATATTTATAAAGATTCAAAACACCTAAGTCCCTATTTAACCCTAGCTTGTGTGTATTTAATTTTAAAATCCAGTATTTTTCTTTCTTTCTGCGTGAGTGTGTAGAACTAAACTCAGAGTCTATTAGTAAACATTTGCAATTTTATATATATATATATATATATATATATATATATATATATATGATTTCTTTTTAATTTCTTTTAAATTTTAAAATAATTGTTTTAGTTCTTACTTTGACCTGTTATTTCAATATTTCTTCATCCTTTTCTTTCTCTTTCTCCCTCTTTCCTCTTTCTACTCTTTATATCACACACACACACACACACACACACACACACACACACACACACTTATAATTAAAATGTAATTATTGGTGAAATGCCTGAAAAAAAAAAAACAAGCCACAGCCTGGTCGAGAATAAGCGCACTAGTGCAGGTGCTTTTTTTAAAAAAATATTTTTGAACTTATTTTATTCATGTGTACAAATATCAAGAAATGTTTTATTCCAAAGAAAAATCAGCAGTGAATCTAATGGAAGATTGGAGAAATATCAAAAGTAAATTCCCTTGCTTCATCACCAAAAGAAAAAAAAAAAAAGGAAAATTTTTTTATTGTGTAGTTGTTATATTTCTCTATTTGAAGATAATTTTTTTTATTATATAGTCAAGTCTAGGAACATGCCTTAAGTTAGACAAGAAGAGTATATGTGCAAGTATTGAAGCATGAAAAAAGCTTTTCACACACCCTTGTTTACGCCAAGTTTTTCAGGTTAAATAATTCCCAAATATACATGCTTGCAATTTCTTCTGTAATGAACATACAACCCAACATGCAAAAATTAGGGTGAGTATAGACACAAACCCTACACCATTATTAAAACTTAAGAAAATTGTTGTGGATTTATGACATATGTGGATTTATGACATGTTTAAAATTAAGAAAAATTTGTGAAAATTTTCAAGTATAGGACAAAAGGGACTTCTAGTGTTCAATCTAGAATGTGAAAATCTGTCACAATTATATATATATATATATATAATAATCTGTATATTAGTACACTGTTTATAGTGCCTAACTATACTGTAGATAACATATCTTGCACTCTGGTCTTTTCTCATATGCAGTTTATTATTTTCTAGCTTTGAATCTGTTGGGATTGAAAACTCTCTCTCTGCTTAAGGCTCAAGACCAAACTTTACCAGAAATTAAATATATTACCTACTACTGTTGACAGTGCCCATCTTACATTTGATTCTTTGTGAGAGTATTATTGAATATAGTGGTAACAAAACTGAAAAATAGGAATATTTTTGGACAGGGAATGTTATCTTTTTATGAAATTGTTGAAAATTAAGAATAACTGTTTTGTTTGTTTGTTTGTTTTTTTTGTTCTTTTTCTTAAGTGTTTATAAGCTTATATGATTAAAATTTCAGTTTATATGATTCACCCCCTTTATTTTACTAAAATATACAACTATGTGTTCTTTCCCTCAAATGCAAAAACGTTTTGTTATTTCTGTTTTACAAGTCATGCATTTAATAGTTTAACATGTCTATACACTTATTTAACAGCAGTTTAATTGACTAATATCCAACTGATAATATGTTTTAAAAGTAAAATTAATGCTGAATGCATTAATACTATAGTCAGTGGAACATGGCTTAATTACCCACCACTAACTTTTAATGCATTTCTATTGTAAAATTATATGTTACCTTTAGTAAAATAGCATTACATTTACATTATACAAAATATCTGTATTCTTTCAGTAATACTTATCATAACACTAACAATCATTTTACTCCTTAATTTTCATTTTTTAACAGTAAATTTAAAAGCATTTGCATTATCCATAAAATATCTCTATTCAGAAAATAAAAATTGTCTGAATTTATGTTTGCTGACTATGCTTTTTTATTTCTTGATTTTGAATGCAGATTAAGTAGTGTGAAAAATTGCTAAAATTTTCTACTGAAATTTGCCAAAAAGTTAAAAAATGTCAAATTTGGTGATTTAATTCATATTACCTTCTCGCCAGAATTATTTAGTACAAAAAATGATGAAAGCAAAGTTAGGGAAGTGCTATAAAATTAGTGGATAATAACAAAGAAAGTGAAATTTTGTGTAGCCCCAGTCAAGGTTGACAATGGATGTTACTCTTTTTTTTCTTTGTTTTTTTTTGTTTTTCTACTTATTACTGCTAGGGTAGTAGTTTTGATAAGTGGTTAAGGACTTGTTCATCAACTTTATTCTGTCAGCCATCAAGCCATGCAAAAGGTATTTTTTATTAAGATAACATACGTGATGGGACAGCATATAGGGATACCTCTATCTCAAAGAACCTCGTATTAAATAAATATGAAGAGCTTCTAATAGAAATCTCAGTTTTTCTTTCATCATTATTATTTTTTTGCAGATAATTGTTACTTTACTCTGCACACCCTTGTTTATACAGGGCGCGATGGGTAAATTGTCGCCATTTTATATTTTTACTTTTGCGTGTGTGCATTGTTTGTTTTTTGTTGATTGCATAGTAATAAAAGGTCAATTGAGCACCATCTGTGAGGAAAAAAAAGTACCATGATGCAATTAACTTCAACAGAAATCTGGAAATGGTATGCTGTACTGTTTGACATTCACACCGAAAGCTAAATATGAAAATTTCAGTGTGTTTGGGTGTCAATTTAAGGACAGTGCAGTGGATTTGAAAAAAGTTGGATGATATATCCAGTCACCATCATGGTGTTTGAAATGATCACATGGCGATATCATTCCTTCATTCATTCTTCCACAGGGTCTCATATGTAAATTATTATTCTTGAACTGAATTTTAGTTAATGAGTGTCATTAATGAAGAACTATAAGATTGAACCTGCTAGATTTAGTTTTCCAACAAGAGTTGGTAGGGCCTGGATTTGATGCCTTTGTTGGGTCAGTTGACTGAGGTCACAGATGTTGATGCTGAGAGTTTGCTGGGCATTGGTAGCTGGTCCGTTTACTGTGATTTTGTCTTAGGCAGTTATGAATGGCTTTCATAAAAACAAATCTTTTTTTCATGTTTTTTCTTTGGTGGCAACATTTGTGATTGGCTTCTTTTATGTTGTATTTTATATTTTTGGTGTGGATTTGTTTTGTGGGCCAGATGTGATGCTCGAAGTACCTGCATAGAGAACAATTTTTTTATTTTTGGTTTTGTTTTTTTAGTGTTCATATCCGGCTAACATGTAAAGTAAATCAGAAAGAGATATAATTTAAAGTGGAGTATAACAACCAGAACTTAAACCTGCTTATCACCAAATCCAAATTGCTGATAATTTTAAAGAAATCACAACTATAAGCACTACTTGAGTTTACTTAGATGGAACTGAATGCTGCACAAAGTAAGAATGCTAAGTGTCATATTTCAGAAAGCAATAGAATATGTTCTAAGAGGGGACATAAAAAATATGATTTATATCAAGATATGTTTGGTGGCAGCCAAGAAAAACAAGTTGGAGTAAAAAAACATCAACAATGTACTAAACAGATTAAGAGTAAATGTGTATTCAATTTTTTTTTTTATCGTTTCACTCAAATCAAGGTAATAAACCCACTAAGACACAAGGTATTACAGAGTGTGAAAAAATTTGATAGAAAACATTAAGAAGAAAGAACAATAAAATGATTTAAGGAGACAGAAGATAATGATTAATATTACATTTAATTTCTGAAGATCAAAGTTGACTAGAAAGCAAGAAGTTTGAAGAGAATTCCACAAGCAAGAAATTCAAAAGAAACTGTTAGCATAAAACTTATGGTTACATCTAACCATTTCAACTGTAAAATGATGACACCTAACAGCCAAACTAGTATTGCATTTAAATACATAATATCTAGGTACCAAAGAGGAAAGCTTATCAAAACAATTAGCATGAAAATATTTATAGAAAACACACAGGAAAGTTATTTTGTGTTAGTGGAAAGGTGACTGAAACTGTGATGCCAAGTTAGGACTGATAATATTGCACATTCTTTGGATTTTAACAAGAATCGTTGATTATATAGCAGAAGCACCAGACCAGATATGGCAAATATATTCAATGCTTTAGGGAACTGTAGACTTACTTTTAAAGGTGTAAGAAATTCTGGCATAAAATTGTTTAGTAGGACAATGAACCAACTTACCTAGCAGCTTACCTAGTAATTGATTCAATATAACATTCCATTTCATGTCAGTGAAAAATTTTAACCTGAGAAGTACAATGAATGATTCTCCTAGAATCTATGATGATAGAAGTAAAAAAAAAAAAGCAGTTTTGTTTAGGACATATTAAAATTAACAAGCCATTTCTTGTCCCAGTTAACAACAGATTGTAGGTCATTTTCAAAATCAGTTGCTAATTTGACTTTAATGAACATATTAAATTTACCATTAAGACAAAAGTAAATAGTTCTAATCAGCATAGATACTGAGTCAAGAACTGGTGACAATGGGAAGGTTGTTGATGAAAATTAGGAACAAAATAGATTCAAGGATAGAATCCTGTGGGACACCCTCATTAATGTAAAATGATCTAAAAGTGTAGCGATTCAAGATAACTTTCATTTCATGATTTGATAAGAAAGATTGCATCAGATCAAAAATTCATCCAAGGATATCATAACCTTTCAACAATGAAACACATCAGCAATTGACCTAGAGAAGCAAAATCCATATTGTTTATCTGAAAGAAGATTCTATGAGGTGAGATGTTTAACCAATTTGGTGTTTGTTAGAATCTTTAGGACTTTGCCAAAAAGGGGTAAAAAAATAATCATTGGAAGGATCAGATGATTTGCTCAAGTTTTTAAAAATGGAAACTGCAGAAAAACATTTCCAACAAGCAAGAAAGTAAAAAGCAACAAGGCATTTATTGTAGAGTTTAGAGAGATAACTGTGAAAATTCACTTTAGAAAAAAATGTTTTAGATACCAAATTTTGAAAGATGAATTTTTACCAGACTAAAGTTTAATACAGACAATATTAAATGTGATTGCACCTAACAATAAAAAGATTAAAATCTTTTTTAGGTTTAGTTAATTTTTATACTAGGTATTTACCAAAATATTTGAAATCAGTTGAATCTTTTACCAGTTTGTGTGAAGAAAATAAAAAAAACTTTGAATGTGAATAGATTAATATACAACAAACAGCATTTGAGAGTTTAAAAAATATCCTTAGTAAAAAAAAAACTCATTGTAAAGATATTTAATCCCAAAGATGATTTCATGTTAACTGTAGATACATTTTGCCAGATATATTTCTTGTCTGAGACTAAAAAGTCTCTCAATAGATGCCACTGAGGGCATTAAAAGTTTTTAAAGAGAATTTTAAATTCTGGAAAAGTCTTGAATCCTTCAATGATGGTAAATTTAGCAATGGAATAATGGCTTACTGGGTTTGAAATTGTGAAATACTTTGTTTCACTTTGAAAAAATTAATTCTCTGAGTCCTTGCTACTTGATCTGCTGCTGTTGCTGTTAGAATTCATTTTTACAATTTTTCAATGATTTCCTCCCAGTTTTTGAAGATGGGAACTAAAAATGCTATCAGCTTGTATCTGGGAGGGAAATCTTACATCACTTCTGCACAAAGGTTGCCACCAATGACTTACAAAATTTCAGCTTATCCTTTTTTGTTTTTAGAACTTTCTATAATTATTTGATATTCAGGATAAGGAATCCATCATATTCATATTTATCCCCGTAGAGAATGTTAAGTACTTAAGCTAATAGTTTCATAAATTCAAAGTATTTGGATATAAAGGGAATTTTACTTCTTTAAACCTCTCAAATTCAAATATGCCCATTAGAGAGTTTAGGTTGTCTTCATTTTCTTTCTCAAGCATCTCATAAAAGCTATTCTACCTGCATATAACTGTAACCTTAAAGCACAGTAACTTGCATTTTTCCTTACTTCATCTAACTTCTGTATTATTCTACACAGCTTGGCATTTGAGTAGATTGATAAAGTACACAGTGTATACTAAAGATGTTGCAGCATTTCTGGTAGAAATTAAATTGTGTTCTACATTGCAAAGAAAGATGAGGAGGAAGATGATAAACCTCTTCAGCGTCAAACTTCTAATTTTGTCAATTTACAATATTTTAAATGTTTCAACTTCAAAAATTCCAACATAATTCAATTTTATTTTTTTAAATCCTATTTTGGATTTCCAAATTGAAACATATGTCAGTCAGTCAGTCAGTCAGTCAGTTAATTTTCATATGTCATACATGCTTGGGCGATCATGTATCGAAAGAGACATCACTGACTGGGCCATTACTTTCTGCAGTAGACTGGTGGCCAACCAAGGCTATAGAACCCAAGCTGTCCTTCTATTTAACCCAAAGCTGGAAGGAGAAGCGATAGATTAATACCTTTCCCAATGGCATTTGCATGTAAGTAAATGCAATAAATTTAGGTACTTTTTGAATTGTCATCATTTTATGACATGTAAAACTTTTCAATTCTAGGACATATTCATTAGTAATAATGTTATCATTTTATTTGAAATGTTTTAACTTCAAAGATTCTGGTATTATTAATATTTCTATCATTTTGTCATATTATGGATTTCCTAATTGCAAGGTATGTGCTTTTTAATATTTTTATCATTTTATCTCATTTTGAAATTTTCCACATATTTATTTATACTAAAGATTCTAGCATTTAAATATTTTTATCATTTTATTGTTTTGCTTGATTTATCACATTTTGAAATTTCCTACTTACAGAACATATTCATTTTTACTAATTTTGTCACTTCACCACATTTTAACTTCAAATATAGTGGCATTGTTAATATTTCTTCGGTTTTCTTAAATTTTGTGTTTTCTTTGCAAAATATGTACTTTTTTTATATTAAATAAATTTTATCTCATTTGCAAATTTTTCACTTGTATGATATATTCATTTGAACAAATTTTCTTATCTTCCTATATTTAAAATTTTTCAACATTCATAATTCTGGTATTATTAATATTTCTATCATTTTGTCATATTTTTTAATTATCAACTTGCAAAATATATCATTTTTTAATACTTTTATCATATTATCTCATTTCAAAATTTTCTATATACTGGGTATATTTATTTGCTTTATTAATTTAGAATATTTGAAATGTATCAATTTCAAAGATTTCAGTATTTTTTATATTTTTATTGTTTTGTCTCATTTTGCATTTACAACTTGCAAGAAATGTGTTTTTTTTGTCAATTTATCTAATTTTGAAATATTTCTAATGCTAGTCATATACATTTGTTATAGTTTTATATTATTTGAAATGTTTCAACTTCGAAAATTCTGTCATGATTGATTTTTTTCACTATTTTGTATTTTCAACTTTCAATTTGCAAAATATGACTTTTTTAATGTTTTCATCATTATATCTCAAATGTTCCATATATAGGACATATTCATTTCTACCAGTATCATAATTTTACAACATTTGAAATGTTTTAATTTCAAAGCTTTCCACCTCTTCATATTTTTATCATTTTGTCGTTTTTAATTCACTTATTGCAAGGTATGTGCTTCTTTTGATTATTTTCTTCATTTTAACACATTTTAAAATATTCCACTTATAGGAAATATTCATTTTTACTAATTTTCTAATTGATGTAATGAATATGTGATGTAATGAATATGCATACACCTTGGTTCCCCCTCACAGTAATATGATTGACTGGTGTTAGCTATAAATGCAGACTAAGGCGAGTATGGTGATAGGTCTATGGATATAAGTCTATGTCTATGGGTCTATGTCTATAGGTCTATGTCTATTGACTATGCCTATTGCACAAGCATACGTCTCAGCATACTGCATACGATTGCAACAAGTATCGTCCATTACAGCTACTTGCTAGATTGTCCTACCTGGTTACATTTGTTAAAACTGCTTAGCTACTTCAAATAATATATATATCCCTTTCTGGGATATATCAGTTGGTGACAAAGAATTCATAACGATTTCACAAGACTAAAAAAAAAATAAATAAATAATACAGTTGACAGCACTTACTAATGAAGAATGTTAGAAAGACTCATTCGACACTTACAGAAAGTAAGTAAGTTTTTCCTTACTTTTTGTTTGAATGTTTATCAATGAGGAAGGTTAGAAAAGGAAAAACTCGAGCAACACTTACAGAAAGTAAGAAAGTGCCCCCACTCTTGTTTGGAAAAGTTTTGTGGATACATTGGCACAAATTGCTGAATTAACTAAGGTGTTACAAGTTACTTTACAGCAACAACAACTTATACAGCAACAATTCCAACAACAACAACAATTTATGCAGCAACAAGAAATGTTTGAACAGTTATTCAAGCAACAAGCAAAGACAATAAATTACTTCTGGAAGACGTATTATCAAGGACAGCAAAAGAACCGAGTTCTAGATTTTTTTCTTCAGAAGGAATTTCAAATTCACTCTCTGAATTTAAATATGACCCGATAGTGGGTCAACGTTTCCGGCTTATTTTCGTATATTTGAAACAATATTTATGAAAAGATGTGAACAATGGTCCGATGAGAAAAAAATCACTCTATTGTTGCAGAAGTTGGGAACAGAAGAAAATACAAAATACGTGAATTTAATCCTCCCAAAAGAAAACAGAAGAAATTACATTCAGTGAAACAGTAGAAATTTTGTCGAAAACTTTGATAAAAGAGATAGTCTATTTCATACACGATACAAGAGTCTAAATATCCTAAAACAAGAAGATGATGATTTTGTCATGTATGCAGGTATGTTTCATGCACAGTGTGAGGCGTTTAAATTTAAAAAATTGTCAAGCGACATGTTTAAGTGCCTAATTTTTGTGCAGGGGCTAATGACACTGAAGGACAAAGAAATTACATCAAGAATCTTCAATATCATGGAACATGATTTGAAGATTAAGCTACAAAAAGTAACAGAAGAATGTCAGCGACTTATAAACATAAAAAGATAATACTCAGATTGATGAGAAGAGCATTTTGCGAGTACAAATTGAAAGACAACAGAAGTGGATACAGAATAAAGAAAGAAAAATGATATGCAGTTCGTGTGGAGGACAGCATATAAAGAAGGATTGTTTCTTTAAGGATAAAATATGTTTTAATTGCAGGTGTGTAGGCCATAGAGGTTCTCATTGTCGGGTAAAACAGAGAAAAGTAAAATCAAAGTCGCAAACAAAGATGAACATAGTTTGGTCGAAAAATGAAATTGTGGAGAGTAAAAGAAGAAAATACCTCAATATAAAAATAAATAGGCAGACCATAAAATTATTACTCAATTCAGGAAGTGATATCTTGCTAATAAATGAACAAACATGGGAAAAAATTGGTAACCCACCGTTAACTAACACAGACAAAATTGCCTTAAAAGACTTAAGTTTAAAGGTGAATTAATGGGGAAAATTCACAAATCGAAAGTGTATGTACTCTCTGGTTCAGTAAACCTCTTTGGTTTAGACTGGACTGTATTGTTTAACTTATGGAAATTACCGGTAAATGCTTTCTGTAACAAAGTTAACGTCATAGAGAATAGGACGAAGAAAACAGAAAGATTTATTACGGATTTGAAAAGCAAATTCCCTCGTATCTTTTCAGAAGGACTAGGTCTGAGCACAAAAACAGAAGACAACTTCGATTTGAAAGAAAATGTTAAACCAATTTTGGGATCAAAGAGAAAAGTACCATTTTCGGCACTAGACACAATAAATGATGAATTAGAAAGGTTGGAGAAACGGGGTGTAATTTCAAAAGTCGCCTACTCAGATTGGGCATCTCCAACCGTATATATAAAAAAGAAAACCCGAAAAGTCAGAGTGTGTGTTGATTTTTTGATGATATATTCACTAAATTAAACGGAGGTAGAGTGTTTTCAAAGATGGACTTGTCAGAGGCTTACCTTGAGGTTAAAGTCAGTGAAGAATTTCAAAGTACCTAACAATAAACACACATAAAGGGATGTTTAAACTAAATCGTTTTCCATTTGGATTGAAAGTAGCTCCAAGCCTATTCCAGCAAATAATGGACACACTGTTGGCTGGTATGGAGTATGCAATCACATATTTAGATGATATTTTGATTAAAAGTGAAAACGAGGCCCAACAAAAAATGCATATTAGAGCAGTTTTACAGGGAATTAAGGAATACAGGTTCAAGCTGAGTGCTGAAAAATGGGAGTTCTTAAAGAAGATAAAATATTTAGGGTAGATCATTGACAGTAAAAGAAGAAAACTGGATCCAGAAAGGGTTGAGGCTATAAAAGATATGCCAGCACCTGATAATGTGGCTAAACTCCAGGCGTTCTTGGGATTAGTAAGTTACTATAGCATTTATATCCTGAAAATGTATGATATGAGAGCTCCTTTAAATAAGTTGTTGAAAAGGGTGCAAAGTGGATATGGTCGAAAGAATGCAAACACGCAGTTAAAAAAATAAAAAGATGTCTATTAGCAGACCTATCGTTAGTGCATTTTGACCCGAACAGGAAAATTATTGTAGCAGCCAGTAATGCCAGTAATGGGGGAATATGTGCGGTATTGCTTCATAAATTCGAGGACGGATCTATGAAGCCAATAGCACATGCCTCGAGAACATTACTGCCCGCGGAACGAAGTTACAGTCAAATTGAAAAAGAGAGTTTAGCAATAATCTACCCTGTGAAAAAATTTCATAGAAGAGAGTTTATTCTGCAAACAGATCATGGAAGAGAGTTTATTCTGCAAACAGATCACAAACCGCTGTTATCAATATTTGGAAAAAATAAAAGGAATACCAACTCACACGGCAAATCAACTACAGCGTTGGAGTGTAGTTCTATTGAATTATAATTTCAAAATAAAATATGTGCCTTCAAAGAAGCTAGGTCCCGCCGATGATTGATACCTGAATATATGGAACCATTGGAAGAAACGGTAATAGTGGCGCTAAGAGACAAAAGTGAATTGTCGAGTCTGGTATGCAGCACTATTAGAGAACTACCAGTTATGTGAAAAAAAGCTGTGGAGAATGATGATTTCAGAAACAGTGTAGAGGATGTCAACTAGCAGCAAAGGCTCCACTGGTAAAGATTCAACCATGGCCAAAGACATGTTCCAGGGACTCGATTACATATCAACTATGCAGGGCCCATAAATAAATCTTATTACCTAATTATAATAGACAGTTTTACTAAGTGGCCAGAAATTGTTAAGCGCAGACATCAAACTGCAACAAATACAATAAACGCACTTAATGACATTTTTAGTTGCTTTGGTCTTCCTAAAACTTTAGTCAGCAACAACGGAACACAATTTATGGGAAGAGAATTCAAGGAATTTTCTTCATCATTGTCCATTTATTACTTGACAAGACCAGTATATCAGCCAAGATTAAATGGACAGGCGGAAAAATTTGTGGACACTTTTAAACGAGCGTTAAAGAAAAGTCAAAGTGTGGGCACGAATGAAAGAAGTATTCAGAAAATTTTGGCAGTATATAGGATCACGCCAAACCCAAATACGACATCAGGATTATCGCCAGCAGAGAAAATATGCTCTGTTTTTGACATGATGTTGCCTAGTCTAGTGAAGAAAACTGCTAAAAAAGAAAACCAGATGACTAAAGCCTATAAGCCAGGTGACAAATTTTTTTTCAAAAATTTTAGGGCTGGAAAAATATATTGTGAAGAAGGAATTATAACCAAAAGAATTGGACAGGTCATATATGACATAAAAGGGGAAAAATTTCGGTAAAAAAGACATTGGAATCAATTGAGACCCAGACACACTGCAGACGTCACGGAAAATACCAAAGAAATTTCAATGGAAATCCTGTATGACACATTTAAAATTTCCGTTCCAGCAAGTCAACATTCGCCAATGGAGGACCTCAAGGCCAGAGGTACCAGTGTGTCAAACGCCACCACGGCAGGGAGGATTGAGGCGAAAAGACTTAGGAAAAGGTCAATCGATTATGTCCAGAACCTAAAAAGAGAAAATATTGAGGCTAAATTTCAAGGGAAAATTTAGTTCAGGAGGAGGTGATGTAATGAATATGCATACACCTTGGTTTCCCCTCACAGTAATATGATTGGCTGGTGTCAGCCATAAATACAGACTAAGGCGAGTATGGCGATAGGTCTACGGATATAAGTCTACGTCTATTGACTACGCCTATTGCATCAGCATATGTCTCAGTATACTGCATACGATGAGTACTGTCCATTATGGCTACTTGCTAGATTGTCCTATCCGGTTACATTTGCTAAACCTGCTTAGCTACTTCGAATAATATATATATATATATATCCCTTTCTGGGGCATATCAGTAATTTTACTGTATTGTGTTGTTAATATATAAACAATTTCCATTTTTTATTCTACCTAGTCAAAATATGTGCTTTTTTGATATTTTCATCTTTTTATGACATTTAAAAATTTTTCACACACTGAAAAGATTCATTTGTAATAGTTTCATAATTTTACAATATATGAATTGTTTCAACTTCAAAGATTCTGGCATCATTTATATTTTTATCATTTTTTCAGATTTCAAGTTTACAATTTGCAAGATATTTTCATTATTTTATTGCAATTTCAAATTTTCTACAAGCAAGCTATGTTCATTTATACAGAATTATTTTAATATTTTACCATATTGTAAATGTTTCACTTTTAAAGATTCTGGCTTTATTAATATTTCTATCATTTTGTCACATTTTTTGTGTTTTCAATTTGCAAAATATGTCATTTTATAACATTTCCAACATTATATCTTTTTTTCAAATTTTACACATAAAAGACATATTCATTTCTACTAGTTTTACTATTTTACCATATTGTAGAAATTTCAACTTAAAAAATTCAGAGGTAGTTTTCATAGTTTTATCACATTTATGAATTCCAAATTGCAATACTTGGGCTGAATTCGAGGTCCTCACATCCTCAGCAGACAAGGCTGAATGCTTTGCTCGCAGATTCTCGACCAATTTGAGACTGGATTTGTCAGGAGTATCTACACCCGACTTCCCACCTAGAACTGAGGCTGAACTGGATGACGTCCACATTACACCCTCGCTGGTTTCTAACATAATCTCAAAACTTGACCCTCACAAAGCGAGCGGAGGGGGCGGAATCCCAATCATAGTCTTGAAGAAATGAGCCCCTGATCTCTCCTCTGTCCTTTCTAAGCTCTACAACTTCTGCCTATCTGCTTCCTGCTTTTCTGCCTGTTGGAAGTCTTCCTCTGTAGTTCCTATATTCAAGAACACTGGAGAAACCTCGGACCCCGCAAATTACCACCCTATCAGCCTTCTTCCGATCTTTGGCAAAGTGTTCGAAGCCATTATCAACACCGAAGTGGTTCAGCATCTCACAGCCTCTCGGACAAGCAGTATGGTTTCCGCTTCACCAGGTCTACTGCTGACATGTTAACGACCATCACTGAGTATATATACCAGGCTCTTGACAAGAATGGCGAAGCCCGAACCGTTGCCTTGGGTATCCCTAAAGCGTTCGACAGAGTCTGGCATGCTGGCCTTCTACACAAACTGCGGAGCTATGGCATAACTGGACATTTGTTCGACCTAATCCAGTCTTTCCTCTCTAACCGCACACTGAAGGTGGTATTAAATGGACATGCCTCCCAGAACTACCATACGAACGCGGGTGTCCCTCAAGGCTCTGTCCTAGGCCCAACGCTCTTTCTGATCTACATTAATGATCTCCCCGATGCCATAAGATCCCAAGTAGACATATACGCCGATGACACCACAGTTTACTCTTGCCTCGATCAATGATCTGGTGTGGGCAACAAAGCGAACCTTGCTGCCGAGCTTGAAAAGGACCTCCAATCCGTAGTGAACTGGGGTAAGAAATGGCTCGTAAATTTTAATGTTTCCAAAACGAAGCTGCTATCAATTAACCATCATAGACAATTGCACCTACCTCCCATTAGCATGGAACAGGCTTGCCTCCCAGAGAGTAAAACACTACACCTCCTCTCAGCTGACCTCAAGTGGAAAGACTATATCGAATCCATTGCTAAATCCGCTGCTATGAAAGTTGGTTCTCTGTGCAGGGCCCGGAAGTTTTTCCCATCTGAATCTATCCTGCACATATATAAATCTACCATCTGCCCGTGTATTGAATACTTCTGCCACATCTGGTCGGGTGCCTCTGCTATTCTCCTCGGGGTTCTTGACAAAATCCAACGGAGAATCTGTAATGTGATCGATAAGGACTTGGCAGACCGCCTGCAGTCACTCTCTC
Organism: Ascarosepion bandense; assembly: GCA_037127315.1. Taxonomy (NCBI): domain Eukaryota; kingdom Metazoa; phylum Mollusca; class Cephalopoda; order Sepiida; family Sepiidae; genus Ascarosepion; species Ascarosepion bandense. Next base: position 481,811 of record JBBBDQ010002507.1, read on the forward strand.
ACCGGTGTGACGTGGCTTTCCTGTGCCTCTTCTATAAGTACTTTCATGGGTTCTGCTCCGATGAGCTTAGATCACTGGTGCCCCCTGGGTACGAATTTGCACGAGATACTAGATTAGCAACTAGGTCTCACCCTTTTACAGTGAAACCGATAAAATGTAACCGTAGTTTCTACTCCAACAGCTTCTTTTCTCGCACCTCCCGCCTGTGGAACTCCCTTCCACATACTTGCTTCCCCGACAGCTTTAATCTCCAGGAGTTTAAATGTAAGGTCAATAGACACCTCCTAACACACTACCACACATCCATTCTCTCAAACACTCTTCCCATCTACATCCTTACCCATCTATCATCCTCTTTCTGACATATCCTATATTTAACCACTGTTTCTCACCACCTTCCTCTATGTAATAGTGACAGTGGAATGCCTTGCTTGGGGTGAAATGATTATGAAAAATAAAAAAAATTCATATTTCCATCATTTTAACTCATTTTGAAATTTTCATACAAAGGACACATTCATTTGTACTAATTTTGACATTTTACTTGATTTTTAAATATCTAAACTTCAAACATTGCAGTATTGTCTATGGTTTCTCTCATTTTGGATTTCCATATTGCAAGATATGTGCTTTTATAATATTGTTATAATTTTAACTCATTTTGAATTTTCCAGATGTTTGACATATTCATTTGTACTGGTCTTAAAATTTTATAATAATTGAAAAGTTCCAATTTAAAAAATTCCAGTACTTTTTGTATATTTAAAGCTTTTTGTCATATTTTGAAATTTTCATTTCCTAATAATTCAAAATTTTATCTCATTTTCAAAATTTCAACATGCAGGTCATATTCATTTCAACTACTTTTGTCTTTTTACCATATTTTAAATATTTAAACTACAAAGATTCTGGTGTTATTTTCAACATTTTATCTCATTTTTTAAATTTTCAAATGCAGGATATATTAATTTCCATTTTACCATATTGTAAATTAGTCAACTTCTAAGTCTTCTGCATTTATAAGATTTTTCTTGTTTAATCACATTTTGTTTGTTGGATCACTGAGATGGCAATACCAGCACAATATCCATGTTAATGCATATTAAGTACAAAAAAGACAAACACAGCTGAGAAAGAACAACAATAATTAGAAAAAAAGGAGAGGTTAAGTTGTTAGAGTTGCAGAGAGCACATTCTGATAATAATCATCAATGACACTCTGAATTATTTACAACCTGCCAATGTGGGCCCAAGGAAGATGTGGCACTAGGCCAATTAATGCATGCAAAACTGAGCCCATAAGCTTGGACAAAATTCTTGTCTGCTTTTCCCCAGATGAGACTCTACTCTTCGGCAGAGCCTCGTCTGGGTTTCTCTCTGCCTGAAGGCAGAGAGTCCAACAAAGAGAATGACCGACACATGCAGTCCATCCTCTCAGACTGTCAATGATACTAAATCTTTGACTACTATTAATCTTTATTTATATAGCTATTTTGATCCACAGACCATTCCAGATTTGAGATCACTAGAGGGGTGTCAAGATATGTTTTTTAAAATTTACATAATTTGTTTTTATTTTTAAAATTTCTACATGCTGGACATATTCATTTGTGCTGGTTTTATCATTTTGAAACATAAAATTAAAGATTCTGACATTTTTTTTATATTTGTGACATTTTGAACCTTTTAGATTTCCAACATTGAAGATATGTGCTTTTTTATTATTTTCATAATTTTATTGCATTTTCAAATTTTCCATATTTGGGACATATTTATTTGTACCAATTTGGTAATTTTCACACATTTTAAAAGTTAAAACTTCAGTGATTCTGATATTATTAATATTTCTATTGTTGTGTCCCATTTTGGCATTCCAGCTTGCAAATAAGTATTTTCAACTTTTCCACCTGAAAAACATATTCATTTCTTCCAGAGTGATCATTTTACATTATTTGAAATTGAAGAAAATTCTTTTTCAATGAATATTTGTGATTGAATTTCTTCTGTGAAAATAGAAACTCCCTCTGTATTTTTAAAAATTGTTTCAGCATTTATACTATTTATATTGTTCAGACTGTTGTCCTCATCTTTGTTTTGATATTCACATTGTTTTGGCCATTGTACGCTATGACCATTTTCAGGTGATTGGAAGTTATAACTGAACCCTTTATTTTGTTCACTAGGGTAGATTGTTCTACTTCCATGAGTCATGCCTCTTCAAGATGTCTCAGTATCAGTTATCTCTCTCTCTAACTTAACTCTCTAAGTTTTTTGTTCACCTCTACTGTAGCCAGGTATTGAACTCACAACTCTTTGGGTTTTATTCAAATGCTTTCATACACTTCAGTCAGTTAAGTGCCATATATGATACACATGTGGGTGATCATGTCTCTTTTGAGCCATGACTGACTAGGCAGAAAATTTTCCCATGATAGGTTACCTTTTCTTTCTGCTGTAGACTGGTTGCCAACCAAAGCGATAGAACCCAATCAGTTCTGCTATTTAACCCATAGCTGGAGGAAGAAGAGATGGATTAATACCTTTCCCAAGGGTATTTGCACGTAAGCGTATGCAACAAATTCAACTGGAATTTAAATTTAGCTCTCTGACTTATGTGTCCTTAGGTGTAAATATAATACCTAATCTCAGACATATAGACAAATACCTTCAGCCTTTATTGGGGAAAGGACAGCTCCAGAGACTTATTCTTAAAGTATGGTTAACCCTATACAAGGGTCACTTGATGTAGGGGGTTATGTTAAAGGATAGTTTATATGGATAAGAGAGGACAGTAATGGCTGACTTTAGTCTCGGAAAGGTCAAGATGGTAGTGATCAAGGAAACACCTTCTCTAGAGTTTGTTCCATAAAGCCATGTTTTGTGGAAAAAGCTGTTTGAGTGGAACTAACTTATCTCCAATGGAATATGGAGGGAGAGTGGGTGGTTTGCGACTGTGTAAGTGGCATGGTGGTTCCTAGCTGTGAAGGAGAGTAGTGATAAAGCAGTAAGAGACTTGCTACATCCCACCTCTGAGAGAGGGAGAGGTTGGAGTGTGGAAAGTAATTCTTCTCCAACAGAGTCTTGGAGACACTTTTGAACTCTATCAAGACTGGAAAGTGAGGTCTGGGCAGCTCCAGCCCAGATATGGCAACACTACTCCATTTTTGTTCTGATCTGACTCTTATAAAGGTAGAAGATAGCATAAGGAGTCAGGTACTTATTGAATTGGTATAGAGAGATGATAATTTTACTTGCATCTTTCGTGATTCATCGAGAGGACATTCATTCATTGTGACAGGTGGTAATCTGGGGCCCCGTTGACGGTGATGGAATTTAACCAGTTTGTCTTTGAAGGCATCAAATATAATCAGCCAGTTTTCTCTCACTGGGAAGTTAGTATCAGATCAGAAAAGAAGTCAGCTGCCAATTTTTGATCATCAACACTTTTAGAGGTGCACTCATTTATAGTTATCATCAGCATAAATGTTTACAAATTATTTTTTTATAATCATTTCACCCCAAGCAAGGCAGTTATACTGCCTTGCTTGGGATGAAATGGGGTGTGCAGGGGGTTACATAGGAGGAGAGTGAAGAGATAGAGGAACAAGTTATATGGGGTGTCAGAGAATACTGGTGTGAAGAGAGCTGATGAGAGTAGAGTAGACAGAGAAAAGAACATGAGGGAAAGAATGTGAGTCAAAGAAATAGAAGATGGCAAATGACCTTACATTTAAATTCTTAGAGATTGTAGCTGTCAGAGAAGCAAGTATATGGGAGGGAATTCCACAAGCGGGAGAAGAAAATTCTACAGGCGGAAATAGAGCTAATAGAGTAGAAGTTGCAATTACATTTTATTGGTTTCACTGTAAAAGAGTGGGACCTAGTTGCTAGTCTAGTAGCTTGAGTAAATTTATGCATAGCTCATCAGAGCAGAAGCCGTGAAAGTATTTATAGATGAGACAGAGGAAAGCCACATTACGCCAGTGAGAAAGTGACTGCAGCTAAGCTACCAAGTCAGGATTGATCATATTGCAGATTCTCTGTTGGATTTTGTCAAGAACCTCGAGGTGAATAGCAGGGGCACCCGACCAGATGTGACAGCAGTATTCAATACACAGGTGGTTGGTAGGTTGATATATGTGCAGGATGGATTCAGATGGGAAAAACAGCAGTGAGTTTCATTTTGTCAGCCTCAGCAGATTTCTGATCGAGGTGAGAGTAAATGGTGGTGTCATCTGCGTAGATGCCTAGTTGGGATCTGATTACATTGAGGAAATCATTGATGAAGATCAGAAAAAGAGTTGGGCCTAGAATAGAGCCTTGAGGGACACCTGCATTTGTATGATAGTATCGTGAGACATGTCTGTTCAATACAACTTTCATTACGTGATTTGAAAGAAATGACTGGATTAGATCAAACAATTGTCCATTTATACCATAGCCCCATAGTTTGCACAGAAAGCCAGACTTTGTCAAATGCTTTGGAAATATCCAGGGCAACAGCTCGAGCTTCACCATTCTTATTGAGAGCCTGGTATATATATTCAGTGATGATTGTTAGTATATCAGCAGTAGACCTGGTGAAGCAGAAATCATACTCTTTGTCAGAGAAGAGACTGTGGGCTGTTGAACCACTTTGGTGTTGATAATGGCTTTGAACACTTTTCCAAAAATCAGTAGGAGGTTGATAGGGCAATAATTAGAGGGATCTGAGGGTTCACTAGAATTCTTAAATACAAGAACTATAGAGAAGGACTTTCAGCAGGCAGGGAAGCAAGAAGCAGAGATGCAGTCATTATAGAGTTTGGAGAGGACAGAGGAGAGTTTGGGGCACATATCTTCAGGACAATGATTGGGATTCTGCCACCGCAGCTCGCTTTATGAGGGTCAAGCTTTGAAATTATGTTAGAGACCAGTGAGTAATGTGGACATCACTCAGGTGAGTCTCAGTTCTAGGTGGGAAGTCGGGTACGAATAGTATTGAGTTGGTGGAGAATCTGAGCAAATCACTCGGTCTTGTCCGCTGAAAATGTGAGGGCCTCAAATTCATTGATTAGAAGGGGATTGAGAGCTGTTATTTTGTACACTTTTACAGAGCTGTGAGTAGTCTCTGGAGCCAAACATATGGGATGCTATACACTGCTTCATTCTGTCAGCAAACCGCAGCTTAGCGTCATTAAGTATTTTCTTGCACTCATTATGAGCAGAGGTAGATCATTTATGTAAATCAGAAAGAGGGTTGGTTTGAGAAGTGACCCCTGGGGACACCTGTGTTGACCACCAGGGCTTCAAAGTATTGACTGTTAATAACCACCTTCAAGGATCTACCTGTTAGGAAGGATTTTATAATAGACAAAACTCTTCCAGTGATTTCATAGCTGGAGACCTTGTGTAGTAAACCTTTGTGCCACACCTTATTGATGTGATGGCCTTTGAGATACCTAATGGTCCTTATGGTATGTGTGTTCTCAAGGAATGGTAGTTAGGACATCAGCAGTGGATTGGGCTAATCAAAACCTGTACTGCTCATCGCACAAGAAGTTGTTCCTATCCAGGTGCACAATGACCTTCTTGTTGATAATGGCTTTGAAGAGTTTACTGATGTTACCGAGGAGACTAATGTGTCTGTACTGGAAAGAGAAGGATCAATTGCTCATGTTCTTGAAGACCAGACATAGCTTGCGATCTTCCACATTGAGAAAGATTTCTCCTTCAAGCAGTAGTTAAATAATTTTACTAGAATTGGGAATAATTCTGGGTTGATATTCTTAAGGATTACCACTGGAATTTTACCTGGGCCAAGGCTTTTTAGGAGCTAAGGCTTTTGATAAGCCTAGAGACTTCTTTTACTGAAATGAGCATATTACTGAGATTATGCTCAGTGATATGTGGGAAGTTGAGGAGGGGATGACCTTGATCATCTAATGTTGAATTTGAGGAAATGAGGTAAATATGACATCGGGGTCACTTATAATAGTGAGCATAACCGTTTTGTCTCTGCGCATAATCTGGAATTTGCAAGATCTAATTTGTTTCTTTTCAATCTTGGCCTGGACACACCAAGAATTACACACAATGGTTTAATAAAATTTCTATTATTTTTCTCTGAAGGACCTTGAATAATTTCTTGCTGTTTTCCAAGAGATTGTGTTCCTAGATTGTGTTGCATTGTGTTGCATGTAGGAAGCACTATAGCGCATCTATAAGTAAACACTATAAACAAGCTTGAAATTCAGTGTATGTCACTTCATCGAAGTGTAAACAACTTTGTTTTTTGCCGAAGTGCAAACAAACTTTGTTTAAACATGTTGAATTTTGTACCAAAGAAAGTGCTTTTGTGGGGAATTTTACTGCACTATTTTACTAAAAAAAATTTTCAGCTGAAGAACATAGAATGAGACTTAGGCAACCATATTCTGTTGGAAACAATATGCAAGAATTAGGTTAGATGCTTCAAAAATAATGATTTTGATGCTGAAGATGAAGTACCAAAAAAGTTTTAAGATGAAGAATTGGAGACATTACTTCATGAAGACTCATGTCAGGTGCAAGCTCAGGTGCAAGCTTGCTGAATCATTTGGAGTTGATCACACAACAGTTTCAAAATGTTTGAAAGCATTAGGAATGATTTAAAAGCAAGGAAATTGGGTGCTGTATGAGTTGAAGCCAAGAGACCTCAGATTGTGTCTTGTCATGTGTGAACATCTGCTTTAATGACACAAAAGCAAAGTTTTTTTTTGCATTGTATTGGGACTGGTGATGAAAAGGGGCTACATGATAATAAGTGTAGAAGAGTGTAGGGTAAGTCTGACCATGTATCAACATTGGTGGCAAAGCCGAATATCCATGTTTTGAAGCATCTGCTCTGCATTTAGTGGAATCAGCTGGGTGTAGTTTATTAGGAGTTGCTCAAACCAACTGAAACCATCATGGTAGATCACTATCAACTACAATTGATGTATTTGAGCTGAGCATTGAAGAAAAAAATGGATGCTATATGAGCAGAGACACGACAAAGTGATTTTGCAACATGACAATGCTAGGCCACATGCTGCAAAACATTGAAACCATTTAAATGGGAAGTCCTTACCCCACTCGCTGTATTAACCAGACATTCTCTCAGTCAGATAAGTGCCATACGTGATACATGCTTGGGTGATCATGTCTCGAATGAGTCATGGCTGACTGGGCAGAAGACTATCCCGCAGTAGGTTGCCATTGCTTTCTACGGTAGACTGGTTGCCAGTCAAGGCTATAGAACCCAATCTGTCCTGTTATTTAACCTATAACTAGAGGGAAGAGATGGATTAATACCTTTCCCAAGGGTATTTGTGCGTAAGTGAATGCAAGGAATTCAACTAGAATTCGAACTCAGCTCCCCAATTTCTTGTTCCGAGTTGATATCCACTGCACCACAATGCACAACCACCAGACATTACCCATCTGATTATCACTTGTTCTGATCGATGGCACATGACCTGGCTGAGCAACACTATCACTCTTATGAAGATGCAAAAAAATGGTTTAACTTGTGGTTAACCTCAAAAGATGTGTTGTTTTTCTAATGTGGAATTCAAATGATGCTAGAAAGATGGGAAAAAGTAGTGGTTAGTGATGAACAATACTTTCGATGACATGTTACTCAGTAATTTTTGTAAATAAAACATTACTTTTCATGAAAAATCAGTGAGAACTTATTCAAGGCCCTAATACTTTGCTTTCTACTGTCTTCTTTTTCAAGACCATTCTCAATTACAGTATGCTTGTTGTTTATTTCACTCAAAGTTATTTTCCATTGCCATAGCAGAATATAACAACACAACTAAGAAATTAAAACAGATTTTTGTTCTGTGGCAGGATAAACTTTTTGTACAGCAAATAATGTTATAAAGGTTTTTTTTAACTTTTATCACTCTGTATGTGATAACATACAAAAATGAAAAAAAAAAAAAATCAGAATTTGGCATAACAATCAAATTTTTCATAAAGTGGATAACCTTTTTTTCTATTCTTGTTGAAGTTGATTTTTTCATTACTCTGAAAAAGTAGTAAAAAGATTCAGTATTTTTTAAAATGATCTTCCAAGTAATAAGTCGTGATGTCACATAATGATTTACCACCTTTTCAATCAAACTGAAATTTTAATTTTAAAAAATAACTTGTTTGGACGGACCTGAAGGAGACTACCACCACCTGTAATTTTTTTTGTTTTTCATTTTCTTTTTTTACTTTTTTCAGCACAGTCTTATCGGTTGGATGTGCATTGTGGTGCATTGGATATTGGCTAGGAACGAGAAATTGGGGAGCTGAGTTCGAATTCATTGCATTCACTTACGCGCAAATACCCTTGAGAAAGGTATTTAAATCCGTCTATTCCTTCCAGTTATGGGTTAAATAACAGGACAAATTGGGTTCTATAGCCTTGGTCGGCAACCAGTCTACCGCAGAAAGCAATGGCAACCTACTGCGGGATAATCTTCTGCCCAGTCAGTCATGCCTCGAAAGATCGAGACATGATCGCCCAAGTGTGTATTACGTATGGCACTTAACTGACTGACTTATCGGTTATTGCATAAAGTTTCCGATTATCCAAAAAAAAAAAAAAAGAAAAATGAAAAAATTCCAATATTTAAACAATTTTAGAAGGGGCTCAGTTTCTCATACAACGATCGATCCTCCATTTTTATTTTTTGGAACCACGCGCGTTAGAGTCGCTTGGTTTTTTGGGGGGTACGAGTTGTTTTTTTTAAGTTTTCTTTCGTTCTTAAGATGGCATCTTCCTCGAAAACTCTAAGAATGGCTTTATTAAAAAATTTCGCAAAGCATTCAGTTGTTGAATATGCGCAAGCAAAAAAGTTAATGGCACAGGATTGATTTTAAGATTTCAAAATTTCAATTTCATGAAAAACTGAGCCCTCCCCGCTAAAATTGTTTAAATGTTGAAATTTTTACATTTTTTTTTTGTCAATCGGAAAGTTTAGGGTTTAATCAATAAGATTGCACTGGAAAAAAAAAAAGAAAAAAAAAGTAAAACAACAAATTTAAAGGTGGTGGTAGTCTCCTTCAGGTCCGCCCTTGTTTAAAGAATGGAAAAATGATCAATTACAGAAATGTTCGTAAATCTCGTTTACTGCAGTAAATCTCGTTTACTCTTTGTGGTTGTTACGTCTTTTTCTTAATTGTATTTGTTTTTTGTAACTAGGTAAAATAAATTCGAAAATTAATTTTATGTGAATTTTTTAAAATTATTAAAATAACTTCATAGTTTCTCACTAATGCAAAATTGCTACGTTAATAATTATTTAATTTTTAGTGCATGAATTAGCAAATTCATCAAATTTTGGGACAACTTGCAGAAGAAGAAAAGTAATCAATTGAAAATTGAAATTGAATTGATTGATTCCTTCGTTAAGGTAAATGAAATGAATTCATTTTTATTAGGCGTGTGCAAAAGTTACGAGCGTTTTCAAATGTAACCGCTACAAAATAATTTTCTACTATTCATTCATTCAGTTTCTAGTTTGTTTATTCTCTGTGATGACCCTGGGGGACATTTGCACACACATATTGTTTTAATATTTCCTTATGGATGTCCGCTTAAATAACATAACCACAATTTGTCAATGGAGAGACATTTTGCTCGTATTTTTATTATTTTTTTTTATTAAAAATGGTTTGAAATACATTTTTTGGTTTCATTTTTTAGAAAGATTATTGGTTTTGATTTTTTGTATTTTTTTTTCAGTTTGTGAATTTCTTTTATTTAACACAACACTAACAGAATTCCATTTTGAAATCTTCCTTCAACATTAAAACTTCAAATTTCAAGAACTAAAAACTTTTTAGTTCTTAAAATTTGAAGTTTTACTTTAAAGTGTTGAAGGAAGAAAAAAGAAATCAATAAGTTTGGTTTAAGTGGGAAATAATTCAAAAGAAATTTTTATAAACGTATTTTGAACCAGTTGAAAGTTTTGAAAACAAAAATTTGTTTTGGGTGGGACAGCTTTTAATTTTTAGTCTTTTTAAAGCATTTTGTTACATTTTCACGAAAAAAAAGAAAGAAAAATTTCAATTTTTTAAAAGACATCAAATGTGAAACGAACGAAAGTCTCTTTTTTATTTGACAGTTAAAAAAAAATTAATAAATGTAATTATTTATTTAAAAAGTGATTTATTTTACATTATGTTTCAGCTTCTTATTTTTTGAGTTGAGTGTATGTGAATTAAGACATTTTGACAACCAAAATGTCCAAGAAAATTTTGAGAGAATTTAATTAGCTTTCCAATCAATAATGAATCCCGATGTGAAAATAATGGTTTGAAGATGATTAATGACACTTGTATTATTAGCTTTCCAGTGAAATTTGAAAGGATAAAAACTGATTATTATATCAGATCAAGTTTTAATAAAATCTCCGGTACCTGTATATAGCCCACCTGGTCTGATGTCCTACCTTAGTACAGTGAAGAAGACTAAAAAAAGAGTATAAGTATCCGGCTATTAAAAGCTAATTATTTCCCCACTAACCCTTAGTAGACAGTTATACTGCTTTAATTTTAAATATGCTTTTTATAGCCACATTCAAAAGGTAGGCCACATATACCGGCATCGGAACTCAGCATAATCATTATTATTTATTTTTTTTAAAAAGGCCATTTGAATGAAAACTTGCAATCACAACGTATCTTTTTAAAAAATATGTTTTTGTAATGTGCCTGTAAAAATGCAGCAACTTGTTAAAAATGCACATGATCTCCGAATGTTTTATTTTGCATTTTCCAAAATAATTCAAATTAGAAATATTTAAAATGGATTTTTAAAACTGAATTTTATTTTTCTGGAAAAAAAAAATTCTAAAAAAATTTTCAGTTTTCAATTTCACCTTAAATAAAATTACACTTACAGTTACAAATCTTTAACAAATTTCTGTAACATTCACATCTTCTTCTATGTGTCTTGTCCTTTCAGGATGTAGGCGATGGCCTTCCACATCTCCCTATCCCTGGTGGCTCTGAGCATGCTTTCTCCTGTAACACCATGCAACCCCCGTTCTGTCATCCACCTGCTCCGGCCCTTCAAATATGTTATCTGCTGCTTTCCTCTGGCTCTTTTTCTCTCTATCTGGCCTGTTAGTATCAGGTTTTCCAAGCCCTCCTTCCTCATTGCATGTCCCAGGAACTTTAGTTGTCTCTCCCTGATGCTCAATATTAATTTCCTTTTTGTTTCCATTCTTTCCAAAACCTCATCATTGCTCACATGCTCAGTCTATGATATCTGCAGCATCCTTCTGTAGAACCACATTTCAGCTGCTTCAAGTTTTTCCTTCATCTTTGATGATATTGTCCAGCATTAACTGCCATATTGAAGAACTGACATCACATAGCAATCCAGTACTCTCTTCTTTGTTTCTAGTGAAATTTTCCTGTGTCTTAATACTTTACTCAGCTTCTGGAATGCGTCCTTCACCATGCCAATTTGCCTTCGGATCTCTCTGTTGCACTTACCGTCTTCTGTTAGTACACTTCCCAGGTATTTAAATTTTTGTATCTGCTTGATTTTAGTATCTCCCAATTGTATTTGGCATTTTGGGCTGCTCTTTTTGCTGATGACCATGTATTCGGTTTTCTTGCAGTTTATTTGTAGTCCTTTTTTGACACTCTCTTCAGCTATCTTCTGTAGGAGGTCTTGTAGTTTTCTTTTCCGTGTCAGCAATCAGCATTGTATTGTTTGCGTACTGTATATTGTTCAAATTGTGGCCTTCGATCACAAATACTGGTATAACATCTAGGGTCCTCATAATAGTCTCGCTGTACAAGTTGAACTTACCTGGTGAAAAGATGCATCCTTGTCTTACACCCCTTTCTCTCTTTGTATATCTGCTGAATTCGTTATTTGTCCGTATGCAGGCAATTTGCTGCTAGTAGAGATTCTTAATTACTCTTATGTCTTTCCCAAATGTGTTGAGCCTGCTGAGCATATCCATCAAGTCTTTGTGGCGTATTTTGTCAAACGCCTTTGCATAATTGATAAAACATAGGTACAAGTACTTCTTCATTTGTATTAACTTTTTAAAGAGCATCCTCATCATAAATATGCCGTTCCTTGTTTTGGTGTCTTTGACGAACTTGCACTGTTCTTGTCCTATCTCTGGCCTGAATCTGCTTCTCGTCCTATTCATCAGGATTCGGACGATCAGTTTTATGAAATGACTCATTAAGCTGAAAGTTCGGTGGGTTTCGCACTAATTTGCACCTGGCTTCTTAAGCAATGTTATGAAAATCGACTTGCTTAGTTCATCTGGTATTATACCAGTATTATAAATTTAATTTATTATTTCTGTAATTTTCTCTATGCTGAATTCTTCCAGGGCTATCAGTAGCTCTCTTACAATGCTGTCTGAACCAGCTGCTTTGTTTCTGTTCAGTTTGACCATTGCAGCTTCTACTTCGGACTTCAATATTTCCAGTCCGGCCTCATCTTTGTGTATTATTGGTTGCCCTCTCTTGTCGTGGAAAAGATCTTTTATATATTCTTCCCATTGCTGGAGTATTTCCTATTTCTCTAATATTATCGTTCCATCCTTGGATTTTATACATCCTGTTGAGGAGCAGATTTTTTGCCCTGTCAGTTCTCTTATTTCTTTATGCATGTCTGCTTTATTAGTCTTGCTCAATCTCTCTACCTATGCGCATTTGTCTTTGAGCCATTCCGCTTTAACCTGTCTGCATTTGTTTCTTATTTCCTTGTGTAGTTTCCATGTCTTGGTATTATTTTCTGTCTCCTTGGCATAATGTCAAGAATTTCTTTTTCTTTTGCATCTGATTTCCTTTGGGGCCATGTTATTTCTGATGTCACTATCGCTTCCTTAGCAAGTCCCATTTCGAGTGTCATTTTCCAATTTGTTCTTCGTATTTCTTTTTCATGCTGTTAGTATATTCTTTTTGCAGGTTGAGGTCATTCACGAGCGTGTTGTCTTTCAGTTTTGGTGCCGTACTAAGCTTTTTCATTCTCTAGAGTTTCACCCTTAGTTTGCAGATGACTGGTACATGGTCACTTCCACAGTCGGCACCTGGATAGGCTTTAATTTTGAAATCAGTTTTATTTTTAATCCGGAAGATTTTCTTTCTTTCCCCCTTTTTTTTTTAATCACTTTTTATTGCAAAATATTCATGGTTAATGTTTATTAAATTGGCCTTGTGTGAAACATAACCAAACTCCCTACAACTTATAGGTTTATTCATAATCATCAGAAGGTGGATTTGTGGATGTTGGAATGTAGAAAAATAAAATATTCCATTTGTAGTTTTAAAGTAAATTTTAGCAATTAAACAGAATAACATGAATTGTAGGAGTTAAATGTTCAATGAGAAACAGTACTAAGGAGTTAAGTGTATCAAGAGTTTGTTGTGTTGCTTGGTTTTGTATAATTAGAAGATAACACAAACTTGAATTATTGATGTTTATTTTTTATATAAAACTTTAGGTTTTTACATCAAGTTAACAACTGTTAATTTTTTTGTGTGGATACAGGAGCAGACTAGCTGAATGCTCTTCACTCAGGGAGGATAGTAGTAAACACGCCTATCCATTCTGGACTCTATTTGTCAACTGACCACGTCTTATCATATCTCCTACCAAAACAACTGTTCATCACTCCTACTTCTTCCTCCTACTCCTACCAAAAGAAACCGTTAACTTGTTTAACAGTTTTGCTGCCCAATTTTGAATTCTTGCCGTCAGTGTGTCTACCTTTTTCTATTTTTAGCATACTCGCCATTTTATATACCATAACAGAAGTTCCCCCTTTAGAATGGAGTGTACTAATAATAATAGTACTCGTTATATTTCTTCCAGGAAACTTTTCGACCTGAACGAGATTTTGTATTTATCATAGGAGAATCCTTTTTATTTCTTGTATTTATTTCTTGTTCTGAATCACTAAGCATTTTGTTTTTATTCATCTTTACTTCTACTTGTTTCTCTACTTCTATATATGGTTTCAACCTGTCCACAGAAACTTGAGTATCCATATCATTATTTATCTTAACCAGAAAATATTTAGGTGTTCACTGAAGGACTGTGTAGGGACCTGAATAGGGTGCCTCCAATAATCTTTGAACACGATCCACTCTATTCCAAACTTTATCACAAGTTTGAAGTTTTTCTGGGACATAAGATTTTGTGGTCTTATTAACTCTTTTGGTGAAGTCTCTCATATCAGCTTGTGACATGGTTTTATGTAAATCTCTTGTGAACTTTTGAGTTATAGCCTCCTCGCTTGTGCTATCTATTAGTAGCTGTGATAGCAAACATTGTGTGCCTGTAACAGCATAAAAAGGAGAAATATCAGCACTATTGAGCATACTGCGAATCCCAAGAAGTACTATTGGAAGAGCTGAGATCCAGGACTCTTTTCGTGCTATAATAGCATTTTAATGGTCCTGTGCATTCTCTCAATCAAACCATTACATTGAGGATGATAAGCTGTCGTATGTAGTCTATAAAAACCAATTATTTTTGCTACTTCACTAAACAACTCACTTTTAAATTGTCGGCCTCTGTCGGTTATAACATGCAGCGGGACACCCCAACGTGTGACCCACGTGTTTATAAAGGCCTCAGCTACACTAGCTGCAGTGATTTCACTGATGGGTTGTGCTTCAACCCAGTGAGTTGTGCGGTCAGTACATGTGAGGATATATCTATATGGGCTGATGTAACTGCTATTTGGGCTTTTTGCTGGTGGGAGTGGTCCTACTATATCTATGTGGACTGTGTGAAATCTAGCTGATGGTATTTCTAATGTCTGTATAGGTGATTTTGTATGCTTGTAGACCTTTGCTTATTGGCAGGCTGTGCATGATGCACAAAATTCTTTGATTGATTTCTCCATGTTTGGCCAGTAATATCTAGCTTTAATCATCTTAATGGATGATTTAATGCCAGGGTGATTTATAGAATGGATACTATAGAATATGAACTCATGCAATTTAGATGGAACAAAAGGTCTGGGGTAAGATGTTGATAAGTCACACCATATAAATTGGTTATCTCCAGGTATGGTGAATTTTTTTAAGTTCTGAAAAGATTGAATTTCTGTATCAGATGCCTGTGCTTCTGCAAGTGCAGGTAAATCACACTATTTGTACAGCAAGAGTTGGCCGGGATAGGCAATCAGCAACTATATTCTGACTACCTTTTATATGTTCAATATCTGAAATAAATTCTGTCAGGATAGCTAATTGTCGTTGTTGTCTGTCTGATTTAGCGGGGTTTAAACTATAAAATGCACCACACAATGGCTTATGGTCAGTTAAAAGTAGCACTTGGTGACCTTCTATTAAGTGACGGAAGTGCAGCACTGACAAATAAGCTGCTAAAAGTTTGCGATCGAATGTAGAATATCTCATTTGTGTTTGTGTTAAATTTTAGAGAAAAATCCGATCGGTATCAGATTTCCTTCTACCATTTGGTGCAATGCCGCACTGACAGCATAATTACTACTGTCAGTGACTAATTGATACTTTGTACAGTTAGGTTCAGGGTGAGTTAATGAGGATGTATCATTAAGTTCCTTAATTATAGAATTGAAAGATTGTCGTTCAGATTCATCTAATGTGAACGAGCCTTTAGGGGATAACCTCACTATCTCTGAAAATTTTGGTATTAATTTTCTATAAAATCCTACCATTCCAAGAAATCTGCGTAGTCCTTTGGCGTCCTTAGAGTAAGGAATTTCTTCTATTTTACTAGTTGTAGGTTTAATGCCATCTGCGCTAATATGAAAGCCTAAGAAATCTAGGGAAGTCACATTGAAAACAGATTTTGTGGCTGAAATTTTTAAATTGTGTTCATTTAAAACATTAAAAACAGTTTCAATGTCTTTTTTATGAGAAGTCTCATCATTGCTGAAAATTAAAATGTCATCAATATATATAAAAACACAATCAATGTCTTCAAAAATTTTGTCCATATACCGTTGAAATATAGCTGACGCATTTTTTAATCCAAATGGCATATAATTATATTCATGAAGACCAAATGGGGTGGTGAGAGCAGTTTTTGCTACATCGTCCGGATGCATTTTAATTTGGTGGTAGGCTGAAATCAAATCAATTTTGGAGAATCGTCGTTTGTTCGCAAGTTTTGCTGAAAAAGAATTTAAATTTGGTATAGGATACCTGTCACTCTTGGTTATGCTATTGAGAGAATGATAGTCTCCACAACATCTAAATCCTCCGCTTTGTTTAGATACTATATGTAGTGGGCTAGACCACTCGCTTTTGGAAAGGGAGATCACTCCATCTTTTTGTAGGGTTTTAAATTCGCTTTGCGCAGCTTCCAGTTTTTCTACATTAAGCCGCCTGGGTTTTGCAAATACTGGTGTATGGCTTCTTGTGCCAATTCTGTGGTAGACGCCGCAGTATTTTTTGTTACTGTTCTTATGTGGTGTGATTAGGTTCGGATATTTTTCTTTAATCATGTTCCGTATGAATGACGGGAGCTCCGTTTCATTTACAACTAGATTCGCCATTGATGCAGATATTTTTAAACTCTTTCTCTGGGTTGTTGTAGGATCGTAAATGGTTTTATTACAGCAGTCTATTATTAGCCCAAACTTGTTGAGGAAATCCAGTCTAAGGAGTGGGTTGGTGATATCAGCGATCATGAATGTCCAAGTAAAAGATCTCCTTAAACTGGGTATTCCAATTTCCAAACTCGCTTGTCTGTAACATTTTATTTTCTCCCCATTTGCAGTAGATAGTGATATGGGAGTCAGTTGTAATGTAATACCATTGACTGCAGAAGTTGGTAATATTGAGATACTTGTGCCAGTATCTACAGTAAATTTTAATTTGGTAGCCCCTAATTTTGCGGTAATTTCTAATAGTGGTGAACCTTGTGGGACTGAACTTGTTTGCCCTATTAGTTTTCCGAATCACTTCCTGTATGTGTTGCTGGTCAGGAACTAGGCAATATTTGTAGATTGTTCTTTTTGGGCCATTTACACCAAGGTTTACATGTTCTTGCTTCATTGGTGAAATAAGTACGCTCTCTGAAAATTTTTGTACGTTGGTTATTTTGATACGGCCTGACATTTAGTGGCACTGAAGTGTCTTGGCTGTATTTTCCTTTATAATTTGTTTGTGAGTTATTCTTAGCAGATAAGGGTCGCTGAACAACAAATGCCTTATCGTTATTCAATAATGGCATCAGTTCATCTGCTAACCTGCCAAGTTGGGTCTGGTTTAAATCTTTTTGCGAGGCTATTACTGGAGCTATTGTTAATGGTAATGCCTGCAGAAATTTGTGTCTCACAATGTTGTCGCTAATACCTATCCATTTAGCTACGGATATCATTTCATGCAAATATGTCGACGGCCATCCTGAAATAGTCGTAGCCGACATTAATTTTTCTAGAAGCTCCGGTTTTGTTTGTTCGTGAGCTTCTATCAGGGTCCGTTTTAATTCCTCGTAGTCTTGTGATGCAAGGGTAGCATTTGGTAGTTTACCCACTTCTTTGGCTGGTAATGACGATATCACAGTTTCCATGAATTCCGGTGCCTTGATATTGACTTGATGGGTCGTTTCCTCTCCTGTCTGCTCCATTTATCCTTTTATATGTGTATATATATTTTGTATCTGAGGTTGCTTTCTGTTCATATGTCGGGGTCACCACTGTTGTGTTGCTTGATTTTGTATAATTAGAAGATAACACAAACTTGAATTAATGATGTTTATTTTTTATATAAAACTTTAGGTTTTTACATCAAGTTAACAACTGTTAATTTTTTTGTGTGGATACAGGAGCAGACTAGCTGAATGCTCTTCACTCAGGGAGGATAGTAGTAAACACGCCTATCCATTCTGGACTCTATTTGTCAACTGACCGCGTCTTCCTCTTTTCATATCTCCTACCAAAACGACTGTCCATCGCTCCTACTTCTTTCTCTTACCAAAAGAAACTGTTAATTTGTTTAACGGTTTTGCTGCCCAATTTTGAATTCTTGCCGTCAGTGTGTCTACCTTTTTCTATTTTTAGCATACTCGCCATTTTATACACCATAACAAGTTCATAGTTGTAGCTTGTGTGTATGCAAAGATTAACAGGATAGTAATAAAGTCTGTATTTCTTTCTTTTTTTTTTAATGGCCAGCAAGAAAGTGAAAAGGAAGGTGAAGCAATGTAGAAAATTGTACTTATCGGAGTTAATATTTAGGAGTCAGTTGAAGTATCTTGTTATTGTGGTTATCATCTTCTTCTTTCCTGACTGTGGGAATGTTGAGAATGAGAAGAGGTAGAAGAAATTAGCATGAGTGAAGAAGGCGAATGAATGTGTGACAGGACCTTACCTCCTGGTCAGACTTGAAGTTTCTTTTGTTACATGTTGCTGGTTTATGGTATCTTTGCTTCCATCTCACTGACTGATTTGGCTTTCTTTCTTTCTTTTTATACCGAAAGATCTTTTAACATAGACTTGTTCACTTTTCTCTTGGTTTTTTCAAAGCGCTCCCTTCCATTGGTTAGAAAATTAATTTAACATCTGATCGCAAAATTTCTGGGTTCTTCTTTTACTTTCAGTACTGGGTTAATCATTTTCCCATTCGGCAAAATCAGGATTTCACACGTAATTGTGAATTTTGCAACAAGTGAAGAAGAGAAGAGAATTACTTTTAATTTCATGTTCATTATAGTATTATATTTCATGATTGCTCATTTGCAATTAGAAATAAATGTGTTATACCACAGATTAGCCAAAGACAAGCTTAGTATCCAATCCCAGCATATGCAAGGGTTGGGTCAATTTTGTGTTTTGACTGAGTGTTTGGTTGTGATGGTGCTTCCAATATTATGTCTGACCTTGTCCCACATCCTGCATAAATGTGTGTGTGTGTGTGTGTGTGTGTGTGTGTGTGTGTGTGTGTTGGTGGGGGGAGTACTGCATGCCCAGGCCCCTGGTGAAGAGGATGGTTAAGTAGTATCTGATCCATCAGCAGCCAAAACCAGCCCTTGACACAGCCAACATCACCAGCAACAGCAACTAAAATCAACCTCTTCACATTGCCATCAGCAGTAGAAGTAGCCACTGAACTAGCCCTTAGGACACAGCCATAGGTAGCAGTCTCAATAACAACAGCTGTTAGCTAGCCATCATTATCATCTTCAGCCCTTGCTACACTAGCTAGTTCCAATAGACTTTTATTGACTGCATCCTTACCTGGACCATTAGTCTTATCCCACTGAACTGATATATTGTCCTTTTTTGGAAGCAAAACTGATGACTTCCAGCACAACCAACCAGACTATTTAAAATACTAAAACTTTTTTGTATCATTTGCATCTTGTAACTCTGATTTTGCTATTAATAAATTTGGCATAATCTAATCTTGTTCTCATTATCCTTGCCTTTGCCACGTCATTGCTTCATTTTAATGTTTGCAGGGGATCATCTATCATAGTCACCTGTCTCCTTGCAACATGTCTTCTTAATTCTTGTTCTTTTATTTTTCTTAAGTTAATAATGTTTTTTTTTTCCTCATATTCTCAATTAGTTACTTAGTTATATCTTAGTGGCTTTATTGTCTTGCTTGGGGTGAAATGGTACAAACAAAAAATTCATTTAATTTTTCATTTTTATATCAGCATTATATATAATAAGCCAGTGCCCACAAGAAAACTTAAGAAAAATGTGCTCCCCTAGTACATATCAGCATTTTTTATTTTTTTAAGTTGGGGTTTTTCTCTTTCTCATTCATTTATTTCATTTTATTTAAAATGTTTGTATAACTTAGCAGACAAAAATGATATTTAGTTGTTTATTGTTTATTTTGACATCTTGCTGGTTGCAAGCAAGATGAATCAGTCAGAAGACATGTCAGCAATAGATGACATTATTAATCAACTAATGTAACCATTAAGGAGTAACTTTTGTAAACTTGACAAGTTGTTGACAATAAAATATTAGATGTTCGTGCATTTATTAGTCCATCATGGTAAATTTTGAAATTCATGAAAAAAAAAAAAATTTTGTATCACTTGACAAAAAATTTTTTGTATCACTTGCCTCAAAAAAATGTCATGAAAACAAGATATATATATATATATATATATATATATATATATATATATAAACTCCTAAGTAAATTGAGTATGCAAATCTAAGCATATGCTCATGCGATAAATATTAGGCAATTTTATATCAAGAAGATAACTGTTGGGATGGTGTGTAAAAGTTATGTTTTTCAGACTATATTTTCCTCATTGACCTCATTTTTCTCAAATTGAGTTTCCCCAAAATCATTAAGATTTAGCAATTATATTTTTCCCTCCTATAGGGGGATCTGAAAAAGTATGAAAGTAACAAGATAGGTTTAAATTAACTATATTATTAATTCATATATTATTTCATTAATACATGGGATTATCCCATCATGTCTACGAAGACACTTCTAACATCTGCCACTTGGCATTAGAGCAGCATAAAAGGAAAAGGCACAAACCCTCTTTCTCTCTTTACCTACAGGATGCCACAGTGACAAGACATGACATGACTCCTTTTACCTTATGGGGGCAAGGGAAGCTTTTTAGTTCCTCTAATGAACCATGTTTCATATACAATACATTACTATCATTACAGTCTTCTATGCAAAAGCTCTTATACGATCACAATAATATCTCCACTATAGACTATCACATAAATAACAGATGAGTTAACATAACTGCAAACTTGTGACTCCTGTAACAAACTGTTAACCTCATGCCACTACAAACATGCCCTTTATTCATTTAATATAAAAGAAAAATGCTAAACCTAATCGAATAGATCTGATTTATGAAGAATACTAAAGCTACACATTGTTGGCATGAATAGTTATCAGATTAAGCCATGTATACTAAATAAGAACATGTCTAAGAAAGATAGAAGTAAGTAATCAATTGAAAGTGAAATTAGAAATTGTGACTTTGTGACTCAATATGAAAGTACCTGAAAAAGCTTTCTTAATTAGTTTATAAACTTTTAAAAGCTAGAAAGTTACATCCTATCAGTCAAATACAACTGAGTATTTTTAATAGGATTTTTCAGCAGGATGAACATGATTATGATGCTTCACAAATTTTTTTTCCTTTATTATCTGCAAATTTGTATGCATTCTTGGGAAAGATAATTTTCCCCATGGATTGGAATTCAGAGTTTTCTTTCTTTTAGACTAGTTGCAACCCAAGGCTAGTGAGCCCAGTTTACTCTGCTATTTAACTCCAAGCTGGGGGAGACTAGACAGATTCATGCCTTTCCTAAGTGCATTAGTGTGACAGTAACTGCAACAGACCAGCTCCAGATGTGAACTCAGCTTGCTAATTCAAGCTATTACACTAACTTCCCATTCAAACTTTGTTTAGCAATATGTAAAATTTATGAAATTATTTTTACAATTCAGCCAGAATTACTAAATCAAATTACTTCTATATTATTGTACATAAGGAAATTAAATTACTTTTTAATTTATTCATTTTGGTGAAATAATTGCTTATTTACGACTGTTTCTGAATCACTATTAAAATTGTTAAATCTAATATTACTGAATTAATTCTTTATATCTTAAAGGCTATAATAAGAGTTTTAATAAATAGACTTCTGTGAATAATATTTTGTATATATTGAAGAAAAATAATGAATTTGCTAACTAAAAGACTGAATGTTTCGGCTAACAAGTATCTGCTACTGAGTGTAGTTAAACAATCCTGGATATTACCATTCAAAATATTGTTAATTTCAACTTTATTCTATGATAAGAGTACAGTCTTGACTATTATGTTCCTAAATGTCCTAGGTATTGGTTAATAGCTTGTAAGCTGAACTGTCATTTCTTTTTCTTGCTGATCATATTTAATCATAGTGTGCTTTTGCAAGCCAAGCCTTTGACCTTTCAGTTTTGTATATTGTGTTTATACATAGGCAAGAGTAACCATTGTATTGCTTATGTATATCTGTTTGGCTATTTATGATAGTTACTGGTTCAGTTGTAAATATCTCACACTTAACACATATAAACATATATGGGTGTGAGTATTAATACAGGTAAGGTTGCATATAATATATATATATATATATATATATATATATATATATATATAAATGGTGCAAAGAAATTATGAGCTTGATGGACGTCCATAATTGGTCAAATACCAGAATTTATTTAGGAATCCTTTCTTGGCCAGGCCGAAAAGATTTCAGTATACACTTCTATATATGTATACTTAATGAAGTTAATATCTTATTTGTAATGTTAATATCAGTGATGAATGGGAACTTTACTTTTATAGTTTTATACTTTTATAGGTAATTAATTGTAGCTTGTTAAGTTTGAAAGCTTTTTCCCCTTTGACACTAAATTTCAAAATACTTTAGCCATTAAACAATTTTAAGATAGGATGAAAATAACATTTCATTTGTAGCTTTCAGTTCTGCTTTAAATTTACAATCCTGATGATTGAACCACAGACCTTTTGGTTTGCAGGCAGCAAGTTGTCACCAAGGTACTAGTTTACTTAGTGCAAATCCTTTATAGCTTTAAAACTGGTAGGCCTATTCAAGCCTATTAGGTCAGAATAAATGAATGAATTGGTACGTGTTTATCATTTGGGATCAGTAATGTTTGTGTCTTTTATCTCTGTCTCTGTAGTGAAGGGAGAGAGTGGTTTATATTGTCCACCATCACTGTTCTGAAGCTAATCTCTCCCAATCTTATACTAATTTACCTAGGTTTACCTAGGTTGCATTTAATAACCTGTTTGAAATAGATTTCTTTAAACATTTCGTTATCCATGAGTTCACTTGTTTTAAATTCAGTTGTGTTGGGTTAAATATAAAATGCTACTTTTCATTTAAAATAGCCAAGTATATTTTTTTCCTTTTTATTTGGTTACTAAACAACTTCAAAGGGTCTTTGGTTTCATCAAAATATATTGTGGCTAAAACCTTTACCTTTGTTGACAAAATTAAAATAACTTTGTTAAACAAGAATAATAAATATGAAATAACAGTTTGACATTTTTAGGGAGCATTTAACTTTTACTTTTTATTGCTTTCCTAAAACATTCAACACTTGTCGTCAGGATTCTGCTGGGTTTATATAGTATTCACTATGTTTATACAAAACTGCAAAGAATAACAAAAGCCAACAAAAAAAAGCTATATTTGTTACACACTCAGACACTTATTTGTTTGGCTTGACCAAGTCACAGATGAAGAAAAAACATGAAGCAGTAGAAATGTCGTTCTACAGAAGGATGCTGAGAATAACATGTGAACAACAAAAAAGTTCTAGAGACAATGGAAGTAAAAAATGTCAAATATGTAACATCAAGAAGTGATAGTTAAGTTTCTAAATCACGTAAATGAGGAAAGAAAGCTTGGAAAATTTGATACTCACAGGACAGATTGAAGGCAAGAGGGACAGAGGAAAAGTTGCATAACCTACCTGTCAAACTTGAGTGAATAGATAGAAGAGTAGGATTTTGGAGAGATAGCAAAAAGACAAAAGAAAAAGGGACATGTCATATAGAAGAAGCCTTTCCACAAAACAGTTGAATGTTTAGTCATTTGGTCAGATTTTGGGAAATGGGTAGGGTGAAAACTTTTCAGCACTCTCTTCTACATATATTCTTTGATCCAAGTTGTTTCTTCTGTAAGCCTGTCAAATATTTCTAAAATGTCAAACAAATTAGCCTGTTGAAAGTTGTTTGACATTTTAAGAAATGTTTGACATTAGATAAACTCACATTAAATTAAAATCAAATCATCACAAAAGTATATATGCTCTCTTATGTTAGATGTTCATAATGTTTTCTGTATACCAATTTGTATATATGCATGTGTATCTGGAGTATGCGTGTGTGTTTATATTTTTTCACTTTTTATATTTTAGTTCAGTTAAATCTTTTTAAAGTTCGTATTTTATAACATTTTCACAAGTTTTATGTTTATAACATTGTTATTATTTATAATATCTTGATATGAATAGAGAGATTAGCTAAAAATAATACCTTGATTTCAATAAATTCAATTTCTGAAAGAAAAAAAGCTGATGCTGAAAAAAGTAATAAAATACATTAATTATACTATATACTATGCAAAATTATCTTCACATTAACTGAAGAGTGATTTGCAGTTTTATCATTTATCTTTACGTAGAAATGTAACAAGTTGGAAAATAATGCAATATTTCAAGAAAAGCTAATGGTTATATTTTAGATTGAGTATAAATTTAAGACTAGTTTATGTGAGCTTTATAATTTATTCATACAAATTAAAGGAAGATTTTTCTATAGTAATTCAATATGCAAGAAAAAGAAAAATATATATATATTAAAACTTCATGATTTGTGCTAAAAAATGTGTTCATTTTTGGATAGCCTTAAAATATTTATAATTTATACAATATACTTCATTTATTTTCTTTCTTTTCACTGGAAGTTAAACAAAATAATTTTTTAAAATCATTTGTTTTGTCATAGAATGATTATTTTCCTATTTTGGTTTTGGATTATATACTAAAATGAATTAAAAAATGTTAAAAATATGACTTTTATAACAAAAAATATATTTTTCTTGTTATTGATTTAGGATGAATTTGTAAATTTCTTATATTTTTAAAGCTTACAAAAAGGAAATATGAACATTGTGAAAATTGACCTTTGCCAGGGAAAAAAGTATAAAATGTCATAACTCAATTCCTATGCAACAAGATCATTCTTTTTGTATGATATTGAGTCATCTGTTCTCATTAAATTAGAAAACATTTAAACTTTTAAAATGCAACAAAATGGAATTTCTTTTTTTCTTTTGATATCACTATCTACTTTTTAAAAAGTTTACATGCTATAGTTTAAAACAGTTGGAAAAATTGCTGTAGTGTATAAATTTACATATGAATATTTTATGCATTCTATTTATTTCTTAGTGGGGTGCATGTGGCCTAATAGCTAACAGCACTGAAAATGAAACTAGTAAACTGTTCAAATTATATTTGAGACACTAATAATCTTGGGAAAATATGAATCCATCTTTTCTCTCCCATTTTTCCACATTTTGTTTTTGTTAGCTATGGATAAAATGAGCTTTTTTGTAGGATAAATTTGAAATCAAATCCAAGAGTGAAATATACCTAAATATGGGTTAAAAAAAATAAACTCTGAAATTGCAATCCCATCACATAAAAGCCTACTTGTTAAAATGTAACTAGTTCACAAACTGAATGAGTGATTATGTTCAGGATTTATTTCCTTCATGGAGATGAAATAAATCCTGGTTTATTTGATGAGAAGCAAAACACACTTCAGCTGTATTGTATATTTTAAGTGTATTCAGAAATTGCACAGTCCTATCAATTTTTGCCACAGGCATGACATTGTCATAGCATCATATGTAGTTGGGCATGTTGCTCAAAAGGGTGATTACAGTCCTTTTATCATAATAGGCTGAGTTGATTGTATGTTAGTTTCCATGGTATTCTTAAGACCAATATATCTTGCTGAAAACTGAATTAGCTGTTTTTTCTCATAGTGTTAAATAGTGCAATGTATCAACAGCCTTTATGGTACTTTTTAAGGAAATTTTACTATCTACTTGTTAATGAAAGAGAAGGAGAAGAAATGAATGAAATAGACTTACAATTATTGTCTAGCAGTTTCAAGCAAAAATTCTTACTGAAAGTTTTCATGGGAAGAATTTCTGGTTATTGAAAAGGCAGTCAAATCCAGAAGACCTTAATGACCTTGATCATGCCAATACCAATCCCTCAAGATTTTTTTTACTATCAACCGACTCTGTCAAATATATTGTAAATACTATATATTTGATAGTGTACAATATATTTTCAACACTCTGTGTTGTTATTTATTAGTTAGATTTTGTTTTTCTGACCATAGCTTATTCTCCTCTACTTTACACACAATGTTACACAGGTGACAATTTGTACTTATGAACCTACTTTATTAATGCATTGAGTAGGTGCTACCTTGAAGACAGAGGACACCTGTGTCCCCTTAGGAATCAAGCTTCTATTGGGTCAAAATGTCTCAGTGAGATGTATAAAAAAGTAATAACTTGTTAATAACATTAATCCAATATCTATTTTTCTCTTGTTCTTTATAATTTCTGATTGATTTTTCTGAGATAAAATACCTACATTGAAATGAATTCCTATTCACTCTTTTAATCTTAGGTTCTTTCCTTTTATTTTTTCTTCACATCAACCTATCCTTTTCTTTACATATCTGTACATAGGATAAAAACAGAACTATGTTTACTCTTTTTATTTTTTTTCATTATTTATTTAGAAAGTTTTAAGTTTT
The DNA here is from genome assembly GCA_037127315.1 of Ascarosepion bandense. NCBI lineage: Eukaryota > Metazoa > Mollusca > Cephalopoda > Sepiida > Sepiidae > Ascarosepion > Ascarosepion bandense. The sequence goes on from JBBBDQ010002507.1 coordinate 508,167, forward strand.
GTCTAGTTTTGCTAAATGATAGCATATTTTAATATTATATTTTTAAATAATTTTGACTTTAAAAGGATTTCAATAGAGAAGTTGATCAAAACCATCAATGATAAAGATTTAAAGGTTGTGGTAGGAAAAGATTTAAAAACATCAGTGGAGCTCACAACAAATCTTAGTGGATCATTTTGAATTTAAAAGTTGGCAAGAGTCCTGTTTTAAATGGGTCCTGTTTGAATTAAAGACAGATCTAAACTTTTTTTTATGGAAAATTAATTTGCATAATGATTTTGTGTTCAAGCTTCATCTTTAGTTCCAAGCCCCTGATTTGCTAAGTTTTTGATTTACTCTAGAGTATGAAACCACAGTCATCAATATTTTCCTTTTTCTCTCAATTGTCAACTCTCACTGAACAATAAATAATAGTTTGATGCATATAGATATATCAACAAGTTTATGAATGATGAAAAAAGAATTTATACAACAAATATTTTTCAGTATAATATTTCTTATTAATATATTTCAGAAACTGAAATTATACAGTGTAAATTTCATATCAAAATTTGACCAAGAACTGTGTTAGGCTCCAAACTTATTGATCCATTTTGTAATTTCAAGTCATATCAGATACATATGTACATACTCTCTAAACACAATGAGAATTAAAGGGAAGTCAGTGAAATGGGAGAAAATTCTGGAGAAGTAACATTAACAGTGGCATAATGACCATATGCATATGAACTAACTTAATTTTTCCTCATAGCCAGTAAGATTTATATTAGGCTTGAGTTAGAAAGTTTATGTAGATTTTTGAAACACAAATATTGATTAGGACTAAAGTTTATGAAAGGTAAATATTTTTCCAGTTTGTAAATTTTCCTGCATATTAGAAACTTGTTTAGCATTAGTGTGTTTTAGAGGGTAATGTTACCACTGCATTACTCTATGTAAGAATCTGTGTCAAAAGAGAATTGTCTTAATTGAATGAAGGATTGTTTTTCTGTGCTAACTTGAACCTGAGTGATCACTAAACTATTTTTAAATTCTTTAAAATTAAATTCCAAAAAACAAAAGAACAAAAAAGACACTTGCCTACAAATACATTTCATTCAGAGATGTATTTGTAGACAAGTGTCTTTTTTGTTTTATAAATAACTTTTTTTGTTGTTTCATTTGTGCTTTAGTTAGCTCCATGGTTAGTTGTAGAGTTTGAAATTAGATTTGTCTTTGTATTTTTTGCAATATATTAGATTTAAACAAAAACTAATTCAGAGTTAAAAGTTTTCATTGACTGCTGAGTGAGTGGTAATCGCAAAATAATGGTAGTACATACTTAGATATAAATTAAGTGATTAAATGGATCAAATGGTTCTCTAGAATTTCCTCAATGAAATTACAGATGCATGTATTTGTAATGAACTAAGAAAGAAAAGAAAGACATTACTCCAAGGGGGAAATTCTTGTTTGTTTATGTTGCAAATAAACCTAAAGAATTTTATGTGGGTAAACAAAAAACTTAGAATAAGATTTGTTTCATTTTAGCTCAATATACTTTTTTTAGTGACTAATTTTTTGTTTCATTTTCTTATAAATTGAAAAGCAGGGTAAATATTTCAGATGGTTTAAATAAAATTTATTTTAAGAACCAAAATCTTCAAATTGTAATTGAAAATAGTTTTTCATTTATATTTTATAACTCACAAAATCATTGAAAAAAAAAACATTTAAAATAAATTACATCAATGACTAAAACATTGATTTGAAACATTTGTATTTTTATTTATTAGTTTTAGTATCCGAAAAAGATTAAAACATTTAAAATGTAGAAAATTCAATTTAAATTTTTTTTTGTTTCATTCTTCTTCTATGTGCAATGTCCCTTCAAGACATAGGCGATCATGGCCTTCTATGTCTTCCTATCCCTGGTGGCTCTTTTTTCCTGTTACACCACCTAAACTCTGCTCTGCCATCCACCTGCCTGTCAAATATGTTATCTGCTTCTTTTCCTTTATCTGATATCAGATTCTCCAAGCCTTCCTTCCTCATCACATGTCCTAGGAACTTAAGCTGTTTTTTCTTGATGCTCAGTATTAATTTCCTTTTTGTTTCCATCCTTTTCAAAACCTTATCATTGCTCACAAGCTTAGTCCATGATATCTGCAGCATTCTTTTGTAGAACCACATTTCAGTTGCTTCAAGTTTTTCCTTCATCTTTGATGATATTGTACAGCATTTTCTGCCATATTGAATAACAGATATCACATAGCAATCTAATACTCTCTTCTTTGTTTCTAGTGAAATTTTTCTGTCTTTTAATACTCTGCTCAGCTTCTGGAATGCGTCCTTTGCCATGCCAATTCACTTTCGATTCTCAATGTCACACTTTCCATCTTCTGTTAGAACAATTCCCAAGTACTTAAATTTTTGTACTTGATTTTAGTATCCTTAACCTGTAATTGGCATTTTGGGCTTTTTTGTTTGCTGATGACCATACATTCATTTTTTTTTTTTTTGTTGCAGTTTATTTGTAGTCTTTTCTTTCAACTTTCTTCATCTACCTCTTTTACGAGGTCTTGTAGTTTTCTTTCCATATTGGTTATCAGCACTGTATCATCTGCATATCTGATGTTGTTCAGATTGTGACTGCCAATGACGAATCCTGGCATAACTTCTAGTGTCGTCTGAATAGTCTCGCTGTACAAGTTGGATAGATCTGGTGAAAAGACACATCCTTGTCTTTCCTTTCTATCTTTGTATATCTGCTGAATTTGTTTCCTGTTCATATGCAGGTGGTTCGCTGCCAGTAGAGGTTCTTGATTACTCTAATGTCTTTCCCAAATATGTCAAAGTTGCTGAGCATTTCTATCAATACTTTGTGGTGTACTTTGTTGAACACCTCGGTATACTCTACAAAACATAAGTAAACATCCTTTTTCATTTGTATTGCTCTTTCTGATAGCATCCTAAGTATAAATATTGCATTCCTTGTTCCAGTGTTCTTGAAGAAACTGTACAGTTCTTGTCCTATCTTCAGCCTGATTCTGCTTTGCGCTCTATTCATCAGGATTTGGACAATGAGTTTCGTTATGTGGTTCATCAAACTGATTGTTCGGTGGAGTTCAAAAATTGATCTGCTTAGGTCATCTGGTTGTAGATTTAATTTATTATTTCTGCAATTTTCCCTATGCTGAATTCTTCTAAGGCTATCAGCATCTCTATTACAATGTCGTCTGGTTCAGTTGCTTTATTCCTATTCAGTTTGGCCATTGCAGCTTTCATTTTGGATTTTAGTATTTCTGGTCGGTCAGCATCTTTGCTTACTATTGGTTACTCTCTCTTGTTGTGGAAGATTTCTTTTATATATTCTTCCCATTGCTGGAGTATTTCCCCTTTCTCTAATATGACTGTTTCATCCATGGATTATATTCATCCTGTTGTTACATTCATTTTGAATAAAATCATTTCCATTTTCTTTTAAATTCAACAAACTTGTCATTAAACAAAATAAATTGAATAACATTATTATTTTTATGAACAAAAAATACATAAAAAAATAACCATTTTAGTAATTAAATTTTAGATTTCTCAAGTTTTCTTAAAAAAGATATCAAAATTTGCTAACCCCTCGTCATATTAAGTGAAGCTGTGATCTCAAAGGCCAATTTTGTGATCAGTTTCATGGTAGAAATTGACTTTATTTGTACAACTAAAAAAAATTAATTATAAAAGCTATGATAGTGATTATTATATGAAGAACCCAAAAAACCACATGGAGATATGAAAAATAAAATAATTTGGCACAATTTTTTAAAGCAATTAAATTATTTATTTCCTTTAAAGCAAGTTCACCAAAATATAAAAGGTGTGCTGTTAGACATAAATAATGAAATGGTGTTAAAAATGGCAATTCATGGATGTAAATGTTATTTTTAATGACAACCAGCTTTACATATAAATGAAGGAATTTTTCTTTGTTAAATAAGTCTAAATTTTAAAATTGAGTTGCGTAATTTTTTTTGTCAAATCTTATATCAGTGAGTCAGTAAAATGCTATATGTGATACAAGCTTGGGTGATCATCTCTTGAAAGAGACATGACTGACTGAGTAGAAGATTTTCTCGCACTTTCTGTGGTAGACTGGTTGCCAATCTGTCCTGCTGTTTTACCAATAGTTGGAGGGAGTAGTGACAGAGGATATTTGCGCATATGTGAATGCAATGAAGTTAACTGTAATTTGAACTCTGCTCTCTGATTTCACATTCCAAGTTGATATCCACTGCACCATAATGTTATATAATTTTATATAGGCAATTGAAATTTATGTTTATGACTTTAAGATTTCTACAACTGCTTGTCTTAGATAATGATGGAGTGGATGAAAGCATTAAGTGTGTTTCATTAGCTGGTAACTATGAATTCAATCTCTTGGTTAGGAAGTGGAAGATATACTCAATGGAAAAGGCAAAAGTGGAATTACAAGGAAGAATCTGTTAAATATGAATTCCTAGAAGGTTACTAAAATAGATCAGACATCTGAAAGTCAGATGGTACAATGTAAAAGTGTGACTCATAAAAACTAAGATGAGGACACAAATGTATCATGACTTTTATATTTGGTTGAATGATTTAGGAAAGTGTTGAAACACTTTTTTGACATTGTATTGAAATGATGTGCGTTGTGGTCCATTGGATATCGGCTCAGAATGAGAAATCGGGGAGCTGAGTTTGAATTCCATTCGAATTCATTGCATTCACTTACGCACAAATACCCTTGGGAACGGTATTAATCCGTCTATTCCTTCTAGTTATGGGTTAAATAACAGGACAGATTGGGTTCTATAGCCTTGGTCAGCAACCAGTCTACCACAGAAAGCAATGGCAACCTACTGCGGGATAATCTTCTGCCCAGTCAGTCATGTCTCTTTTGAGGCATGATCGCCCAAGCATGTTTCATGTATGGCACTTAACTGACTGATTGAAATGATTACTTAGAAAGTAAACTTGTTAGGTGATTAAGTGTGATTTATTTTAAAAATGTCATCTGTAACAATAATATCACTATTTAAAATTGGGATCATAGTGTTGTGAAATTTTTATCTGAAGACAAGATAATTATTTTGCAATAACAAAGGAATTACTATTCAAAATGTTAATTTAATTTTCATTAGTGTTATTATTTTCTCTTAGAATGTTTATTGACATTTCTGATATCTCAGCTGATATAGTATCAAATATTTTCAATATATTTTAAAATTATATCTTTATAAAATTTACATCTAGAAAAAGCTAAAATTTTAAATAAAGATTCACTGTATATTTATTTTTATTCAACTCATGCTAGAGTTGAATAATTACAGTTGAATGTTTACAGAAGTGCTTGATTGATGCATTTTGTTTTTTTGATTGCATATAAAAAATCTCAATAATGAATTGACATTTTGGTGCCTTTAACTTTTTACATATTTCTCAGAAGAGAAATATTTAAGATTTTATTTGAAAATGGGAACATTAATTTTGTTTTGCATCATTGAATGGAATCTCCAGTATTGTGGGTAGGAATTTGTATTTTGTTATACTTTTAAAATATAAACAATAAAATAACAAATATAACAATAAAAATTTGTCCTCTATGAAATTTAATTCTAGTGAAGTAGATATTTTACATTTTTATTTGATTTTTGTAAATTTACAAGTAAATGGGATGTGGTAGAATAAATTCTAGCATTTATTCTGAGGGAGATATTTTTTGTAATATTCAGTTGAATAACTTGCAGACCTCACATTTGGAAATTCCTATTTCTTGTTTTGTTTTTTTTAAACAGTTTCTGGTTATTGTTAACTTCCTGTTTAATTTGCTATTTTTAACCATTTCACCACAAGGAAGGCAGTAATCCACTAAGGCACAAGAGGTTATGGAGTGTGAAAGAATAATAAAAAAAGGAGACATTATTAAGGAGCCAGAACACTAAAAGAAGTGAACTCAAGATGACAGTCGATAAAATTTTACATTGTATTTAAATTAGTTTCACAGTTTCACAGGAGATACATGAAAGAGAAAAAGCTCTTAGCGTAGAGCTTATTGCATCTAGCCAATGAAACTGTAAATTGATGAGAACTTGTTGCCAATAAAGTACTGCACTTAAATTCATTAAGTATAGGTACCATAACAAAAAGTTCAATAGAACAATTAACATGAAAATATTCATAAAAAAGGCACAGTGAAGCTACGTTACCATATTGGGAAAGTGACTGAAGCTGAGATGCCAGGTCAGAACCAATAATATTGTGGATTCTTCTTTGGATTTTATCAAGAATCTCTAAATATATATAGTGATTTTCTAAGTGTAGCTTAGATGTGGCATCTCTAAATATATATATTTAAGGAGCAGGAGCACCAGACCAGATGTGGCAGCAATATTCAAAGCAGAGATGAATGGTAGATTAATAAACGTGTAAGATAAAATCCTTTGCCAGTACTTCTGACTAATTTTTCTCTAACTGGAGGTCGGGCTCAACCCACACTCCAAGAATGCAGACAGGGCTGTCTTCCCAGTCGAAGAGCCCCGGGAGGGTAACACCCTTCCAGGCACCTAACCGTAAGCTGGACGACTTGTTGTGGTTAATCTTGGCCCCTGTGACCTTTTCGTACCGTTTAAGCGCCTACTGTACCACCTCAATGTCACTCCGAGAGGACATGAAAGTAGTGATGCCATCAGCATACGTGGATACCCTGGCTTGAGCACCACCAGGGACAGCGATTCCACTTAGTGCTGGACTGCACCCACTGTCCCTTAAGCGGCGAAGGAGGGGCTCCAACGTCAAAGCATGGTGACAGTGGACAACCCTGTCAGACCAACTTAGACAGCGCCAGAACGCCCAACAACTTTTCGTTCACCTGTACCACAGCCGTGGAGGTTTGATACAGGAGGCTAATTCAGTAGCGGAAGTTTTGAAAAATTTTTTGGAGAAAACTGGGTCAAATGGTGCTCAGCAAATGACCAGGTAATGATAAACATCTGCTTTCAAGAACAACCATGGCATCTATGGACATGGAGAAGCCCAGGAAGTGACACGAAAAACCAGATAGACTATATAACCATAAACAGGAGATTCAGAAATGCAGTGGTTTAATGCAAAGTCTATCCAGGCGCTGACTGTGGAAGTGACTACATCCCAGTCATCTGCAAGCTAAAGGGGAAACTCCAGAGATTGAAGAAGTCTAGTGCAGCACCAAAACTGAAATGCGACACTCTTGTGAATGACCTCAACCTCCAGAAAGAATACACTGACAGCATGATAATCAAATACAAAGAACAAATTGGAAAAGGACACTTGAAATGGGACTCACTAAAGGAAGCGATAGTTATATCAGCAAACATTATTGCCCCAAAGAAAATCAGGCGCAGAAGAAAAAAATGAGTGGATAACTGAAGAGATTCTTGACATGATGCAAAGGAGGTAGAAAATGATATCAAGACATAGAATGGAGTACAGGAAACTACACAAGGAAATAAAGAGAAAATGCATGCAGGCTAAAGAGGAATGGCTCAATGACAAATGTGCAGAAGTAGAGAGACTGGGCAGGCATAATAAAGCAGACATGCATAATGAAATAAAAGAACTGTTAGGACAAAAAACTTTCTCTTCAACAGGATGTATAAAATCCAAGGCTGGAACAATCATATTGGAGAAAGAGGAAATACTCTAACGATGGGAAGAATATATAAAAGATCTTTTCCACGACAAGAGAGAGTAACCAATAATACTCTAAGATGAGGACGGACTGGAAATATTAGTTTGAAGTGAATCTGCAATGGCCAAACTGAATAGAAACAAAGCAGCTGGACAAGAAGGCATAGTAATAGAGCTGCTGATAGCCCTGGAAGAATTTGGCATAGAAAAATTACAGAAATAATAAATGAAATTTATAATAGTGGTGTAATACCAATGACCTCAGCAAGTCGATCTTCATAGCACTGCCTAAGAAGCCAGGTGCAAATAAGTGCGAACTCTACAGAACCATCAGTTTAAAGAGCCATATAATAAATTGATTGTCCGAATCCTGATGAATAGAGTGAGAAGCAGAAATTGGCGAAGAACAGTGCAAGTTCGTCAAAAACACTGGAACAAGGAATGCCATATTTATGGTTAGGATGCTCTCAAAAAAAGGCAATATAAATGAAGAAGGATTTGTACCTATGTTTTATTGATTATGCAAAGGATTCAGTCATTGAACATGCAAAGGATTCAGTCATTGAATATGCACATACCCAAACCCTAACCCTAACCCATTTAACTAAAGAAAGGTGCAAAAATTTTTTAATGTACAAATTTACAGTTGATGTAATGTTGTCCCAGTAACTGTTATCAAAATAGAGGATCGATTTACTATAGCGTTGTATGAGAAACTGACCCCCCACCAAATATGTTTAAATATTTTACTTTTCCCAAATTTTTTTGATAATCGTAAAGCTTAGTGGGTAATCAATAGGACTGCGGTGAGAAAATTGAAAAATGGTGAAAATAAATGTGGTGGTAGGATACTCCAAGTATGCTAAATTTTTTTATGAACCTGTGAGTGTATGTGTGCATGTGTGCGTGTGTGTGTATGTGTGCATGTCTGTATATATATACTGTCACATATCTGTCCCGACAGTAACCATCAAGATGTTTATATGTTGATTCGGGTATATTGCATTTTCACATCTGTAGACAGATACTGGTTATCTGTCCCAGATCATGACAAATAGACAATGATTTAAATAATAAAATAATAAAATAAGATTGCTGTTTGATTGGTAATCAAATGGCAATCTTTTCCCAGGTCTGCTTTGATATTCAACACGGGCGCTGACAACAAATCAAGGACGAACATCGAGACAGTATAATTTTGATATAAAATTTTAATGAATAAAAGAGCAAAAATAAAAATAGAAAAAAAAAGAAATGTAAATAAGTACAGGCACACATACATATATATATACATACACATACATATATATATACATATATCTATACACATACTTATATATATATATATATATATATATATACATATATCTATACACATACATATATATATATATATATATATATATATACACATACATATATATACATACATATATATATATATACATACATATATATATATATACATATATATATATATATATATACATATATATGCATATATATTCTAAACATATGCTGTTAAATATAAGAGACAATGAATGTCTATTATGTTTAATCATGAGCCGTTCTAAACGTCATATTTTTGCTTTAATTTCAGTTGAAAATAAAGACAAAAATTCTCCAACATTTGGATAATTATTTATTGGTTTTCTTCTAAGCTTTCGGCTCACATGAGCCATCTTCAGATAGGTTGTTTAAACTGAAATATTATAAAATCCACCATCACCGACAATTTTATTTTGTGTTGACATAAAACTCCGCTTGGCAACGGCAATAGTTACCAAAAATAATAAACGCAGTTCTTAAGTTTGCGATGCGGTTTTATGACGTCACACCGCGGGATAGCGCGTAATGACAACAAAACCATGTAGTCAAATGCAATGTAATATGTTATTTCCTGTTTTAAAGTTGATTTTATTGAGTGTTGGTTGTTTTGATTTGATGTACATGGCCTCCAATATCTGCAGGTTCCTCTTACTGTGTGTATGAGTAAGGATCACCGTATTGTTGACCAAAATCTGTCTGATATTACCTACATGTTTATGTTTTTCAGAGAAATGTTGTTTAATAGTACTCTGATCAGAAAGATGACATGTAAGTCTACGGGAGAGCGTGGTTGTAGTAAAACCAATATATGTACTAGGTTTTTGATTAGTATCAAAGATGCAATCTCTGAATGGGCATGTAAATTGGTACACTACATTGGTTTTTTGTAAAGAATTTAGTTTAGTGCTTGTTGGGTTATTATAGACTATGAGATCAATTGTTTTAAACTTTTTATAATATATAATGAGTTTAATTTGATTATTACTTTCGACTGGTTTAACATTTCTACATATTATGTTTTTGAGAGTTTTTTCATCTTGTTTATAATTATTATGTATTTGGTTGCAATAGTATGAGTTAATAGTGTCATGTTTATTTTGATGTAAACCATTATTATTATTATCATTATTGTTAGAGTTATTGTTAATTTTGTTGAGATACATTTTAATTTGTTGATCAATAACGGAGTTAGGAAATCCATTATTGACTAGTGTTTGCTTAATGTTGTGTAATTCTTTATAAAATATAGATTTGGAAGAAGATATCATTTGTGTGCGTTGAAGTAAGTTTTTTATAACAGCTAACTTATATCGTTGGGGGCATTCACTATTATAATTAAGAAGACACGAATTTATGCTAGTTGGTTTCCTATATAGAGAAGTAGTAAATTTATGTGTGCTAGAATCAATGAATACATCAAGGAATGGGAGTTTGTTATTAATATTAAGTTCTAATGTAAATTTGAGGATGGAGTGACTTTCAAATTTGTTTTTAAGATATTTAATTTGATCGATATTCTTAGCTAAAACAAAGATGTCATCTATGTATCTTACATATATAGAGGGTTTATTGTTGTCATTAATTATTTTATTTTCTAGATTTAGATTAGAAAAGAGGGGACCTAAAGGAGATCCCATTGCAATACCATCTATTTGTGTATAAATATTGCCTAAGGGATCGTGAAAGGGTACTTGTGTGGTGCATGCTAATAATAGTTTTTTTAATATAGTGGGTTTAATATTGATTGATGGGAGAGTAGCATGGTTGTATACATCACGGATAATGATGTCAATTGTTTCCTGGATGGGAACATTTGTGAATAAGTTTTGGACATCCAAAGATGAAATTATTTGATTCTTAGGTTTTACGGAATGGAGAATCTGTAAAAATTCGTCCGTGGAATTAATACTATATTTACCAGGAAGATAGGGAGTAATTAGTTTGTTAAGTGTTTTGGAAAGGTGTGGGTATTTGAGAAATGATAGGTCGGAGGGGATGATCTTTTTTATGGATTTTTACATTTCCATAAAGGTAGCCGGGCTGATAATCACCTATAATCTTTTGAAGTTTATAGGATCCTATTTCAGCATTGTTTGCAGTAATAAGTTTATTAATATGTTTTTTAAGTTGGGTTGTGGTATTACTAGTTAATTTTTTAAATTTATTGTGATCGTCGAGAATGGCCTGTAATTTGGAGTGATATTAAACTTAGAATAAGATATTAGATAAGCTTAGAAGAAAACCAATAAATAATTATCCAAATGTTGGAGAATTTTTGTCTTTATTTTCAACTGAAATTAAAGCAAAAATACGACGTTTAGAACGGCTCATGATTAAACATAATAGACATTCATTGTCTCTTATATTTAATAGCATATGTTTAGAAAATTACTTGCTGCCTTGATATACTAAATGCATATATATATATACACATATATATATGCACACATATATACATATATATATACACACATATTTATATATACATACATATATATATATACATATATATATATATATACATATATATATATATATACATATATATATACACACATATATACATATATATATACATATACACACACACACACACACACATATATATATATATATATATATATATATATAATATTCTGACAATATAGAAATGGCCCATTCTCTGTGTTCATTTGTAAACATCTTTGTATTTGGTGATTTTCACATCAAGTGGCTAAGCATTCAATTTTTCTGTTGCTTATTCTCTCAGTCAGATCGTGAATTTCTCTACTTGTTTCCCTTTAAAAATCTGATTAACATTCTTTGTTCTTTAATCTCTATTCTCTTGGCAGTTTGTATCACACTAGTATCTTTTTATATTTCTTTGGAGTTGTCTGTTAGAAAGAAACCTCCTATTCACAAGACTTTTTTCTGCTACCAGTGTACTGATTGGAATTCATTTTGTGACTTTATGTGAGACACCCGTTGGATTGCTATTCTTAAACTTCCTATTGAGAATTGTGTCATTGTGGTTTATTCTTGTGTTAACGTTCAGTGATGCTTTTGTACTGTCTTGCAAGTACCAGGTGAAACTACAACTTTGGGTCACATTAGCCTGTTCAGCCACTATAGTCCACAGGAATCACTTTTTTTGGGTGTACCAATATGATAGTTCCAATCTCAATGTATGCCTATTTGCATCTGCTTGTAATAATTGCAGATGTCTCCTGAAGGAGGCTAAGTCTTTGTTTATCGATGGAATTATAGTATCCAACAAGTTTGATTCTCGTGACTACTGGTGTGTCTGTAATAGTGTACTAAGTAAGAGTAAGTGTTCTATTCCTTCTCTCTTCTCTCAATTTCAGGTGTTAACATCTGCTGGTAAAGCGGAATGTTTTGCTCGTAAATTCTCTTTAAATTTTACTCTAGACTCATGTGGAGTATCTTTGCCTGACTTTTCACTTAGAAATGAGTCTCTATTAAGTGATATGCATATAACTTTGTCAATGGTTTCTGTTATCATTTCTGAACTGTATTCCCACAAAACATGAACTTCATGGTATCCCTCCAATAATCCTTAAGAAATGTGCTCCTGAACTGGCTCCTGTTCTCTTTAAAGTTTACATTAAATACCCTGCTGCTTTTTGCTTTCCTGCTTGTTAGAAATTCTTTTCTGTAGTTCCAATCTTTAAGAATGCAGGCAAACCATCTGATATTTCTATTGACCTATTAAACCTTCTACCTCTTTTTTGGCAAAGTACAAGCAGGGGAAGATATTTTAACACCAATGGTCAAAACTTTTTTATTTCCCTTGAAGTTCTAAGGATGATTCTAGCCACAGTAAAGTCTTTGGCTTTTTTCTTTCTGTGGCATTCTCTCAGTATCTCTTTCTCTCTTGGTCTTTCTCTCTCTCTCTTTGTTATTTTTATATATACATACATATAGATTATAAACTTCCTCTCACTATCCAGCTCTGACCATTGAAATAAACTAACTGAAGAAAAAAGTGAAATGTCTAACTTGCCAATTGCAAAGTTTAATCTCAATTTCACTTGACTCAGTAGATAAATTTTCAAATTTGAAGATGGATTTTCAAACTTATTCTAAGTTGTAACTTAATACACATTTTCTTCTCTCACACTGCTCTGGTAACATATTCCCGTAAATATATACAATACCACTAGAATGCCAACTACAGGTGGGGGATACTAAAATCAAGCAGGTACAGAAATTAAAATACCTGGGAAGTATAATAGCAGGAGATAGAAAGTGCGATATAGAAAGCCGAAGGGAAATTGGCATGACCAAGGATGTATTCCAGAAGCTGAGTAGAATATTGAGACAGAAAAATTTTGCTAGAAACAAACAAGAGAGTACTGGATTACTATGTAATGTCTGTTCTTCAATATGGTAGTGAATGCTGGAAAATCTCACTGAAGAAGATGGGAGACTTGAAGCAACTGAAATGTAGTTCTACAGAAGGATGCTGCAGATACCATGACTGAGCACGTGAGCAACATTGAGGTTTTAGAGAGGATGGAAATGAAAAAGAAGCTAATACTTAACATCACAAAAAGACACCTAAAGATTTTGGGATATATAATGAGGAAGGAGGGATTGGAGAATCTCACAGGTCAGATAAAGGGAAAGTGAGACAGGGGAAAGCAGTGCATAACATACTTGATGGGCTTGAGCAAGTGGTTGGCAGAGCAGGGTTTGGGTGGGATGACAGGAAAATGTGTGCTAAGAGCCACTAGGAATAGGGAAATGTTGAGGGCCATGGTTGCCTACATTCTGAAAAAACATGTCACATAGAAGACAAGAGGCTTTAACCAACTCTGAATCAGTTGCGCATCTCACCTTGAAGAGTTGTCTTTCAGATAAGTAATATATCTTTTGCTTCTCTAAGTCAACTGCTGATGTATTATTGCTGAAAGACTCTTATTAAGTTTAGATAAGAATGGTGAAGCTCTGGCTGCTGCTTTAGATATCTTGAAAATATTTGACAGGGTTTGGCATACTGGTCTTTACAAGTTGAAAGGTTATGGTATTTTTGGATGAATTTTTGAATTGATTCACTTATATCAAATTGTAAAATTTGTCTGGAATGATCATTCATCTGGATCTTTTTGCATTAATGCAGGTGTCCCCTCAGAACTCTATCCTGAGACTTACATTGTTCTTAATTTTCATCAATAATTTTTCTGATGTCATCAGTTCTTCATTCAGTATTTATGCTGATAACACAGTTATTTATTTCTATCTTAATAGTAAATCTGATCAGTTTGATAAGATCAAATTGGCAGCTGATTTAAAAAATAACCTACACTCTGTTGTCAATTGGAGCAAAAACTAGTTTGTTAATTTTAGCGCTTCAAAAATGAAATGGCTCTCTTTCAATTGTAAAAGAGATTCCTTGTGCTTTCCCAGACTAACATTTTCTGACAAATAGGAAAGATTATATTGAATCAGTTGCTATGTTTGCTGTTAGGAAAGTTCATTCACTGTGTCGTACTAAATAATTTTTCTTTTTATCTTTCATGTTTATAATTCTATTATTCATCTATGCTTTGAGTATTGCTGCCACATCTGGTCTGGTGCTCCTGTTTAGAGATTTTTGCTAAAATCCAAAGAATCTGCAGTGCTATTGGTCTTGACCTGGCATCTCAGCTTCACTTACTTTTTTACATCTTTATAAGTCTACTTTTGACTATTGCTCCCACATCTGCTCTGATGCTTTTACTATTGTTGTAACCTAAAAAGGTTACCGAATGAAAATTAACCAATATGAAGGTTGGGAAATGAAATAGTAATCAACAAAACACAATATTCGCCAGCTGCACCAAGTAGATAACCACTGCTAGTGGTGAACTGCTAGGCAGCAATATAACCCACCTCACAATAATGTCCAATGTATTTATGAAGATTGTGACATATCAATTAATGTTCATAGGTATGTATATTATAACACCCTCGCTTTTTAGATTTAGTCTGTACAAAGTCAATATCTTTTCCTTTTCAGGTTGATGTCGATGCCTCTTTATCCCTTCTTTTCCTCTTACTGTCTTTTTTGGAATTTTGTCTGAAGAGCTTTTTGAGGAATGGACACATCAAGTGTGTCGAAAAGAATTTTAATAGGCTCAACATTCTCTTCAGCTATATGCCTACTTTTTATTTGATTCCAGTGCCTTTTGTGCACTATTTCTGGTACTTTGACTAAATATATCACCCTACTGATTCTTTTGGTGATAGTTCCAGCTTCCCAATACTTTTTTCCCCCGTCTGATACATTTGGTAAAAAACCTTTTAACCCACTTGGTAAAATTTATTTTCAGTTTTTTGTACTGTATGTTCAACTTTTTTCTTGTTTGGTATCAGCTTGTCAAAGACTGATCTTATTTTCTGTGCAATGCAAACATGATTTCTGCCACAGGTGCATTTTTATTTGGTGTAAGTCGATACACTTGAAGAAATCATTGCAATGCTGTATCTAAGAACCCACCATTGGATTTTTTACGGCCCTATCCACAAAACACTCTGCTTGGCTCTTGATTCTAGGGTGGTAAGGGACAATTGTTATGTGCTTTACTATAAACATTTTACAAAATTCCTTAAATTCTTTTGATGTAAATTGGGTGCCATTATCTGAAACAAAGAGTTTGAAATTCCTAGCACCTGAAGAAGGCCAGAGCATACAACTGATGAAACGTTGTACAAATGGCAACAAAGATGAGAACAATAGTTCGAATAATGTAAATACATATAAATACAGGTGCCTTTTTGCCTCGGCTCGCAATGAGTGCAAGATACTTAAAGCTGATGTTTGCAGCCAGAATGAAGCAGCACATAGCATCCTGTAAGTTCGGCTTCAAAGACTACTGGAGGCTCTGTAAAAGTGTACTGAACAACAGCAAGCTCTCAATCCCCACTCTAATCAACGAATTTGAGGTCCTTACCTCTTCAACAGACAAGACTGAGTGTATCGCTCGCAGATTCTCCACCAACTCAACACTGGACTCGTCTGGAGTATCTGTACCTGAATTCCCACTCGGAACCGAGGCTCAACTGACTGACATACACATTACTCCTTTGGTGGTCTCCAAAATAGTTTCAAATCTTGAGCCCCATAAAATGAGTGGTGGTGATGGAATACCAATCAGTGTCCTAAAGAAATGTGCTCCTGAACTCTCTTCTGTTCTCTCTAATTTCTATAAATACTGCCTCTCTGCTTCTTGCTTTCCTGCTTGCTGGAAATCCTCCTATGTGGTTCCTACATATAAAAATACTGGAGAACCCTCTGAATCCTGCCAATTATTGCTGTATCAGCCTCCTACCAATCTTTGGCAAATTATTCGAAGCTATCATTAATGCCGAGGTGGTACAATATCTCACATCCCACAGACTCTTCTCTGACAAACAGTATCGTTTCTGCTTCACTAGGTCTACTGCTGATATACTCACTACCATTACTGAGTATATACACCAGGCTCTTGACAAGAACAGCAAAGCCCGAACTGTTGCCTTAAACATCTCTAAAGCATTTGACAGAGTCTGGCATGCTGGCCTTCTATGCAATCTGCTGGGCTACGGTATAACTGGACAATTGTTTGATCTAATCCAGTCATTCCTTTCAAATCGCACAATGAAGGTAGTATTGAACGGACATGCCTCCCAAAACTATCACACGAACACGAGTGTCCCTCAAGGCTCTTTTCTAGGTCTCACGCTTTTTCTTATCTATATTAACGATCTCCCAAATGTAATAAGAGTAGGCATATATGCTGACGACACTATGGTTTACTCTTGCCTCAATCAAAATATCTATTATATATCTATTAACCACCACAGACAATCGCCCCCCCCCACCCCCTTAGCATGGATCAGGCTAGTCTCCCTGAAAGTAAAACACTGCGCCTCCTCGGGTTAACTCTCACAACAGACCTCAAGTGGAATGAGTATATAAAATCCATGACTAAATCTGCTGCTAAGATGGTCGGTTCTCTGTGCAGAGCCAGGAAGTTTTTCCTGTTTTAATCAATCCTGCACATATATAAATCTACCATCCGCCCATGCATTGAATACTGCTGCCATATCTGGTATACACCTAGGGGTCCTTGACAAAATCCAACAGAGAATCTGTAATATGATCGATCCTGACTTGGCAGCTCATATACAGCCACTTTCTCACTGGTGCAATGTGGCTTTGCTGTGTCTCTTCTACAAATATTTTCATGGCTTTTGCTCAGATGAACTTAGCTCACTGGTACCCCCTATATATGAATTTACTCGAGCCCCAAGATTAACAAGTAGGTCCTACCCTTTTACTGTGAAACCAATAAATTGTAAACGCAAATTCTACTCCAGTTGCTTCTTTTCTCACACTTACCGCCTGTGGAATTCCATTCTGTTTACTTGCTTTCCTGACAGCTACAATCTTCAAGAATTCAAATGTACAGTCAATAGTCATCTCCTATCTCACTAACTTGCATCCTCTCTCTCATGCTCCTTTCTCCATCCACTTCACTCTCATCAGTACTCATCCTTCTCTTACCCTCTTCCTGACACCCCCTGTAGCTTGTCACTCTTTCTTATAACTTTCCTCTTATACAGTGGCAGTAAAATGCTTTGCTTGGGGCGACACGATTATAAAAAAAAATACTACCTCATCTCAGAAATATAGATAAATGCTTTATTTTTTATTTTTTCTGTCTTTGAGTTTATACATAATGCAGGATTCTATTCTGTACGAACTAACTTCCATATAGTATTGCATAGTATTTTTTTTATCCCTACTTCTGCTTCTAGGGAAGCAATGACTGTGTCTTCCAAAGGTTCCCTATTTTTGGAAATAAGTCTGGACAATTCATCCCCATGGCTCAATTTATCTAATGATTAAAATTTCATCCTGAAATCGTAATTTACTAAAATGGTTCTCCATCATTGTAACCTATTAACTGTATGGTTCAGTAGGCTTTTTTCGTACACATAAATAGCTTGCAATGGTCTGTGTAAGGTAAATATTCTATGGACGATCTATGAAATTTTGTAAGAACAAACACAATCCCTAAACTCTCCTTTTCTATCACAGAATAATTCTTTTTGGCTAGAAGAAGCATCCTGGATGAGTGTTTGATAGGTTTAATCAACCTGTCTTTAAGTTTATGCATAGTGCAAAATCCTATTTTGTATGAACTAGCATCACTTGCTATGATTGTTTCTTTTTTTCCATTGAAAACACTTTTCCCTTTTCAGCAATGCATCATCCAGATAAGCAACTGCAAAGTCAAGTCTACTCAGCATCATATCTATTACTTGCTGAAAAATAGCTGGGGCAACCTTTATACCAAAAGCGATACAATTGAATTTATACATTTTTCGATGTGTGTTTATTGTAAGTAATTTGGAACATTCATCATCCACTGCAGTCTGCAGATATGCATTGCTTAGGTTGATTTTTGAAAATATCTGACCTCTGCTAAATTGCAAAAAAAACTTCTTCTGGCTCTGGAAATGGATAATAATGACTTTCATGCAGACACATATCTCTTTAGACTTTTTTCTGTGTACTGTTGGTGAAGCCCAATTGCTATAGTTGACTTAAGATAAAAACATTTTTTTGAGTCTGTTAAGCTCGTCATTGAACTCTTTTCATGATGCAAAGGGTACATTCCTTTTCTTTTTCAAAACTGGTTGTACATTTTCCTTTAGCTTGAATTTAGCTTTCATTTTATTGCACTTGCCTAGACCATCAGAAAATACCTCTGGGAATTTAATTTCCAATTCTTTCTTTAAACTTTCTGCTTCATTGGTAAAACTTTTAACTTTTTGGCAAAATGAACTGATTGGACTGTTCCATAACTTAGATGCTCCATCCAATCTGCCCTAAAAAGGTTATTTGTATTTTTCATTACAAACAGTCTTAATTTCAATGTTTTTTTTGTTCAATGTCCCATTTGTAATAAACTCCTTTTTGAATGTTATTTTCTGTCCTCTAATACTACGAGTGATTTACCTGGTAAACATTAACATTTGTTTTCCAATTTTCTTCCATGTATGCATATTTATTATATTTAAGTCATATCTTCTATCCAACTGTAATTTAATAATTTTGTTGATGATTTTTACCTGTACCAATTTTCTTCCGACCAGCAGATTCAACTGTGTTAGTAACTTTAACATAATTATTCACTTGTTTTTTTAATTTTTGTCTTACACTGAGTCTTTTGTCTTTTTCTTTTGCAGCAAAAACATTCTTTATTTTTGTATGGACAGTCATTATAAATGTAGTTCTCTGTATGCGTAACACGGGTTAAGAGTAATGTTTTTTCTTTTTCACTTTATTTTTTTAGCACACAATTTTAATGGGCGACACACCACTTACTTTGATATCCTTAGTGTCTTATCGAACTGCTAGGTTTTGTAAAGTCATTTTCAAGTTTAAACCCTTCTCCTGACTTCAGTGTTTTGTAATAACTGATTTTACCATTTTTTTTAAGAACGCTCACATAACAGGGACTTTTTGAACATGCTAATTTTCAAAATTTGAAATTATAATGTTTTCATTCATGGTTGTATGATACCTAATAGGTATTTTATGGTATGGTTACACTTAGTCATAATTTCTGTTCTTTACACACACACACACACACACACACACACACACATATTTTACACAGCTGTCTCTCAACAAAACTTTAAAATCTCCCTACTAATTAACTTCCAATGAAACATCTTTACACTGAGAAACCTGTTTCATTAAGTTTTATCGGAAGGATGTTTATGGATAAAAGACAACACAAAGAACACATCTGTTGTATATCATGGTCGTTTTTTTAGGGGCCCCGGAACCCACGACACCGGAGACGGTCCTTCACTCAAAATGGTGAAGACCCTACTTCAGTCCCTCATGCAACATCTTCTCTTTTCTGAACAAAAAAAAAAATAAAACACAAAAAACAAAAAAACAAAAAAAAAAATAATAAAGGTAACTATAAATCAAAACATATTCACCACACTGTCCTAGTGTGGTTAATATCGCATTCATCGGGCTGACTACCCTTTTGCCTAACAGGGATTATTCTGCCCTTTTCACTTTGGACTCAAATTACAATGTGTAGTCCTTGAATCTAGCAGGACTTCTTATTAGTTTTCCTGACCTTGTCGTCCTCACCCTTTCTGGATTTGATTTTGTTGGGGATAATGTCTGGCTCACCCCTTCTTTTCTATGACTTTCCTGTTGAGGTGTTTGTGGGTTATAAATGTCTTTTACAACCCCTCCTGCATTTACTGGTACCTCACCATACTCCTGGTATTGCTGGTAGATCAATGATGGTAATGGGGGTGATTCTGCTGTTTTCTTCAAGTCTACCCTATTCCGTCGATACAGCGCCCCATCAACTTTCACATGGTGTGACCTCTCATCTAGTCTTTGCCACACAATCGCTTTTTTTCCACTCTTTCTGACCTTTTATGTGTGGTTTCATCTGCACCACATCTCCAGGTTGCAATGGTTGAAGTAGTTTTACTTTGTGGTTAAAGTAACACTCTTGCTTCCTGCCATCCCACTTCACTGTCTTTTTAAAAGTTTTAGGTAATTCTGGCTGAAGTAGATCCTCTTTGGTCGGAAGAAGTGTTTTTGTTTTTCTGGACATCAGTTTCTGTGCTGGTGATAAAAAACCTTTAGCTGGCGTATTCCTGTGATCCAACATCGCTAAGTATGGATCAGCCTTATCTTCCATCGCTTTCTGGAAGAGGTTCTTTGCCATCTTTACTGCAGATTCTAATTTTCCATTTGCCTTGCTATTGTAAGGACTGACAGGTGTATGTGTAAAACACCACTTTTTTGCAATGGTGGAAAATTCCTGGCAACTAAACTGAGGTCCATTATCAGTGACCACCTGATCTGGTATCCCATGTCTTGCAAAATGGTGTTTAAGTTTAGTGATCACTGTCTTTGCTTGAGTACTTGGAAGATGATCAATTTCCCAGAAGTTGCTCATGTAATCAACTGTGTAGAGATAGTCCCTATCTGCAAACCTAAAGAGATCTACCCCTACTTTTACCCAGGGTCTCTCAGGAATTTCATGGACCATCAGGGGTTCTGCAGGATTAGCCACTTTGAATTTTCTACATGTGGAACATTTTGACACATAATCTCTGATGTCACTATTCATGTTTGGCCAGTACAAGCATTCTCTTGCTCTTCTGCAACATCCTTCGACCCCTAGGTGTGTAGAATGTAACTTTTCTTTCAACATGGTCTGTTGAGTCATCGGGACTACTACTCGGTTTCCTCTGAAAATTAGCCCGTCTTGTACGGTCATTTCATTCTGCATGCTAAAATATGGTCTTACCTCTGGGTCAAGATTAAAAATATGGCCTTCTCTCTGTCACCGGAATATATTGTTTCCTTGACATCATCATCGTCATCCATATGTTCACTGCTTACTCCATGGATGTATGCCCTTGACAGTGTATCTGCAAGGAACATCTTCCCACCCGGGTAGTACAGAACTGTAATATTGTAAACTTGCAACCGCATCAATATATTCTGGAGTCGCTTTGGGCATTTCCCCAATTCTTTTTTCATTATCGCTTCCAATGGCCTATGATCAGTCAGCACTGTGACTTGTTGACCAAATGTATACTGGTGAAAGCGTTCACATGCGTAGACTACTGCTAACAGTTCTTTTTCAATCTGTGCATACCGAGTTTCTGTGTCTGTAAGTGCTTGGCTGATATAGGCTAAAGGCTGACCCTCTTGCAGCAGTGCAGCTCCCATGCCCTTCTCACTTGCATCACATTGAATGACCAGTGGTTTGTTGTGGTCATAGTATTTCAATACTGGTGCTTCACTCACTAGCTTTTTGATTTTCTCAAAAGCCACTTCATGGATTTCGAACCACGTCCATGGCACATCTGTCTTTGTTAAATTTCGAATTGGAGCCATCACGTTGGAGATATGAGGTAGAAATTTTGCCAAATAATTCATAAATCCCCCCAATCGTTGAACTCCTTTTATGTCTATTGGGCACGGCATATCCTTTATCGCTTTTACCTTCTCAGGATCAGGACGTAAACCTTCACTGGTTATCATGTGACCCAGGAACGATATGGATGTTTGCTGTTAGTTCAATTTTTCATCATTCAGTCGCATCCCACGTTCACGACATCTCTGCAACAGCTTTCTGAGTTTTTTATCATGATCGGCTGTTGCTTCTTCCATGGTGGTACCTTTCCCAACCACCAGAAGATCATCTGCTTTGTTAATGACTCCTTCCAAGTCAGCCACATTGTTAAATAGTACTCTCTGAAATATCTCAGGAGCTGGAGCAATCCCAAAGGGTAAAACTTTCCATCGAAACTGACCATATGGAGTGGCAAATGTTGTCAAGCGATTGCTGGCTTCATCCAATTTTAGATGCCAAAATCCATCCCATAGATCTAGGGTAGAGAACACTTTATGTCAACCAGTTCTGGGAGTAGATCGTCCAATGGAAATGTTCCCGTTTAAGTGGTCTTGGGTCTATACATATTCGTAGTTTCCCATTTTTCTTGATCACCAGCACTAATGTGCTTACCCATGGTGTTGGCTCACTTACTGGTTCAATCACTTTCTTTTTTACTAGTTTTTCCAATTCCTCTTTCACTTTTCCTTAAGTGCTACTGGTATTCTCCGTGCAGCTGTTACATGAGGTGTTACGTTTGGATCCACTTCCAAATGTACCTCTCCTGGTAACTGACTCAGTTCTTCCTTGAATACATCATTGAATTCTTTTATAATTATGTCCGGGTGTTGGCTGCTGAATTCATCTGATTGAGATATTTTGGCAACCATCTTGAACTTGTCGTTATTGACTGTGATGAGGGCCATCTTCTGAATTGCATTTGCCCTAAGTAGTGGATGAAAATCCAAACTTTACTGCATATTTCTGCCCATTTTTGGGGTTTTTCATTTTAACCCGACACTCCCCTAATGGTTTCATCTCTGCCCCATTCCACATCACCAGAGTCTTATTAGAGTGTTCAAGTGTTTGTCCCATTACATGCTTCTGATTCAATATATTGACTGATGCGCCACTATCAAGCTGAAAAACAACCAGCTTTCCTTTCACCAACATTTCTGCTTTTATTATTTCTTGTCTTACAGCATTGACTTTTTCCCTTAACCTGTCCATAGTCCGAATCACTACTACTGCCATTGTCAGAACCCTCTTGTGTTTCGACTGTCTGAATATTCTTTTTTCTCAATGATCTGCATTTCACGGCAAAGTGGTTCTTCCCACCATATTTGAAACAAATGCCGGATATGACTCTTTACTCGGTTCATGTCGCAATGTACATGCCCTACACACTCTGTCACTTTGTGCTGAAGGTTTTCTCTTGGGTTTGAACCTGACTCTGTTTACACCTTTGGGTCTCAGGATTCTGGACTGTAGTGTAGCGTTTTCTGACAGCTTACATATGTCTATGCATTTTTGTAAATCTAACTGTCTTATTTTCAGTAATTCTGCTTGTATATGGGGATTATGTGTTCCAAGAATTATCTGGTCTCGCAGTACTGATGAAACACAATTGTCACAAAAATGACACGTTTTCACCAACGTCCGAAGTGCCGTAATAAATGCTTCAACAATTTCCGACTCCCCCTGTTTCCTTGTATGGAAAATGTACCGTTCGTATGTTTCATTTGTTTCCCCTATAGCGTATCTATCGAACGCCTGAATTATTTCGTCAGGTGTTCTCTCCTCTTCAGGAGTTAAGAACTGAAACCTATAATACACCTTCAATGCCTCGTCTCACAGCATATGAAGCAAAAGTGCCATTTGGTACTGTACTGGCTGTCTCGACAGATACGTGATAATAGCGTAATTATGCCATTTCAGTTTAAAAAGTTTCCAGTTCGCCGATAAATTATTTTCCATGCATAGGAGTGGTGGAGGTCTTATGCCAGCCACAGGTCTGTTTATTTCATCTAAGCAGACCTCGGACATTTTTTTTTTCCTCCACGTGCCTACAAATTAAACTTGAAAAATTAATAATTAAACACTACTTATTTTGGTTCATCTTTTGAAATACATTCCTTATTTTCTCTTCCTTGCTTGGATATCCTTTCATCCCACCGCTGCCACCATGTTTCATTAAGTTTTATCTGAGGATGTTTATGGATAAAAGACAACACAACGAACACATCTGTTGTATATCATGGGCGTTTATTTAGGGGCCCGGAACCTGCGACACTCGGAGACGGACCGAAAACGGTGAAGACCCTACTTCAGTCCCTCATGCAACAAAACCCTCTCAACAATATAGGATTTTTGTAAATTGAAAAAATACAATTTTCAATTTCACGTACCTTTTGTTACATTTCCAGTTTGTTATAGTTGGAATAATATCCTGTGTTCTTCTGAATGTTGTATTTCAAACAACTTGCTTAATATCCACGTAACCCTTAGAAAATCCATGTAGCCAAAAATGTTGTCTTGGTTTGGTGAATGTTTTTTTTGTGAGTTTTGCCAATATCTTCATTCATAGAATGTCATATTTGTGAATGTTCAGTCAAATTCCTTGTCACAAAAGTGTTGTAAACTAAAAAGGTTACTGAATGAGAAATTATCAAAACGGAGGTTGTGTAATATAACAATCTGGCCCCACCCGAGGAAGTGATGCAAGCGATGGTGTTTTCCATCCGTGAAGGGGGCGGCGAAGCGACAAGACAGGTGTTTGTGAAATACATCCTGTCAAGGCCGGAGCGGATGTCATTTTGACCTTATTTCCGACAGCGGCGGAAATGGCTACAGAGGCAAACAGATCAGGTGCCTCTTAGAATTACGTGGGCGTTGCGTGGGCGAGGCAAAAACCGGAAGGAAGGTCCCGGTTCTAGAGGACTATATAAGGACCTCGACACACGGATTCGCCAGCAGCAGAGAACGGCCAGTGAAGCAGCGAGAAACACCACAGGCAGACTACACTCCCGTCAACCCAACATATGTGCCCTCACCCTCCCGTTCTCTATTCCACACAGTTCGTCGTCATTAATAAAAATATAACCTTATATTTTTATATATGCGTGTTTGTTGTTTTGTCGTCATACGGCGATATATAACATACGCAAATTGGTGCCCAGTGACTTGCTGTTTTAAAACAACAACAACAAAACAGATAGATACGAGCTTGGTTACCACGGCGACAATTGAAATTCAACGGAATTAAAACTACCAGATAGAAGACGAAAATAGTAAACAACAGGACGACAGCAGCGAAAGGTAGGTGACTTTTGATTCGATCTTGTGTGTGTTCTGCTCTTGTTCATAAGTTATATTTAAAAAAAAAAAAAAAAAATGGAACAGCATACTTTTGCCGATTTTGTTCAAGGTCTGACCCTAGAATTGAGAAATGTGGCTTGTTCGGTGTCGAACACTTTAAGGGGAGAATCTTTTTTAAAAAATATACAGCCATTAGCATGCAAAGAAGATGGTGGTTGTAGTGCTTGGTTGGAGGATATGGAGAGGTGTTTTCAAGTTGTGCGCGTGGCAGAAGAAGACAAGTGTCAGGCAGCTCTTCTCACAACAAGGGGAGCTGTTGGACACTATGTATATAGACTAATCTCTCGTAACCCACAACTCACATGGAAGGAGTTAAAAACTTCTTTAAAGGAATACTACGGATTGGTTTTAGACCCCGACGCACGGTTAGTCGAATTAGTGAACATTAAGCAGGGTAGAACAGGGGGTGCAGGACTACATGCAGAGAGTAGTACGCCTAGTGGAGGGCGCATATGTTGGGGTTGACGGGAGGAATGAAGTTGTTACAAAACAAGTTTTAGGATTCTTCATAAAAGGTCTAAGGGATCGGGAAATAAAGATGGCAGTTATGAAGGATGAGCCACAAACACTGGAGGCTGCCTATCAGAAAGCGTTATCTGAGTTGAGATGGAAAATTCGACTCGACGCAAACTCTGAATACGAAGAGGAGCCTATGGAAATTTGTCACTCTCGGAGACGGGTACCGATAGAAGCCGTAAGCCCCGCTAAATCTAATAATAATAATGATAATAATAGGAATAAGAACAATAGAAAAGTTGGGACTCGTGAGCGGGAGAGGAACGGGAGCGTTGTTAGGTGTTGGAATTGTGGGAAAGAAGGCCACATAGCGAAATTTTGTAGACGCGCCCCGGGAAACGGCAGAGGTCCGTTCGTGCGACGCCCAACGAACGGAACAAGACGGTACCAACGCACATAGTTGGTAATATGGGCGCGCCAAATTCCATCTTTATTAGAATAGAACGTAGACCTTATAGGGCATTGGTAGATATGGGAGCAGAGGTATCGGTTATAAGCTGTAGGGCATTTAAAAAATTGCGACTGGGACTTGAACTGCAAAAGAGGGACATTAAACTTCGAACTGCGAATGGATCCCCGTTATACGTTGAAGGCCTTTGTCGTCTACAGGTCCAGATAGGAAGTAAGTCCATACCCCATGATTTTTTAGTCGTGAAAAATCTCAATAGAAACGTTATACTTGGCCGAGATTGGCTGATGCAGAACGGGGTGAGAATGTATTTCGATTTGGGGGCATTGAAGATTGGTGAAGAATACGTGGCATTAGAGGAGGATGTTCATATTTCCTCTATTGTTAGGTTAGCTCAAAAAGTAACATTAAGACCTCAACACCTGCATGCTTGTCTGGGATTAACCAGGCTGAGAAATGGACGTGGCAAAGAATATGAAATTGAACAGCTGAGTAGTGGATATGTTAGCAACTTATGTGGTATATCAGTAGCCAACGCAGTTGTAAAAATGCCAAAGTCTCATAAGTTTCAGTTGCTGATAATGAATAACACTAACCAGACAATCACTTTGAGACGGGGGGGGGGTGTCCGCTGGCTAAATTGGAAAGGGCATGTAATATTACTGAAATTACTATGCCCGATAAACAAAATAATAAAAGTCCTGATGTAGATTTGGAACAGGTACATGTACCGGAGGAATTCAAGCCTGAAATTAACAAATTGCTAAAAAGAAATAGGGACATGCTCGTTAGTGACGACAAAAACCTGGGCAGAACCGATACTGTGGAGATGCGTATCGATACTGGAACGCATGAGCCCATAAGAAAATGCCCATATCGCACACCCCTCAAACAAAGAAAGACAATGGATTCAGCAATCGACGAAATGATGCAGGCAGGTGTAATTGAGAGATCCAATAGCCCGTGGGGTTTTCCAGTAGTTTTAGTAGAGAAGAAAGACGGTGGTAAGAGATTTTGTGTAGACTTTAGAGCACTTAATAAGATTACAAAGAAATATGCTCGACCTCTTCCTGTCATCGATGATATACTGGCATCACTTGGTTCGGCAAGGTACTTTTCGAAGCTTGATTTAAAATCAGGGTACTGGCAAGTTAAGCTTCATGATGATGACAAAGAAAAAAGTGCATTCACCTGCCACAAGGGTCTGTTTCATTTTAATGTTATGCCATTTGGACTTGCAAACGCACCCGGCATCTTCCAGGAATTAATGTCAGTTGTTTTACAGGGACAGGAAGATTTTGCTCTGGCATATTTAGATGATATTCTGATATTTTCAAATACGGTGGAAGATCATTTAAGACATATAGACACAGTCTTGAGTAGTCTACGTAAGCACAACCTTAAACTGAAGCCAGCTAAGTGTGAATTCTTTAAGAAAGAGACCCAATACCTGGGGTTCAAGATAAGTGAAGAGGGAATACAACCAGACCTCAATAAAGTCAAGGCTATAAAGTCAGTTTCTACTCCAACCACTGTTAGGCAAGTAAGAGCTTTTATTGGGATGACCTCATACTATCGCCGCTTTATTAGAAATTTCTCTGATATAGCCGAACCGCTGGTCAATTTGACAAGGAAATATGCACGATTCCAATGGGACGATGCTTGCCAAACCGCTTTCGATACACTAAAAACGAAGCTCGCGGAGATGATAACACTAGCCTATCCCAACCCAAATAAGGCGTATAGGTTATATACTGACGCATCCGATCAATCGATTGGCGCATGCCTATCCCAGGTGGTGTACGATAAGGAAAATAGGAAGGATGTAGAAAAACCAATTTATTTATTGTCCCATAAATTAAGTGACACACAAACGAGGTGGTCAACTATAGAGAAAGAGGCTTATGCCATACACTATGCTCTTCAAAAACTGAATCACTACCTGCATGGCGCAACATTCACAATATACACTGATCATAGGCCCCTGGAGCACTTACTTAACTCGCCCATACAAAATAAGAAGATACAGACTTGGGCTCTGAGCATGTCTGGCTACAATTGCAGCATACAGTATCTTAAGGGTAAGGATAATGTTTGCGCGGATCTCTTATCACGCGCTGTTGATGTGAACGAAGACCATATTGCTTCTCCAGTAGATATAGATGATAGAAATTACTTGGTTAGTGTTATAAACTCCAACCTAATGGAGCCGGAAGAATTAGCAGTCCATAAAAATGTCGGAAATTCATCAGAGGTACCTGAGAACGGCCCACATTGAAAGGAATAGACATAATCAGGGAGCAAGAATCAGACAAAAACATCTTAGACCTGAAGATTAGATTACGAAATGGTAGGGCTACCAAAGCAGAACAGAAGAGATATATAGTAATGGATGAGGTGGTGTACTATTTGTCTCAACCTGATGATGAACCCCTCATCAGGCTGTATGTACCATCTCACCTTAGAAAAATGGTGCTAGTTCAATACCATGATGACAGTGGCCATATGGGGGTGGATAAGACATTCCACTCAATAAAACAAAAGTATTTCTGGCCTTGTTTACTTAGAGAAATAAATGATTTCGTAGGTAAATGTATCCCGTGTCAGACAAGAAACCTAAAGAAGCAGCAACCCCACATACAGGAATGTGACTTCCCTCCTTTTCCTTTCGCAAAGGTTGCTTTAGATGTCTCAGGACCCTACCCAAAGACCCATTCAGGTAACCAATACATAGTTACATTCATAGATATGTACAGTGGTTGGCCGGAGGCATTTGCGGTTCCTAACAAGAAGGCAGAAACAGTGGTACATCTCTTAGTTGACGAAATCTTCCCCAGATTTGGGACACCACTTCAGCTTTTAACTGATAATGGGCCAGAAAATGTCAACAGGGTAATGAAAAAGACATTAGAAGACCTAAATATACACCATGTGACAACTTCTTTTTATCACCCCCAGAGCAACGGTAAGGTTGAGAGGTTTCACAGAACAATGCATGATGTTCTAGCAAAAAAAATCGGCAACAACGAACAGTCGTGGGATATTTACATTAACCAAATGTTGGCGGCTATCCGGTTTCATGTGAGCAAGACCACTAAGTTTTCACCGTATTACTTGCTCTACAACAGGGATGTTATTTTGCCCTTGGACAATATACTGAGGCCTCGTCGCATATATTATGGTGATGAGCATCACCAAATTGCACTACAGGAAATGCATCGTAGCTTCACTTTAGTTAGGAATAATATAAGAAAAGCGAGGAGAGCCACGATAGATAAGTCGCATGGTAAGACGAAAAATACAACTTTTGAGGTTGGTGATTTGGTGTACTATAAGAATCACCAAAAGAAAGGGAAGTTAGATGTGCGCTGGCGGCAATATTATGTGATCGCTGAAAAGACTGGCCCGGTCTCTTATAGAATTAGAGATCAGTTAACCGGCTCAGTCATTAAGACGCATGCTGAGCATCTTCGGGCAGCGTCCATTGATGAATGGAAAATCCCTACTTCCGATAGGCCGTTACGAAAGATTGTATTGGCTGCTCCATTAGAATCCAGTGATTCGGATGACGAATCCGGAGCGGAACAGACCGACTTTCCAGTGCACAAAAATCGACACCAACGTGTGGAATCAGACGATGAGTCTGATGTTCCATTAATGGAGCGTCGCATCATGACGCGACGTAAAATGGCGAATAAAAACGTGTCAACTATTGATAATGATGATAGAATCGGTGGTATAAATAATGTTTCATCCACGTTCGAGGATGATTGCTCAAAGTGTGAAACGACTGGATCTACTCATGTAGATCAGGGTTTTTCTAGGGAATCACCTAGCAGCGAAGATGTCCAAATGAGGCAAACGTCTGTTGGGGAAAAAAGCACGGATAGACCTGCAGATTCCACAGTTGATCGGAACAAAAAGAAAGAACAACTGAAAAGTCTTGTAGACTTATTGGCTGATATGCTATAGGATTGGGAAAGAAAGCAGTGGGAGGATTAACGATAGTTTAAGTGAAATAGTTAGGTCACCTTCCTTATAGCAAAACATGCGGAAGATACAAACTAAGGAATTACGAGTCACGGGTCCATTTTTTTTTTTAGACTAAATTAAAATAGATGAAACCTCTAATCCTCCACAAGTAAATTGCATGCGGATTAACGTTGGAATCAGGGTAATTTTCTTCGTTTTCTATTGAACATTTCTCGGTCAGACTATGAATGATATGTACTGCAGATAATGGCAGTTTTTCTGTGTTCAAACATAGTATGTTTGAAATTAAATTAAATTAAATGAAGTTACATGTGTAACAATAAACTCGAGCGGAAACATGCATGGTGTTGGTCAAAGGTCATTTACTCGATGTCAGTTTAGAAACTGGGGCGCGGTTACCACCTATGATCATATGGTCGTGCATCGAGGCGTCTATGCGTATGGACAGAGTCGAGAAAGGAAACGAACATTGAAAGTTACAGAAACTTAAAAAAAAAAAGAAAAAGAACAATGAAACATCGAGCTGGGAGAACATTATCCTCTGTATAAGTCCCAAGTAATTCTATCATCACTTTTGTGGCAGTCTCATTCATTTTGGCTTCCAACACTGCATCATGAAGCATACGCAAGAGATTCTGTGTTTTTTGTACAGGAAAATTCCACAATGGACACGAACATTGTTGGGTTGCCGATGTAGGCTCCCCCATATATTTTTTTTTTGTTGTTTTGTTTGTTTCGGCACATGTTTTGTACAATTGTCGGGCTTTTGTGGCATGGGGATTGTGTGAGGGTGTTGCGCTTAAAATGTTCTTAGGTGAACATTTTGGAAAATGGGAGGGCGAGGAGTGTAATATAACAATCTGGCCCCACCCGAGGAAGTGATGCAAGCGATGGTGTTTTCCATCCGTGAAGGGGGCGGCGAAGCGACAAGACAGGTGTTTGTGAAATACATCCTGTCAAGGCCGGAGCGGATGTCATTTTGACCTTATTTCCGACAGTGGCGGAAATGGCTACAGAGGCAAACAGATCAGGTGCCTCTTAGAATTACGTGGGCGTTGCGTGGGCGAGGCAAAAACCGGAAGGAAGGTCCCGGTTCTAGAGGACTATATAAGGACCTCGACACACGGATTCGCCAGCAGCAGAGAACGGCCAGTGAAGCAGCGAGAAACACCACAGGCAGACTACACTCCCGTCAACCCAACATATGTGCCCTCACCCTCCCGTTCTCTATTCCACACAGTTCGTCGTCATTAATAAAAATATAACCTTATATTTTTATATATGCGTGTTTGTTGTTTTGTCGTCATACGGCGATATATAACAGTTGGAAGATGAAAGAGTAATCTTTATTACATCAACAAAATACAATACTCGCCATCTGAATAAATAGATAATCACTGCCAGTGGTGAACTGCTAGACAGTAATATAACCTGCCTCACAATAGTGTCCAATGTATTTATGAGGATTGTGACATACCCATTCATATTCATAGGTACATATATAGCAACTATGTATTTAGACATTGTTGTTAAAATTCAAAGAAGAATTTGCAATGTTTTTGGTACTGATTCAGCATCTTGGCTTCTGTCACTTTCCATTGCCATAATATAGCTTCTGTGGATTTTTTCTATAAATACTTTCATGGTAATTGTTCTGATGAACTTTCTTCTTTATGAATGTATGTACTAGATATGCGGTAAGGTCTCATAATTTTGCTGTTGAAATTGCGAGATGTAATTGTAAGTTCTATGCTAACTTTTTTTTGTCTTGTATTTTTTGCTTGTGGAATTCTTTTCCAGCTTACAGGTTTTCCCAGTAAATTTTGTTCTTCAA
Source organism: Ascarosepion bandense (assembly GCA_037127315.1). NCBI lineage: Eukaryota > Metazoa > Mollusca > Cephalopoda > Sepiida > Sepiidae > Ascarosepion > Ascarosepion bandense. Next base: position 540,232 of record JBBBDQ010002507.1, read on the forward strand.
AAATTTAAATGTAATGTCAATTTTTATCTTCTCTCTTCTTTCATGTTCTCTCCTTAATAGTGTTTTTCTTTTCTTTCTGATATATTCTAACACTTGGTAACTAACCCCTTGGATTTTAGTGAGAAAAAACAAAAAACAGTAGTACTTTATGATAACACCAGGCTTTTCTTGGTTTTCATTACCATGTGCAATATAGCCTCATCATATATTTATTTCTTCTGGCATTCAAAACTTCCTAGTCAATGAAACGTTGAGTGCATTAATCAGATAATAATATTAAGATGATGAATAGTGTATATGAATTTCAGCGGAAAAGACAAAATTCTCCATCATCTAATTTGAAATACTTCATTTTTTAAATTAGTAGCTAATGTCAATAAAGGAATTCATTATACCATGGTATTTTCACTTCAGCTTACAGTAGTTTTCTATCAAATGAATTTACAATCTCAGTTTGAGATTTACATATTGTTGACAAAGGTAATCAAATTTAGTAAACCCTACCCAAACCATTTCCAAACAAAGTCATGATTCAGCTAAAGTACATATGTGGCTGCTTGAATATGCTTTCTGCTTTACATTAGAAATAAAAAAATCACTACATTACCTGTCTGGTAAGAAAATAGGACAAAATCTTACCCTACACTACTAATTTTCCTGTCTGGGTGTTTTATAAGATCTTTCTCCATTTGGTCTTCACAGTTTTTGCTTTGTTGAGTTTATCATCATGTATGGTCCCCAGAACAATGAACATGTATCCTTAATAGGTTATGAGGCCATTCAACAAGCGTGTTTGCAACTCATTCTGAAGAAAATTGAACTACATTCATCATGATGCATTTCTTTGACATTTTCTGGTGTTAAAAATGCAACCTCTGTACAATTTGAATTAACTTTGTTATAACTATTAATAGGTAATCATGATTAAAAAAAAAATTTCATCCTAATGGGGTATACAAGTCCCAAGGAAATTATCTCTTAATAATTTGTTAATTTCTCGAAATAATCTCATTTGTTTGTTATGTTATAATACTGTTCTGACATTTTTCTGTCCTAGTGTTTAAGAATTTAGTTTTTTTTTTTTAAATTGAACCTATAGTAGTGCTTCTTGAAGGTCTAATGAACTAATATAAAACAGCACTAAAACAATGTACAAAAGTTGAATGCAAAAGGTTAATAGCCCTTATGAGTAATTCTTGTAATTATTTTGTTTAAAGTCTCAAGAAGAGAAAAATTGGTTGTAGAACAATACTTAATATAAAATGCATCATCTTGAAAAGGTGAAAATAATCTTGTCTTATAAGATTTGGAAAATAAACTGAATACTGGAATGGAACAATAGCTTCCTATTTTTTTATTTTATTTTTTATAGGCTTGATTAAACTTGAAGAAAGAGGGAATGATAATGAAAATGGATTGTTATTCTTGTCCTTTGTTAATTACTGGGTTTTTAATGTAAGTGGTAGGGATTGGTAGTTTCCTATAACCTCAAAGCAGGTGGACAATGCTTATTGTTCACAGAATACCCTTCATTTTGTTTTAAACATTTTTTGCTCTTGTTTTTCTTATGAGATACATTTCACTTTATCTGGTTCTTGCTAGTGGAAATGCTGTATACTGATATACAGTTACTCTTCAATTTTTTAAAGTTAATCTTGAATCATTGAAATATACTTAATACAAAAATCATTTATGAAATGTTGCCTTATTTGTGAATTTTGCAAGGTCATGTTAGCAGCATACAAAAACAATAAACATGAGAATATTTTGAGGTTACTTTTTAAGATTTCTAATTTTTTAGTTAATTGTCTAATCAGATGTTACAATTTTTTATTCTTATATTTTTTCTCATCAAAATTACAGGTAATGATGTTTTTAAATCAAATTTCATACATTTAAAAAAATTAAAGCATATTTAAGTGACATTTATAAAATAACTTTGAGTTAGCTGGAGTTTAAAACTTATAAGTGTAATGCTAAAACATGTAAGCCAATATATATAGATTTTTAAAGGCAAAATTCCTCTTGAAGAAGATTTTATGACTAAATTCTGATGAGTGTTATGCAATGTTTTAAATCACTAGAAATATTTTCCATTTCAAAAATGAGTAAGGTAGTTTTCAGTTTGTATACTTTCATAGCATCACCTTTTTATATCTCATACAAAAATAGTTGCTTTTTTAAAGAAACTTTTTAGTGGTGGGTAGGTGTGGACAAGACAATGAAGTGGAACTTATGGTTTGTAACATTTAACAATTGTATATTTCATTGTTTACATATTTTATGTTAAATGAAACACTAATAGTGAAAAGGGAACTTTTGAAAAATTCATAACAATGATATTAGTAAGATCATTATAATTTTAAAAGAAAAAAAAGATAAACTTTTGGAGAATACATTTTTTTTATAATCATTGCAAACTTTTTTGATTATTTGGATATTTTTATTTATAAAGTAAACTTTGAAACTTGTTAATTTCCTTTCATTTCATGGCTAAATGCAAATAATGACATAAAGATATTATTATTCAGAATAAATAATGAAACTGTATATAGAAGAAAAGTTCTGAAGTCCATCATGCAAATGTCTGTCTTACCAATGTACTTAATCTTTAATTCTATTTGTTAATCAAATTCTGTTTACTTAGAAGCATGTTTTTTTTTTACTTTATTATCTGTATTTTAGAATTATTTGATCCATGATTTTATATTTGTTAAAAGCTAAAATCTGTAGAAATCCAAGGAACCACTACTTCCATTACAACTTTCTGTAACACCTTGGGTATAGTCAACCCTGACACTGAAATCACTCATTATAAGTATTATGCTATGGAATAGAGCCAAGAACATCTGCTAGTTAATTATAAAAGTGTAGTGTGAGTGCATATGCATCACAGCCAAGTAATTTCCACTAGTCATTACTATACTACTCACTCACATCTGTCACTAGCAACAGTAGGTAAAAAAAAAAGAAGTTATTTTAAGTGCATGTTCTTTTTTGTGGATTACTTCTCCAGAAGACAGTGTAAAGCATTTTTTCAAATTATTCTTTATCTGACAACTAAGGATCTCCCTGTTATTTAAATTATCATAAATTTCTTTTAAATCAATATAATTCTTCTTCAGATATGAATATTTCAATGCATTGTGACTGTGGACATATTTTATAAATTGTAGAATCATTTCAATCATATTTGCATGCATATTTGACAAAATAACCAGATTATGTGTTGAATATTTAGGTACCTTTCATATTTCTGTGTAAACAATGTTGTCCTTAAATAGAGAATAAAAGACTGATTTTCACAACAGTCATAGATAGGATGGTCACTACACATCTATTCCCAGATGTGTAGATTAGATGCTAAATAGACTTTTGTGCCATGTGTACAACAATCCATCAAATTTAAAGCAAAAATTATATACACAAAAGATTTCTGAAGGAACAAAAAAAGCAGAAGCATTTATAAAGACTTACAGTGGCACTCTGGTAACAAACACATATACTTTGCACTCCAATCCATGGCAAAAGTGTATCTTAGACAGAAGATGAGAGTGCAATTTTATTTGGTTGTTGCTCCAGTTTGTTTAGAGATGAGGAATATCTTAGGGTGATACTAGCTTTGCTTGTTATAGGTTTGTAACAACAACATGGATAGAGGTTTAATTTATGATTTATTTCTTAGTAGTGCTCTCACCATTTTCAAATTGCTTCTACTGATGAGCATGTTAAGCTTCTGGTCATTAAGCTCTGCAACAGGTTTTAGGAAGCAGCTTTTGATACTGGATAAAGAAATGTAGCATTATTAGAAAAAGTCACTTTAATAAATAATATTTTTTAATGTATTTAATTTAATGTATTGAATATTTTCAGATAAATTTATATTTGAGGGGTTTTGAACATACCTGGCTTGTAAAGCAGTTGAATTCATGATTGTAAGTTAAAAATTTCATTATTAATCCTAATGTAAATGAAAAACTTAAAAGTAAAGAGTGTACATAAAATTAAGATGAAAAATTACTTTTTAGTATAAATAAAAAAAATAAAGTAAATTATAAAATTTAAAAAATTAATTTGTTATTTGGCATTTAGATTAACTACTTAAAATTTCTTTTTATAGTTCTGTATATTAGATTGATTTTTTTGAACATTTATAGTAGATCAAAACCAACAGAAAATGTACATTCAAATGACCTCCTATTTAATAAACACGCATGCACAAAATCCTTATGATTAGAAATATTTTCAGAATTCATTACTGGATAGATTTATGATAAAATATTCAGAGTTGTATTAATTCAAGGTCATCACAAGGACAGAAATGAAAAGTTGACATAAAAAAGGTTGAAAGATGCACCTAAGAAATGTATTAATGTATAATGTCTTATATTAGTCATATTTTATAGTTCCCTTAGCTTAATTTCTTCATTCTCAAAGCAAAATGAATTTTACAAGTCACAGGTTATAGTTACAAAATCTGGGCATATCTTTCTGCAACCTTAATAAGTACTACATATACAACTGATTTCTGAGCAAAATTCTAAATAAGTGAAATACAGGATGTAAATAAAAGTAACATGGTTAGTTTTTGCTAAGTAGGTGTGTTATAAACAATTATCAGTCCAGATAAAAAGATCCTTCTTTGTAAAAAGTGCTGGAAGGATTGTATGGATGCCAATCAAGCATGAAAGATATTGGATAGGACATATAAATCTTACCCTGAAGTTTATCCTTTCATATCATTGTCATAAAATGCATTTCTATAACTTCAGCTGTTGCTGAAATAGGACAGGAATCAATGACACAAAATAACCCTAAATTATAATGGTAACTTGGGTTAAAATACTTGGAAGGTTTTACTTGTTTTTCTTTAGTTGCATTTGAGCAAGACTTTTGTTTGTAATCAAATTTTTGGTTTCAGATTTCAGACTTTTTTGTGTAGGTTTAATACTATCTTATAGTCAAGTGATCAACCATAATTGACATTAATATTGAGGAACAGAAAATAAATTAAATTACAGAAACTGAAATTTGATCCCTCAACGATGAAAATTACTGATCACTTAAAATCACCATTCTTACTTACTACTTGAACGCTATAACTGATATATATAGAGGTACCTTTACTTAATTTTTGATACCTGCATTTTGAGTGAATTATAATCAATAAAAACTTACTTGAAGCAATTAAAATCTAAATTATTAAATTTACTATTTCCAGTAAGCAAAATACTCTGGTGTTTTAAACAAATTTTATTGATCCAAATCTAAAATTTTGAGATTTTAAAAAATTTTTCAATTTTTCGAGCATTTTTGAGTGAGTAACACAAAGTTAATTCTTGATTTTAAAAATCTTGCAAAAATAAAATATACATTGCTAACATGTTATTTTAGAAAAATTAGCAAATTTAAAGTTACATTAATCTGATTTGAAGCAAATATTACTTGTTTACTGCCTGAAATATATTATAGAATATATTATATTATTCATGGTGGTCTTGTTTTTTTTTAGGTGCAGATTAATTAGTGATGGCTGGATGTGTCAAAAAACTTAAGTATGATTGACCAGAATTGATATAATTTTATGAAACCTACATGAACGTTTTGGTTGTGGTTTTTAACTGCATGTTAAAATTAAAAATTTAACATAATATTTTCAGCAATTATCTAATATTTTATTGAATTTTAGTTAGTTTAGCTTTATAGTCTTATTTTTGAAGATGCTTTCTGAAAAATACAAAATGAAAATAATATAAAACTTTCTTTTAAATTAATTTTAAAATTTAATAACTGAGATATAGAAATTTTTTTAACATGACAGAGGTAACTCAGTTATTTATGAAATGTTATAATTTTAATATATATTTCCCATATTACTCTTTATTAATAATAATTGTTATGTTTATGACAAGGTAAAGTTATTTATTAAATTTTTATAGTACTTTACATTTTATTATTAACTACATAATTGATAATTGTTTACACTATTCTTTTATCTAATTATAATCTAATACATTAAACATATATTGTGTGTGTGTGTGTATGTATATATATATATATACTATAGTCATCCGCAGACAGATCTGTTTCGCTGTATCACAGCTCATCAGTATGGTTAGACTCCGATCGCTTCCTAACCCAGGATTGAAACCTGACTGAATCAGCGTCAGTCGGCGATTCTACCCCTAGGCCATGAGCCCATATATATGAAACACAGAAGTGAAATGAAAGAATTGTCAGTCAGTTAAGTGCCATATGTGATACACGCTTGGGTGATCATGTCTCAAAAGAGACATGACTAACTTGACAGGAGATTTTCCCATAGTAGGTTGCTGTTACTTTCTGCAGTAGACTGGTTGCCAGCCAAGGCTATAGAATCCAATCTGTCCTGCTATTTAACTCATAGCTGGAGGGAGAAGTGATGGATTAATAAATTTCCCAAAGGTATTTGTATGTAACTAAATACACAAATTCAACTGGAATTCAACTCAGCTCTCCAATTTCTTATTTCGAGCCAATATTCACTGCACCACAATGCACATCCAAATTTTACATAGCTGAAAAAGTTTATATAAGAGTTTATTTTTTTCTCTGTAAGGAGCACAACCCTAGAAACATGTAACCTTTTAATAACATGGCACTTATGAGATTCCATACTTAAAAAAGAAGAAATGTTACGTAAAAAACTATATCTAAAAATTATTTTAAAAATTTTAATGCAAAATGATTTGTATTAAGTTTTTTAATTTTTGATTAGTAAATATAGTCTTTACTTAATAACTTAATAGCCAAGTATGCACAGGATGAAATTTAAAAGATGTTTGAAACTTTATGAATCATAATTAACAAAGAAAAAATGAAAACAATTATTGTAAAAATTTATTAGTTATCGAAATAATTATTTTTCTTCAGAATATGATATCCTTAATATATATTATTTATAAAGGCAATTAAGCACTTATCTAGATTAAAAATGGTGTAGTTTTAATGCATTTTTTATTTTACAGATCTTCAGATACACAGCTACTTAAAAAAAAATTAGATGATTTACATTCCTCATGAAGTCCTGCATTTAACTAATAAAACAAAATTTGTGGACAGTATTAAATTTCTAGAAATTTCATGAAATTAATTGGAGAGGGGGTGATAACACATGTAAAAAATGTATTTTTTTACCAATATTTTCTAAAAATAATTGCAAAAATAACTTCATTCATTTGTGAATAAGTCCTGAAAGTTTCATTAAAATCAGACAATTATTTGATTTTTTTTAAAGAATTTCCAAATTAATGTCGTTCAGTGGCAAAAAATGAGCTGCACAATATTACATTTGCCATAGTAATAAATGCTGGTAAAAATCTGGTCACTTGCTGACAAAAAAAAAAACATGATTTTTAAACAAAATTTCAAACATGTTAGAAAGGATTTTTTAAAAGTAATGAAAAAAAATTGATCTTTCTTTTTAATAATAGTATAAACATTCTTACAATAAAACTTTGTTTTTATTAAATTTGGAGCCTTTTAACATCATGCTATGCTGTTAGTGTTAGCGAATGAGTGGAGATACCTAAAAGTGATCCTTAATTAATCTTTAGTTTAAGTAATCTTAACTCTCTAAACTAAAGCATAGAAATTGATAAATAAGTAAAAAAGAGCATTTACATCTTTTAAAATAATTTTTCTTTTTTTAAAACTCAACCCTAAGCCTCCTTAAAGTGCTTTATCTTGAACAGTTTCCCTGATAGGTTTGGAAAATATCATGAATAGGCAAAAAGAACAAGACAAATTTTTTTAAAAACTCAGATAAAAAGTAGTGGTTTGGGGTTCAGAAAAGTGAGATGTGAGACACAACTTTGTAGACAAGAATGGAAGTTGATGTAGTATACCAAAGGAAACTAAAGAAATAGAAGAAGATAGGGAAACTAGAAAAAACATAAACAAAAAAGGAGGTCTTAGAAGAGAATATGGGCTAAGAGGTGGGGTTGGTTAAATATCCAAGTGAGGACATATATACTAAGTGGAAGAGGCTGAGACATGACCTATTTCCAGGAACAAATACAACCTAATTTCAAATGGCTAGCTGGCCTAGATTTTATCCTTCACTTCAATCCAGTGGACCCATGTTTTTCTTTTAACTTAGATTACATTGTTTGCTGTTTGTCTTCTCAGTGCTTCAGTATTTCCAATATTGGTTAATATCCTGCAAAGAATGTACCAACAAAAATTTAGTTTATGTTTGATAAGAGTTTTGAATAGCATGTTTGGGTATGTAAGCTGAATGATTGTGGATAGTGAGGGATGGGGTAAACATTCTCATTTCTGTCTGACTTCCTTCCTTCCAACTCTCTTAAATAAGTAAAAATTACATTTACTACTACAGTAGTTGTTCTGTACATAACTTGTTTTTATTTCTAAATTCCCAGACATCAGTTTTGTAAAAATGAAAAGTTTTCTTTCATAGTGATTCAATTCTTGTAGTGCCAATTCTAAGGCAAGCTACAAGAATGCTATTCTTAGGTTTAAACTTTGGGACTGAATTGTTGACATACTTCCTCACAAAGTTTTTTTAAATTAAAGAAATAATACCCAAGAGATTCACCAATGAAGTGAGTTTTTGTGGCTCAGCTGGTAATGATGTCAGTTGTTTAATTAAATGAAATCCAGAATGCACATTGCTATTATTTTGAATTAGCCTTTCACATTATCTACAGTCAGTACATAATTGTAAATCTTTTGTATTGAAAATCATTTCCTTAAGTTTCAAGCTGACTTGACATCTCTGGTCAAGTTACGTTATTTTAGTCAGGTAGTCTAAAATGGGATGTGCATTGTGGCACAGTGGATATCGGCTCGGAACGAGAAATCGGGTAGCCGAGTTCGAATTCCAGCTGAATTCATTGCTTTCACTTATGCGCAAATATCCTTGGTAAAGGTATTAATCTGTCTCTTCCCTCCAGTTATGGGTTAAATAACAGGACAGATTGGGTTCTATAACCTTGGTCGGCAACCAGTCTACCACAGAAAGCAATGGCAACCTACTGCAGGATAATCTTCTGCCCAGTCAGTTATGTCTCTTTCGAGACATGATCGCCCAAGCGTGTATCACGTATGGCACTTAACTGACTGACTGAGACTAAAATGATGTTGGGAAATTTATTTTTGTGAGTTAGCAATACCTTGATAGAGAGTTGGTGTCATTTGCTTATCAAGAATTTTATAAGGAAAAACAAAAACATCACATTAGTTTTAGGAATTGTTTAATCATTTTGAATAGAGTGATCCTGTAATAATAAAATATCATTTTGTGTAATGTGAAGATAAAAACTTGTAATCTTTAAAATATTTTAAGTGAAAATGTCTATATTTCCTTTCAAATCATAATACTATAAATACCATATGTAACTAGAAAATATACCTACAAACTGAACTATTACTGAAAAAAATGTGCAGACCTTAAAGCAATTAAAATAGTAATCATCAATCCATATAAATGAACAATTTGAAGGTCATACCCGGTTTACACTCCACCCATGTCTATTGAACAGATGAAGAGGCTCATCGCTTGTTTCCTGTTTTCTCTTTTCCAATCTTTTCACTCTTATGTAGCCCCCTGCACATCAGTGGCGTTACCGCCTTGCTCGGGGTGATATGATTAAAAAAAAAAAATATGTGTAAGAATAATTATGAACCAAAAATGCTTTGAGAGATGAATGGAACAAGATAGCATATATTGGAGTTATGTTTTTTAAATAAAAACATAATTTGCAGAATTTGACTTGTTAAAAAAGAAAATGATTAATTTATATTCTAACATATCAAACACATGTGATACTCCTATTGGGTAATAGTTTTCTATTTATGAGCCAGGAATTTCTAGGCTTCTCAATTATTTAATGATAAATCAATAAACTATACACGCTACTGTTTTTGATTTTCCTTATAAATGAAAAAGTTTTTAGAACAAATGTTCAAGCCAGCAACTTTATTTACACATCACAAATTACAAAACAGTAAAACTAAAAGCAAATTATTTTTAAGCACAGATTTATGTGAATCTTTTATTTCATAGCAATTATGTTTAATGAAAAATAGTAATTTTTATCAAAGATAAAAGTAGCTGAAGAATTTTTGACAAAATATTTACAAAGCATTTGCTGTAGCCATATGCACTATTTTTCTACCATGGAAGCAGTGTCAAGATAATTCCATTTTTAACAATAACATAAGTTTTTTTTTTAATTTAATTTTGGAAAAGTTGTAGAAATTTGTATTGGTTATTATTGCAATAGTATTTGATATATAGAGAAAAATTTTGTATTTTATGTAGTAATCTCTTAAATTGTTAAATTTTATCAGAAACTTTTATCAAATGTCATACTCTATTCACCTGTATAAGTATTTTAATTACTCTCTTAAATCTATTTTTGTGATTTTGTTTTAATTTTTTCTTTTAAAAGATCAACCTTATAGAAACCTAAAATTTTAACTACTAGTAATAAATATGATTTTATTCGTCTGGTACAGTAATTATAATTACATTTATAAATGTTTATATTATATTCAAATTCACAATGAATTTGAAATTGTAGATAATAAAAATTTAATAATGAAGTATGAATTGATTGATTTATGACACTAAAATGGAGTATAATTTGACAGGTTGAAAAGAGCTTACATTTACATATGCAAATCTAAAAATATTCTTAATCAAGTGATGGTACAAAATAATTATTATATAACTAATTATTTTTTGTTACATAACATATTTATTTGAGCTTGTAAAACTATTTTTATATCTATTTAGGTGTTTTCATTTTAAATTTGAAGAAATCTTTATTAAATGAGCATTGAAGAGAGTGTAACTATGTGCAGATATACAAATTATAGACTCTTTCTACTTGTTAGTAATATTATAGACATTTAATTTTATAATCACTTTTCTTTCTTCCCCTTCTCTCTCATCTGCTTGGCAATGTATAAATATTTACTTAATATACAATTTCAATTAAACCAATAAGTGTAAAATAATTATGCCATGTAAAAAATTAAAAAAAAGTATTCCCTCTTTGAAAAATAGAGCAAAGATTGAATTAAGAAAAACATTTTTTTACATTAATATATATGTAAGATGGAATATGGATGTGTAGATAATGTATATAAAATGTAACTATTAGGTACATGCAAAAATTTCCAGTATTTTCTTTATTAAAAACGATTTTCTACTGTATATTCTATGTCTAGTTTTCAAAAAGAAAACATTCGGAATTGTTGTACACATCTACTAAATCCATTTTTACTGTTTTTTTTTTGTAAGAAAATGCATGTAAGAGACAGTTTAAAATCATGAAGTCATTTCCACATTTATACTTAACTTTTTATTTTAGAAATGTGTTCATCTATTTTATTGCTTTTCCTTTGTGTTATTAATATATCTATAAATAATCTTTATCATTTTTACTCTGTTCAATTGTTAATTTATAATTTTGTTGTATTAATCTGTTTTTTGTTACTATTCTCTGCTGTTGATTGACACTTTAGAGAATTTCATCTTTTATTGTTATTGAACACATTCCTTTCAAAAACATATATAAACAGCAAATTCATAATTTTTAATATACTAAAATGATCAATATATGCTTTTTATCCTTACAAGCATGTTCATCTAGGCATGGAAAGTAAAATGTGAATGTGGATTGAATAAAGAGTTTGGTTCAAAAGTTTAAGAGCTTCCTGAGTACATCAATCTCCTGAAGAAGGTTCATAAGTATAAGAGCTTTGATGAGAACATTGGTTCAAATAGAACTGCATATAATGATAATAATAATTCCTCATTTCAAAAATTCTGACAGCTCTGAATTTCTCAGATGCTTCAATTGTCTTTTTCTTCTTTTTTACTTTGTTCCTCTGTCATTTTTATCTGGTTTGTTTTGCAAAGATATTGAATCAGAACACAACCATACATGCAAATATTTTTAACATTTTGGAAATACTCAGTATAATTTATTAACTTTTGACAGTATCAGTTAGTGACAAGCAATAACAATTATTTCATTACTATGAAATTATGTATTCAGTGTCCTTCCTCTTTTTCTTTTTATTATCACTAATGGCATATGTGTGCATCAAATTTTTAATATATATCTTTATATAATGCTATTTTCCACTAACGTCATGTAATTATAACATTCAAAATACTAAGTAAGTGCTAAGTTAGTAATTGTATGAATTTTTATGTGTATGGTATCTTATTCCCATTTTCTTTATTGTTTTTTAATATATACAGCATAGCATAGTTATCACATATCTTTCTGAGTTAAAAAAAAGTTTTCATTGGTACAATTTGATTTGAAACACTAAATCAATCAACTAAAGTATTTCATGGTATAATTAAGATTAAAGGTTCAAATAAACAAGCCTTATATATTAAGACCTTGAATAAGTTCTTGCTGTTTTCCAACAGATGGCGTTCCCAAAACTATGTGTATGCAGTTTCAGATGGTAATACATTTATAAGGAAGTACTATAAGCAACCTTGAAATTCAGCTGGGTGTAATTTATTGTGCTGCTCAAACTGACCAAAATCATCATAGGAGATCGTTATCGAATACAATTGATGCATTTGAGCTGTGTATTGAAGAAAAAATGGCCACTATATGAGCAGAGACATGACAAAGTGATTTTGCAACATGACAACACTAGGCCACATGTTGTAAAATGAATGAAAATCAACTTAGAAATTCTTAAATGGAATGTCCCAGCCCATCTGCCGTATTCACCAGACATTGCCTCATCTAATCATCACTTGTTCTGATTGATGACACATGGCCTGCCTGAACAGCACTTCCATTCTTATGAAGATACAAAAAATGGGTTGACTTGTGATTAACCTCAAAAGATGTGTTGTTTTTCCTACATGGAATTCAAATTCTGCCAGAAAGATGGGAAAAAGTAGTGGCTAACAATGGACAACACCTTCAGTGACATGTTTCCTACTAATTTTTGTAAATAAAACATTACTTTTCATGAAAAATCACTGAGAACTAATTCAAGATTCTAAAATATTGTTAATTCATTCTTTCTAAACCAATGAGAATTGATTCCACTTTTCTCCTCTGTACAACAAAATATGTGCAATTCTCACTATCAGACAAGCAGTAAACACGGACAGGGCATCAACATGTGCTGCAACAAAAATTTTGGTTCCTTTTCCTTTTCAGGCCATAATAGTAACATTTATCTCTTAGCGCTCAACAAAAATTTGAGCTAAGAAAACCCCAAGCACTTCTTGTATTTTTGCAACTAAATTATCTGGACACTCATTACACATGTCTATAAAAAATAGATTGTATACACTTATGAGAAAGACTTTATACACTTTACTTATTCTTTATCTTATCATTCTGTTGGATTCCAATCCATATTTGATCTACATTTGACCCCAAAATCACAATTTTACTCAGTATTAGTCTCTCATGTTTCCAATACCACATAACAACCAGATAATAAATAATACTTCTTTTGTTATTTCTTGTCTTTATGAGTATTTTTGTATAATAATTATTTATTCAGAATTAAAACTCTCCTTCATATACACGAGTGTAGCTTAATATTTTTTTGGGTAATAGTTACCAGTCTTTATTCTTTTTCAGGATTAAAATTTGCTGGTTTAGTACTTAGCTTCATCAATAGCTCTCTAATGAGATTTAAATGAAAGTTAGTTGAACTTATAAAACAATGTGTTTTATAGTTGTTCTTGCCACCTGTGGCTGATCTTAGAAAATTAGTGAAATTCATATGGACAATTAAAGTTATTTAAAGTTGGGTAATACTGAGAAGTTAATAACCTTTCAGCTTAAAAATTCAAAGAAAGCATTTATTTTACATGGCAAATATTGTCAATCCAGTAGTGAATATCAGTTACATAGATCTCAAACATTCTTCATTGAAAATTTCAGATCACTATTCAGCTAATAATTGAGTTCAGACTTATTTCACCTTTAACACACACACACATAGAATTGGATCCACACATAAGGATTTAAAATAAATTATAATCATTGGTTAGGTTTAAACACTCTCTTTGAAGCTGTAAACTACTGCACTCATAGATACATAAGCATTTTTACCTTTTAGTAAAATATCTTTCCTTTCCAACTATTTAACACAGGATTTGTTTCTCAAAATTATATTTTGAGAGAAAATATATATTTTTTCTTTTTAACAATATTTTCTTGGTTAGCACACAAACTTTCACTTTCAATGTCGTTCAATTTTAGTAATGAAAAATACATGAAAATATTTTATAAAATAAATGTTAAAATCAGATTTTAGGAAGTGAGTCAGGCCAAAATCTTATGCACATCTTCATTTTATATGATGTTTTGTAAATAAAAAAAAATATTGCTTAAGTATGTGATAAATGTGCTCCAGTTGTTTTCTTCTTTAGTTGTTTAACAACATTAAAAGCAAAATTCCATTAAAATACAATGTTTTGTCTTTGTATAAGAGTTTTGTATAATCTTATACATTTTTAAATGATCCTTTTATCCACATTTATCTAAATGACTTAACTTCTTCACATTCTTGATGTGTCTATTTAAATACATATGTTTAAATGACTGGATTAATACCAGCCTATTCCTAAATCATAAAACTGACAAAGTGTGTTCAGCAATAAAAACTGTATCTTTTTATAACCCAATTGTCAGCTAGATTAAAAGGCTTTTTATCAATTCTTTTAGATGAGCTTCTGGAATATATTTATTTTTTATACAAAAATAGATATTTTAATAAGTAATTTGAAGAGAAACATATTATCCCTAAATTAGTTAATGGGCTCTCAAATTGTCTGGAATGATTCGGATTCAGAGGACCAAACAAATTTTCAACAAAAAGAATACATTTCAACTTAATCAGTTTAATAATGAAGCATACAAAAAGACAGTGTTTTTTCTTAACTTAATTGACATTCATTAAACTTTTTTTTTAAGTCAGTCAGTTAAGTGCCATACGTGATACACTCTTGGGCGATCATGTCTCGAAAGAGACATGACTGACTGGGCAGAAGATTATCCTTCAGTAGGTTGCCATTGCTTTCTGCAGTAGACTGGTTGCCGACCAAGGCTATAGAACCCAATTTGTCCTGTTATTTAACCCATAACTGGAGGGAAGAGACAGATTAATACCTTTCCCAAGGCTATTTGCGTGTAAGTGAAAGCAATGAATTCAGCTGGAATTTGAACTCGGCTACCCGATTTCTTGTTCCGAGCCGATATCCACTGCACCACAACGCACATCCACTTTTTTTAAGTAGTTAGTACATAATGACTTTTTTCTTGCTGTTTACTTAATTTTTTATTCTATCACAAGGTTCAAATTGTGGAAAATAAGGATAAGAAGATTTTAATAATCTTCTAAGCAATATGAAATTGTTCCTGTATCTTAAAAATCAATATTTGAAATTTTTTTAACATGACTCAAAATATGCAGTTTACTTAGTTATGAAGCAAACTTCTTTATTTTTTTTTTATATACCTTTACATTTTGTGCAGTATATAGTATCTTAATATTCGAAGCTCATATTTTGTATAATCTTGTTATATTTTTATGTTTCTTATGAAACTTTTACAGATAGTCTGTGAAAGTCTCATGAATTTTCAATGCTTTGCTGCCATAACATGATTTTTCTTACTTTTCATACTTACTGTGATTTTATTTTATTTACATTAGTAAAATTTTGTAGATTAAATTTTACTTACACACACCCTATGTTTTATTTTTTTCTTTTGAGAGGTAAAAGCATTAAAAATCTGATATATATATCACAAAAAAATATCCAAATCTGTTAACTGATTTTCAAAAATTTAGGCATTAAAAAGATTTGTTTCTTTCACCTTCATCTGAATTGATATCTATTAGTCAAAAAGAAATAAAGAAAATCAGCCATTGTCTATACTTCTAAAAGACATTCTCATGTTTTTATGAACATTTGTTCTTCATTCCACTAAAACAAACATAACTTTAATGTCATGAAATATATACTATAATAAGAGCCATATCTGTCTGTCAGTCACAATTTCATATTGATGCTAAACAATAAAAGGAAGACGGATTACTTAGTAATAGGGGAAACAGACATGTTATGGTATCAAGAAACAAAGTCCTTATTAACAAGGAGAGAGATAAATAGAGGAAATTTGAAAAAAATTAATTATATTACTGCAGAGTACAAACACTTGTTAAAATTAATGTGGCTTAAGAAATGTCTTAGGAAATAAAGGTCAATCTTTCTTTTTTGAAAGGTGTGTATAGGTGAGCAGAGGAGGTTGACTGATATTCGTGACTGTGGTTAAGTCCTTAAATTTCACGGTTCTCTTATTTGAATTTTCTAATTTTAATTCTTAAGCTCATGGTGTGTTGAATAAGTTTATGGCAAATTCTATTACAATAAAATATCTGTAGAAATTCTCTTATTGCATTGTTAAATATTTGAGCTTAATAAATAACTTTAACAAAATATTGCAATATTAATCATAATATGAATGCTGGTTGTTATTTTAAAAAAGTGGGCAGAAATGAAAAGATTTTCAATCAACAACTTCATTTTACTGAAACAGTCGTTAACCACTTTTATCTTCCCTTTGTTCTTCTTACTTACTTTGTTTCTTTGATTCATTTTCTCACTAAAAATCAAGTAGTGTCTCCCTCCCCTGTGATCAAAACAGAATAGTTCATTATTTTATGAGGTATTGGCAGATGATGTTAAGTATTTCATGTTCCCTTATTTCTTTCCAAATCCCAGTCTTATAAAAATTTCTCTTAATAATTAAAAAAATAATTCAGCAGATGATGGTATTTTATTTAATATAATTGAATTTTTATTTTAAAGATTTTTATTTCCCTTCATTCTTTCTTTCTTTCTTTTATATTCTCACTGAAATCAAGTATTGCCTTTTATCTGTTACTAGCAGTATAGCCCAGCGTTGCTTGGGTGTAATGAAGGCTTTGAAACTAATCCATGGTCCTGGAGCTCAGACTCTTTGGACGTTGGCACGAAAGACTAAAAAGCAATAGTTGTTTCCAGTTAAAACAAAACTGTAGACTGAAAGAAAAATGAATGGATGTAAGTCAAATTTTGATTTCCTGGTATTGATATCAAATAAGTTTTTTTCGTCATAAACTGAATTTTGAAGGCTAAATAAGTCCTCTGAGTAAATGGCATCATGGCTGAGACTAAGAACTACAATTATACCAACTTAGAGCCAAACCCGAAGCAAAAACTAAAATAAAAGGTCTGAAAAAAATACAGACATACAGGCAGATAAACAGATACACACACAAACATCTTGCCTTTTATATATATATATTATCAATTTTCTGCACTATTGTAAGAACTGCAAGCTTGAAACTTCTGAATATCGTTTCTTATGTCTTTGTCTATGAGTGTATCAAATTTGATTAAAATAGGACCTCTCCTTCTATAACCTGATTTTTTTGATTATCGATTTTCGATATTTATCGAGGATACCTAGACACAAAACCTAGCTAAAAACACTCGCAGTTGCTTATAGTACAATTGTGTAAATTTTCAAGAAAGTCGGTTTAGCCGTTTCGGAGTCTATAGGTAACGGACACAGAGACACACAGACAGACAAAGTTCCATTTATAAATAAGTTTAGATAGATATATTTGAGCTTAACAACTTTAACAAAATATTTCAATAACAATCATAAATAATGGGATATAAACAAACAAATTTTAAATTGTCAACTTTCCATTTCACTGAAACAGATGTTAAACCCTTTTATCTTTCCTTCTTTCTTTTTCTTTTGTTCTTTCTTTAATCATTTATTCCCTAAAACCAAGTAGTGCCTCTGATATGCCTTTCCTATCTTTCCATGCTATCAAAATGGAATAGTCTCATATTTATGAATTATTTGCAGAGCATAACATACATAGTAAAAAAAAAATAAAAGTGAGGTGTGCTGAATTAAAATAAGATTAATGTAAACATTATATTTGGTAGATATCCTATTTTTTTATTAAACAATGTAACTGACATATACAGGGCAAGGTAATTAAGATTTAATAAAGATACTGTGTCTTTTGGTAGAGTTTGTTGTCAGTAATCAATATTCAATAGTAAACAAACATATAGTTGATTCTGCCACATCTCAACATTATTTACTCCCTCAACATATCTTTTTTTCTGAAAGCTCATCTTGACACACTTACACATAAACTTTTGCCTCTTTTATTCAGTTGGTGGCTTTTGAAGTGAAAACCTTTAATAACATGAGAAAGGAGATTCAGATATTTACAATTTTTAAAAACATCTTTGTGTGAGTTTGTCTATACTTCTGAGATGAGATAGTGTTTAAACTATTTACATTATTCGGACTATTGTCCTCATCTTTGTTGTCATTTTAACATTGTTTCAGTTGTTGTATGCTCCAGCCTTCTTCAGGTGCTAGGAATTTTGAACTGAACCCTTGTAGCTGTAATTGATCCACTGATAGGAAAGTCACCATCATAGGTTTGAAATTATCAAAGATGCTCCCATCCAATGTGACCAGATGATGAGCCTGTTCACCATGGTACTCACGATGGAGACACTATCGATAGTCAGAAACAGACTAACCTCAAACTCATTCTTTGGAGAACGTACCAGTATTCCACTAGACAATCTGATGGAAATGCTGACTTTCTGCACACAAACAACACACTTCGGATTGGGATCAGACATACATCGAAAGGATGAGGCTTATCAATGGGCTTGCCATTATCACCATCACTGGCTAAAATATACATGGAATACTCTGAAAAGATGGCATTAGAATTCACAGCTCTAAAGCCAACTGAGATATGGCTGAGATATGTTGATACTTTCATACACTGGCCACACCAGGAAGAGATCCAGATGCTACTAGGCCATGTAAACTCAATAAAATCATCAATACAGTTTAGTATGAAAAAAAGAGAGCAAATGAACTAGCTTACCTGGATGTACTAATAGCTCGAACAGAGAGGGGGTTCAAGACATCCATATACTACAAGCCAACATTCACCAGACAATACCTCAACTTCAACTCCCACCACCCATACAAAGTAAAGTAAAGGGTTACTGCTTGCAACATCAAGTAAAAGTCATAAGCAGCAACCCAGAGACATATGAACAGGAAATGGTCAGTATAAACAGCACTCTACAATATAACAATTACCCAGGGTACATGATAACAACTCCAATGAAAGTGGAAGGGAAGTCCATGAGGATAACAACTCTCAGAAAACAGTCTCGGTCTGTCTACTGTATGTGAAGGGGTTATTGAAGAAAATAAAAAGAATCTGTTGTCCATATAACATCAGAACGAACTTCAGAAGTAGTTCTATACTTTGCAAGTACCTCTCCCAAATAAGACCCCTAAAAGAAAAGGATATGACTAAGGACTGTGTGTATGACATTCCATTTAGCTGTGGAAAGAAATATAAAGGAGAAAGAAGCCGCCTTCTTAAGGTAAGTCTACAAGAACATCTTAAGGCTGTAACACAAGGGGAGATAGAAAAATCAGGTGTAGCTGACCACATATGGAGGGAGAAAGTGGATCATCGCCCCGTATGGGTTGAAGTTGAAATAATTGATAGAGAAAGCCACTGGAAATTATGTAAACTTAAGGAATCAGTGCATATACTAGGCTACAAAAATCTCCTAAGCTGACCAAGTATAGAAACCAGTAAAACAAAGTGCCAGAGAAAATCATTAGCATCAAAAAAGCTTGCAATATGAGCTCTGGTTAAAAATACTAGAGAAAAGCATTAGCATAAAAAAATTGCAATTTGAGTTCTGGTAAAAATGGTTACTGAAACATTAGTTTTATAAGTCCCTGAAATTCACTTCTTGTTGTCTTCAAGGCCCAGTGGATATAGACGTTTGTTAGTTCCAGTGACATGACCCAAAGAGATGTGAGTTCAATACCAGGCTACAGCAGTGGTGAACAAATTTTAGGTTAAAGGAAGATAACTCATGACTACCAGAAGTGGCTTTGCACAAGGAATGACAATAATGTACTCCAGTGATCTTAATAAATGTTTGTTACAGAGCATACAACGGCCAAAACGCCATGAAAATGACAACAAAGATGAGGACAATAGTTTGAATAATATAGTGTTTCTTGAGTGCGTTCTTTTTTAAACTTTTATCTAAAAACAAGCAAGATTATTTCATCAAAGACTTTGGATATATTTGTCAATATTTCTGATATGAAGTTTTGTATTTATTTACACTATTTACATTATTGTTCTCATCTTTGTTGCTATATTCACTATGTTTTGGCCATTATATGCTCTGGCCTTCTTCAGGTGATTGAAATTTACAACTTAACTCTTTATTTCCTTCACTGGGTTAGATTGTATTAATATTTGTTATTTATATTTTCAATATTCTTCAAGAACTTATGCCAGACTATTGTTTGTTATGGTTTGTTTTGTAGATTCCAAATAACTTTTAAATAATGACAACATTATTAAGGTACAATAGATAAAATGGTGTATGATCTTGATTTCAGGTCTACAATTGGTTTGATAGTTGGATTTGCAATCTATATCATGAGATTGCATTTTTTAATATGGGACAATTTAATTTGAAATTAGTTGATGAATTCTCTCTTTGTACAGTGACATTTGATTTGTATGAAACTTATGAATAAACATACTTTTTAAGCAATAGATTCAAAAGTAATTCTATTATTATAACTTGTAGATTCTTCAGCCAAACAACTTGCACTATATCTTAGAAAAAGCATTTTTAAAAATTTTAAGCTTGCTAAATTTCCTTTGAATTTATATCAAATTATATCATGTTTTATATATTTAAAACATTTGAAAGTTTTTATTGCTTTTTGAGTATTAATGTTTCTTCAGCATTAAATATAAAAAAATAATATACTGTAACTACTGCATTTTAATTCTGAAACACTTTACTGGTTAAAAATATTGATGAAATTTAAAAATAATGCTCAAAATTTTGGCCTGTTTTATAACATTTTCAGAAGTTATGAAAGTAACTGACATAAAGTACTTTTATGTAGAACAATATATTCCAAAAAATGTTGAGTTTAGGGTAAAAGTATGAATTTAGTAACAAGCAACTTCAGAAACAAAAAATAAGCCATCTAAATTTTTTGTGAGATTTTTTTTTTTAATCATATCACCCCGAGCAAGGCGGTAATGCCACTGATGTGCAGGGGGCTACATAAGAGTAAAAAGATTAAGTAGAAGAGAGTGAAGAGGAAGATGAACCAGTTAGAAAGGAGCAAGAGAAGGATGGGAATACAGGTGTGATGACAGTTGCAAAGGTGGAGAGAAAGGAAAGGATATACGGGTTGGTGAAAGAACTAGAGTCAAGTGGTTAATAGATGAGTATTGACATTGCATTTAAATTCCTGGAGGTTGTAGCCATCAGAAAAGCAAGAATATGGAAGCAAGTTTCACAGGCGGGAAGTGCGAGAGAAGAAGCTGCGGGAGTAGAATTGTCGTCTGCATTTGGTTAATCTGTGAATGGGTGGGACCCAGTTGCCAATCTGGTTGCACGAGTAAACACCTGTTGCAGAGGCACCAGTGACTTAAGTTTGTTGGAGCAGAAACCATGAAAGTAATAATAATAAAAATTAAGAATAAGATTTTAATGACTATATCAGAACAAGAACAGGTCATATCAGAATAAACATACTGTGTGAAGTATACAAAAACTGAAAAGTTTGAAATGCCTATAAATAATATGTACATTATGACAGTAGCCAGAATTTCCTAGGATAAATGTTCTGAATTTTGTTTGATTTTAACAATAAATCTAGCACTTGTTAAAAAATACTACCGCAGACCAATGTCATAACAATTTTAGTGATGACATTTCAGATCATAACAACTTGGCTATAAATGTTGCTAGCTATACAAAATAAAAGGTTTTAGAAAATACTGCATTTTTAAGATACCAAATTAAAAGGAACTGCTTTTTCATTTGTATTTCTTAATTACATTTTTTTTTTGCTTTAATCCATATCTTTATATTTTCTTTTTTAAAAAATATTGTTAAATTTGGATTGGCTGTTGATATTTCCAAGTGCTAAATCTTTATAGTTACACTTCTTGTTGATGCTTACTGACTTCATTATTTTTTTATGAAAGCTTTAAAACTCCTTTTTTAAAGTTTGTATGCTTTTTTTTTTTTTTTTGTTAAAATTTAGTCATGTATCTT
The DNA here is from genome assembly GCA_037127315.1 of Ascarosepion bandense. Taxonomy (NCBI): domain Eukaryota; kingdom Metazoa; phylum Mollusca; class Cephalopoda; order Sepiida; family Sepiidae; genus Ascarosepion; species Ascarosepion bandense. The sequence goes on from JBBBDQ010002507.1 coordinate 562,481, forward strand.
ATGTTTGTTATATTGCTAAAATTCAGGTTTCATTAAAAAAAATGTCCAGCAGTTTTGTGTTGCACCAAAACAAGAATATAAAAAATGAATAAACATCAATCTGACAAATTTTCTTTTATTTATATTTAGAGGAGGTGACAAAATTTACTCTATTAAGAAGAAAAAATATAGTTGCATCAATTATTGATTTTATAAAATCTTCAAACTACATTAAGTGAAAATAAATTACACATAATGAATGGGTTTCAGTTTACTCATGATTATACAATATATGCACTGGTTCCAAAATAAGGAATACATCAAAAGTACTCAGGCCCCATATAAACACACGGTATATCCTCTTTGTACACTCACTTGCATATGATTGTACACTTGATGAATATTATATTGTGATACATTATTCCATACCTATGCATCTGTTGATTGAATACAGCAAATGATGTAGGTAGACTAACTGAATGAATTAGATGCCATCCCATTCTGTCATATAAGGAAAAGGTCTGTCAAGGGAAAACTTTCTTGCAGAGCATATTGAACAGCATGTGGACTGGTATATCGTCTTCTTGTTGCAAGAAAGGTAGTAGAATGAGTTAAATAATTTTCTGGATGTATGTAGTACAGCTCAGTGTTTTCTTCGCAAACATTGAAGACAAGTAAGAGCTGTAGATGATGTTACACTCCATGTATATATTGCACAAGTAAATGTCCATCCCTTGCATGAAGGCAGAATCTGTTCTCACCACTGAACATAACAGAGTGCCATTTAGACTCATGATGACCCCCTTATGATACCACTAATTTTATCAGAATATCTGCTACACACTACTAAGCACAGATAAAAATCAGGATAATTCTTCATGATGTTCCAGTCTTTTTTTTCATCAGTATCTTTAAAAGGTATATAGGAATACATTATATTTTGTACATTTTCTAAATTTTATATGTTTCCTTTAATATCTAATTTTACAAGTGATTCTGTGTGTGATAATAGATTTTTGAATTGAATGACCTGAAAACAATTTTTGTATTTAAGAAATATCATAATGCATGTATGATTTATGTTTTGTACATTGTTATATTTCATCATGTCTTGTTTATTTCATAATTTTGAAGAGGGGAGGAATAAAGTTTTGCAAATTCTTTATTTTTCCTTCTATTCTGTGTTGCTATTTTAAAAATCAGAATTCTGCTCTCTGTATCATATAGAAAAATCTTGGTTCATCTATGCAATAATGTCAGTACACAATAGCTATTTTATACTTTTATCATGAAATATGTTATTGTAGTTTTTATGTCAGGTCATTTTGAGTTATTTTATTCTATTAGAAAATATCTAACTACTTTGTTTAAGATTGAGGTCATGCATTTATTCATTATTAATGTTATCCAATAAAAATATAAAGGCTAACATAAACAGCTTGTCACACAAGTGCAATTATGTTTGTATTAGATTTATTTTGTGCTTATTAATCTGTATTCTCAATTCTTGATTTAATCCCTTTCAGGTCACACATTTTTAAAGTAACAAAATCATGGATTCAGGTAAAAAGTAAAAGTTTTGTACACTGATTTTCAAGGTAGGTAGGGCTTGCTCCCTTGGAGGCAACAATTTTTCAATTCTGTATTCCTACAATTGGCACAGTGTCAGACTTAAGCTAAACTTAGTAAATAATATATTCAGTTGCACACAACATTATTAAACACGCAAAAAATTGAGCTGAACATAATAGATACAGGGTATGATGGGTAAATTGTTGCTATTTTATATTTTCAATTTCACACATGCATGTTGTTTGATTTTATTCACTGTACAGTATAGTAGTGTCAGTTGGCCAACATCTGTGAGAAAAGAGTACCATGATGCAATTCACTCTGAGAGAAATTTGAAAATGGCATGCTATACTACTTGGCATTTACACCAGAAGCTCCAATATCAACATTTCTGAGTGTTTGGTGGTCAATCTGAGGACAGTGCTGATGAAAAGAGTTAGATGAGTCTAATGATGATTACAAAGATACAGCAGCTCAGAAAACTAACTCTGATCATTCTGTTAAGAAAAGAACTCTCAAATTGTTGGTGAGTGCTTCAGAATCAACTTGAAGGCCTACATCAAGTGCCTTGAGAAGGTAGGGCTTCTCTGGGTCAAGAGTGTAGCAGCTGGAAGACATTATGTTTGGCAATAGAACTCTGCACCATGCCCCAAACCTGAAGAACCCAGTCATGGCTGTCAGACAATTTTTGTGACCATGTCACCTTTTACATCTGGCCATCTCTCAGACTGCAGTACTCCTGATTATTATGTGTAGTATGCAGTTGAGCAAGAAACCAACAAAACTCTTTGTAATGTCAAAGATGAACTGAAGGCAAGGATTATGGCAGCATTCACCAACTTAAACAAGGAGACCCTCCAGATGAGTTGCAGGAGATTCTGAAGTCCTGGAGGCTGTGCTTGAAGCCAATGGTGATTTTATTGAATAAATTTACTCTTTAGTATTTTAAAGATAACTTTGAGTAATTTAGATGCCATTTTATCCATTGCACTCTGTTCTTAGGATACTCTATATCTAAGCAGAAATAGACTTTTGGTCTATGGATGAATTGACTGGGAAATTTAACAAAAAATGACAATGCAAAAGTTTGGACACGCTCCAATAAATATAGTTTTTTCTTAAAAAAAAACTTTAAAATTTTCATATCCAATGATTTTGTGTGTAACTGTATAACAATTAAGGCCCATGATTGTTATTTTATTTTTGTTCCAGCCAAATGACTTGACTCTGGTGTCTGAAAATTTGTCTATAAGGGTAAAGGAGAGTGAGAGGTGGATTTGAGTTTACTACAGTTAAAATTGGTATTTCTGGATGAACTGCACAAATGGTCATCTTTTTACATGACACTGCATAAACCAGAACTTCCCTAATTTATATATAGCAAATATCATGGAAAGTACCTGTGGCCAAGCAGTTAGCAGCATAGAAAGTGGTATCAATGACCTGAATTCAAACCCTGATGAGATCATTTGAATGGTATGCCAAAAATTGTTGACCAGGGGATTTCTGTGAGTTGTGTGTGTTTGTTTGTTTGTCTTTTTAGGCAAGCAGTCTTTGTAATTACAATATTGAAGGCTAGAGAATTAATAACAATACAATGATTATTTATCTCTACTTAGTTTTGCAGTTTCTGAAATCTATTCATTAGAAGACAAAAGGAAAAATATTTTTATCTCTTGACAAATAGATTTCAGAATTTACAAAAGTCTGATTAGAGATAAGTGACCTCTGTGGCCAAATTGGTAAAGCCATGCTTTGGCTATAAAAGTGGTTTCCCTGTTTGAAAAAGGGGATACATGCACTACCACCAAAAAAGGTTATGTTGGCCTTGATACAGGTTTGATTCCTATAGGAGGCTCTATCTTTCACAAGTTGGACTTCTCACTCTAGTCTGGCTGTTATTAATTTTAAAAAAATCTGTAAAAAATAGCAACTCAAATGTGTGTACTCATTAAAAATAACAATTATAGTAATAACAAATAATGTTGGAGAAAAATCCATTAAAAAATTACCGTTAAAAAATTTTTGGAATGAAACTGAAACTAGTAGATATAGATTTGTACAAGTATCAAAGTGAAATGTGTATTCCTTACATAGGTAATTCAAATCTTGCTCTATCAATGCAGCCTCCATCAACGAATTAGTAGAGGTATATCTTGGCTATGGAAAAGTGTATACAGGTTTGATTACTTAAGATTACTTTTTCATTGTTTTTTTTACAAATAAACTAAGCACAACATAATTTTGTATTTATAAATAAATGCAAAAGCCTTAAAAACATATATTAACATAATTTATTCAGGTATATGGGATATTATTTTGTTATTTTACATGTTAATATGGTCTTCTTGACATTCCTTTCAACCATTCTTTCAACCATTCATTTTGTTCATTTTTCTATTGTTTTGACTTTAACTTGCAGAAGTTCCCATTGCTTTTCAATTATTTTCTCTGCTTGAATATTGTTTTCCATTCTTATATACATCTCTTTTAATGATGGATCTTTACTAATGGAGTAATATATGGAAAGACTGAGGGATATTCCATTAAATTGGTGCCTTTGAAACTTTTTTGGCAAGGCAATAGTGAAGTAGCATTATCTTGCTTGAAAATACTATTTATCTTAAAGTGCCTTGATCATGGGCCCAAAAACGAAAGAAAATATCTTTTTCCAAGAACTTACAATAATTCACTACATATATCTTTACACCGTCAATAACATTGAAAGGATTAATAATTTTACAAGCACAATACTAATTTAGAACATTATCTAGAAACTAAATGACCAAACAATGGAGATTTCATCAGTGCCAACCACAGGATAATATATGCAGACAGCAAAAATAGGGAAAAGGGAGTCAGCTTGATATTGAACAGAGACATGAAGAATTGCATCTTAGAGTACTGCCAGTTATCAAACTGAAAGTAAAGCTCTTCAACATTGCGCTTATAATAATGTATACACTGATGACACAAAGCATAGAGGCTAAAAGAGAATCTTTCTACTTCATACTGGATAGCACCAAGGCTCAGTGCAAATCGCAAGCAATTAAAGTTATTGTAGGAGACCTAAATGCCAAAGTAGGTAAGAAGAGAGAAGGGGTAATAGTTGGCAGCTTTGGATTAGGAAACCATAATGACCAAGGAGAAAAATGGGTCCAATAGTGCACAATGAATGACCAGGTAATAACCAACACTTGGTTTCAAGAACAACCATGATGATTATGGACATGGAGAAGCACAGGAGGGACCTCAAAAAAATCCTCCGGGGTGCTGATCAACCTTGTCTTTTTCTCTCCTGTACCTTCTGCCATTGCATGAAGGATATGTTTCCATTCAATGGTCAAGTTTTAATTATCATTCTTTTCACTTTTCTGCTTTCGGCGTGTTTGGTCATTTTGCATCTGTGCTTTTTATCATTTCGTTATAAGAATTATCTAGCTTTGGTCGAAAATAAAATCATATGTTTTGCCTTTAATTCTCAGTATTGCGAAATTCTGCAAGGAACCACGACACTTTATTTCTGGGAATTATTTGTCTCTCATTCTTGGTTGGAGGTGGATGTCACTAGGGTAATCAAATCCACCGTACACTGTTGCACTTCTATCAATGTTTGTTAAATTTTTCAGTCTCAAGGAAACTCATTTTTAGTGAAAACAAATTTCTGACTTTTGCAATAAGAATCTTTTGACAGCATTCAAGTGTCACAAAATGTGGTCTAAACATATCTCTTGCCTAGCTCTAGTGGCTGGAGAAGAAAGAAAGACAAAAGAAAGAAAATTTCAATTATTACCTCTCTTTCTTCTCTTCTTCCTTTCCTTTCTTCTCCCGGCCATTTTCAGTACCAAAAATAGTGTTACAGAACCTTGTATTGGGTGTATGTTAGTATGAAAAATATTGTGAGCTGAAATTTACATGGTACATTAATCATATAAATGTAAGTATATCTTGAAAAATTTACAATATATATCACTTTTATTGTGAAAACATTGACTTGCTTAATAAAATCTGATAGTATAAGTCTAAAATTCTGTATTGCATCTTACATTTAAAAAATTGTAAATGAAATTTTAAACATATTTTCATTATGTATTGAAAAGTAACATTTAGAAAAATTATTATAGAAATAAAATCATTTTTTCAAAATTTAATCTCTTATTTGTTATACATAATCAGAAATAATTGAATATTAATTCTACATAAAAAATGTACCACAAGTTGTTAGCTACAAGCATTGATACAATTGTTTGTATAAAAAATGTACACTGCTTTGTCCTTTTGGATTTTTCTCCTTTTCTATTATTGCCTTACTACAAAGTTATATATTTATCATACATATATTATCATAATAGCACTGCTTCTTCCATATGCACAAACACTCCTGTGTATTCAATGTCTCATTATGTATGAGTGAATTTGTACCAGAAAAAACAAAATTTAAATGAATCTTCCATCTATTTATGATACCTATTTGTGGAGTTCGTTAAACTATAACCTTTGAACCAAGAACAACATGACTGCTGACAAATCGACAATAAATAAATTTCTGTTAAAAGGCATACCTTTCACCTTTTGATCTCCCAACCCATCCATCCACTTAGTCATAGTCACATAATTTTTAAAAGTTTTTTTATTAAATCTCAATAGCTAATCATAAAGTTCTCATGTGAAATGGCCTTCCAAGAATTTTCCAGCTTGTTGAAAATACTCACAAGCTCTTGAAACCTGAAACAGATTTTTAAAATTATGCTGTGTAATCAGAAAATTTATATTAATTTTATATTGTAAATGCATATAATGAATTATATTTAGATGGTTAGATCTCTTATAATGAGCTTTTATAACTTATTTTTCTGTAACAGGATTGTTTCAATGATGTACATGTGTTGATGGGATTGTAAAGAAAATAACTCGGGGTGGGAAGGAAGCTCTAATTTTTACAGTTTTTTCTTTTAAAATCTTTCACTGTTAATAATCTTTGTAAGATATACTATTCTTGAAAATTTAATTAAAATTATAGGTCATATATTTCACCAGCTGTAAGACATACATGACTAATAAGAAATAGTAATTTAAAAATAATATCATATTAGAATAGAAATACTGTGAAATACACAAAAACTGAAGTGTTAAATACCTATAAATACATTATGAGAGTAGTAAGAGTTTTGTAGGATAAATGTACTGAATTTTATTGTACTTTAAAGTACATCTAACACTTGTTAAATACTCTTACAGACCAATGCCATATCACAATTTTGCTAATGACATTGTAAATCATAACAAGATGGCCTTCAACATTGCTACTCTTTGCCCTTGATTTTAATGTATACTGTTCATAGTTACACTATCTACAATGTGAGTTTTTATATTTTATTTAATAAGTTCTACATACCTATTGTATTTTTATTCAAAATGATAGTTATCAAAATTATCTACTATCAATTTTAAAGTTTGCATTATTTCCTCTTGATTTATTAACATTTGTTCAGTCTTAAGTCTCATTAAATTTCTCATATTTTTTCTTTATTTTTTTACGGTATGGTTCACCTTTACAAGACCCGGTGGTGTTGAGGGTTATAAGAAGTAGTTTATGTGGATAGGAGGGGGAGATAATGGTTGACTCTAGACTTAAACAGGTCAAGATTGTAGTGATTGGAGAAACATCCTCTTGGGCAGTGATTTGCAGAAAGAAGCTGTTTCAGTGGAACTTACGTTTTGCTGACGGAATACAGAGAGATTGGGTGATTTGCTATTATGAAAGTGGCATGGTGAGTCCTAGCTGTGAAGGTCAGACCTAGTGAAACCAAGAGATACAATTTGTCCGAGCACTTTCCATGGTAGTCTTCTTCTTTTTCTATATGCCATGTAGGCGAACATGGCCATTCACTTTTCCCTATCTTTTGTCCCACTTCTCCTGTTATTCCACTCAATGCCTGTTCTACCATCCATCTGCTCAAGTCCATCAGGTATGTCATGTGCTGCTTTCCCTTGTCCCTCTTCCTCTCTATCTGTCCCATGTAGCGATCTCAAAATAAGATTATTTATGGACTTAATGATCAAAAGGATGAAAAGAGAAGTATAGGATAATGATAGTGGAAGTAATATATTTCTTTCTCTGCCTTTCTCTTAATCATTTTTCCTTCAACAAAATGGAAAACGACTTCTTTATATCTTTTGAAAGATTTTAAAAAAAATATAGCTTCTTAATAAAAAAAAAAAAAAAAAAGAAATAACTATGCATTTTTATATAAAAAAAATTGCCTCTAGTTGTTTTTAGATTTTGGACATAATTGCTCATTATGATTGTGTCTGGTAAAAACAGTGTATAGATGTGATAAATATCTCAGCATCATCAACTTCAAAAACAATGTCACGATAAAAGGTAGTTAATGACAGTTTAAATAATAACAAAACAGGTTTTATGCTTTGTTACTGGTTGTTGCACAACAGCAGCACAAAATAGAATCAGCAGGCCAAGTTCAAATTATGGCTAAGCTGTTGTGTTTATGTCATACTAATGTTCTTGGGAGAGACATAAATTCATCTCTTCTTTGTTCTAGTTATGGGTAAATAGCTGTGTTCTTTAGGATTGGTAAGGCAACAAGTTATGGGAAAGGTATTGGGAAACCGCTCCGTTATCTGTCCCAACAATTAGGCTTATCATATGTCTAAGTTTGAGGAGTCAGTCTTGTTGACAGAAGCTATTGATATTACTTTTTGTGTGTCAGTCTTGAATCTTGGGTCATGAAAAACTTTATTACATAAGAAAACTAAACCTATAATAACAATTGAAAATTGTCTTGGTTTGAGAGGCTTTTAAATTATGGTAATGCTACCAAGAACAATCATAGCAGTTTACAAATGTTAAAGTAAATTTGGAGACACATGGTTGCCTATGTCTTGAAGGAATATAGTTTCTTCATTTTTTTAAAAACTGGTTGCTGCACTAGTTCAGTTAGATTTTATTATTTTCTACTTAATATAAGAGTTTAATATATATATAACAATTGGAGTAGATAAACTAAACTATCGCCCTGTTCACACTCCACCCATGTCTATTGAACAGGTGAAGAGGCTCATCCCTTGTTTCCTGTTTAGGATGCTGTTTCTGGTTTTCTCTTTTCCAATCTTTTCCCTCTTTTCTTTTTTTTTCCATTGGAGTAGATAGACTAAACTATCGCCTGGTTCACACTCCACCCACGTCTATTGAACAGGTGAAGAGGCTCATCCCTTGTTTCCTGTTTAGGATGTGGTTTCCGGTTTTTCTCTTTTCCAATCTTTTCACTCTTATGTAGCCCCTTGCACATCAGTGGTGTTACCGCCTTGCTTGGGGTAATATGATTAAAAAAAAAAATATGAATATGAAACTTGTTGTTGTATAATTTTGTAAGTGTTCAAATTTAATGCCTTCAGGTGCATGCATAACTGTAGCTGTTAGAAAGTCAAATGAAGAGTGTAAAAGTATAATTTTATCTTTTGTTGTTCTTATTTTTTGTTAGAAATTTGGAGTTAAATGAATCTGATTTTTATGCTATATTTGATGTTTAAATGATTCACTTTGATTAATTCAGCTAACAGCAAGTAGTTTCAACAAATATGTTATAATGTAAACAATAACTAGCAAGAAATTAGGGTATATTTTATTAATAATTCTGTGCTAATTTGTATGATAATATGAATGTTTTAATTACCTGTTTTGATTTTTTTTCATTTCATTGTTTCAGCTATATTCCATAGAGGGAAACACCATTGTCCATATTTTCAACTTAAAAATGTCACAAAGAACAATTTTCACATCTACACCTCGTAAGCGATCATATTTATGGGATACAGGAAAAACTACTCTACAAACACAAAAGAGTCAAGCTAAAAACCTTTCAGATGTAAACACTGCTGCTTCTCGTGTCTACAGAGTTGTACTGTGGGAATCCCAGGACACTGGCAGTAGCCCCAAGAAAAAAAAGAGAAGTAGGTCAACATCAAAAAAAAAAGAAAAAGAAACCAAATTTTTGAATGTTTCAAATTCAGATAAAAATAATTATTTGAAGTCCTCTCATCCTGGAGTTTTCCTCAATGATAAAAAAGAACCAGCCGATGATCCTGTTGACCAGAAAAAGAATGAAGAAGAAAAAGTACCAGATGAAACTCAGTATGGCAAAATAGCTAAATATAAGTTGCAGGTTAATAAAGAGATACAAAAACTGTTTTCCAAAAAGTTTAATGATAAAAGAAAAAATCCAAACCATCTTAAGAATATAAACACTTTGGAATTGTTCAGCCAAGAAAATGACTCAAAGAAAATCTGCTGTTTCATGAGTCAAGATCAAACAAACAACAAAGCTGATAAAAGGGAACATTTTGATCAAAACAAGCTCAAAATTTATCCCCAAAAGACATCAGCAGTACTAAATAATTGTAATGCAGTGAGTAAGTGTGATCCAAATGGTAAAAGTATAACTGGAGATACACAAATGAATGATGAAAATAAATGGGAGAATGAGATATTTTTGAAGTCGAGTGAACATCTCATTGATAACAGTAATGGACATTTAGAGAACAAAACCAATATTGGTTACTTAGGTAACAATAATGATTGCAGCAATCAGAATGAAGAAAATATGTTTGATATTTGGAGTTTGTCTCAAGATATTGGTCAAGAGATTGATAACTGGGATTCACTTACAGGCCAAACAAGTTCCCAGCAATTAAAAAAAAAGATGGTTAATGAAAAAGTGACCATTACCAAAACAGTAGACATCAAGAAAAAGAACTATTCAAATTTTCCAAAAAACAAAGGCCTTAAAATAAATGATGCTTTGGTTGAAAATGTGCTAAAGGATTCTAGATCAGTCAAAGCTATGGCTCCATGTGATTCTTTAGTCAGAACCCCACAGATTGCTCAAAATTTCCCAAAGTTTCAAAATTCTAATGTCCATTCACTACGAGTCTATGAATTTCCAAACTCTCCAAATACTGGCAGAGTACAGCCAAATACCAAAGGGAAGAAGAGAAGTTCACAGATGAAAAAAAAACTTAAAAATGTAAAATATATTGCTTATTTTTTATATAAATAAATATCAAGTAGTAGCAAGTGAACATTTACTAACAACATGAAAATTCAAAGAATAGCTGATCAAAAGATAAAATACAGTTTAACAAAATATACTGAAAGAGTTTTTCTTCCATTTTCCATATACTACATCAGGCAAGTTATTATGCACATCGATATTTTGATAATAAAATTAGTATTAACCAACTGATGATAGGAAAATTATTTTACAAATATTTTTATGATAAATATACCATGTGAAATTCAGCTTATAATATTTGTTTTTATTACAAATATTTACAATACCATATTTGATGTTGTGAAATTTATTATGCAGCTTGAACATATGCTATGTCTATGAGTAAAAGTGCTCTATATCAGGGATAGAGCATAAGTAAATGTAAAAGTGGACACTGAAGTCAACACCAAGTGGTGAGAGTGTTTCAGGCTGGAACACAATCTTTTGGCCTGAAGATTGCATTCAAACAAGAAACAGATTGTTACCACTCAATGTTGACCTTGGTATCCACTTTATATATATTTATATAGATATAAAAATTTAAAATATACAAAGGTAGTAAGGGAAAATATAAAGTTATATGGTGGGAACACAATATTGAAAAATGAAATTGAAAATATTAGCAAGAACAAGACAAAAAATGTAAGAGTGTCACAAAAAAGATTTGAGAAAAATTTGATTGACTAGTAAAGCTTTATTTGAAGAAATTAGTGTTATGAAGATGAACAGATAAGGTACAAAATATAAAGAGCATTTGTTAAAGGCACGAAAACAACCCAACTTTTTTAAGTAGACATAAAGAATTGGCCGAAGAAGTATATAAAAACTGATTTACCAACAGTAGAACTACAGAGTGCGATGGGTAAATTGTCGCCATTTTATATTTTTAATTTCGTGTTGTATGATGAAATTTGTTTGGCCTTGAAAAATATTGTATCATCCATGATTGCATCAGATTTTTATCATGCCCAGACACTATTGTCTCAGCTATTGTCTGTAATGAATGTTACTCCAAGAAAGCATATGAAAATTGTAATGCTGCACGAATACACTGGGAAGCCTTACAGAGCGATCATGAATATTATTTATGTCAGCTTTTCAACTGTCAGTCGTGTCATCAAGGCAAAGAAACAAACTGGATCCATCAGTTCAAAACGTAAAGGATAATGTAGTCAGAAAAGAAAAACAACACCAAGAGACAACATCAGGGAAAGTGTGAAAGATCCTGGGAAGAAATTATTTGTTTTGTTTCAATTAATTTTCACAATGATGTATAGTAGGGATATTTGGGTGTCATCTGTGAGAAAATGATCACCATGACAAAATTCATTCCACCAGGAATTTTGCAACAGCATGCTGTACTGCTTGGCATTCATGCCAGAAACTCCAATAGGAACATTACCGTATGTTTGGGTGTCAATTTAAGAATGATGCAGAGGAATTGGAAAGAGCTGGATGAGTCTAATGGTAATTATGAAGATGTTTGGAGTGATCATCTTTCCACAAATCTTTAGGCTTAACACAGAGACCTACATCAAGTGCCTTGAGGTAGTGCTGCCCTGGGTTAAGAGAGTGGCTAATGGAATACCCTATGTCTGGCAACAGGACTCTGCACCTTACCTCACTCTTTATTATTATGAGTGGGGCGCAGTTGAGCAAGAGAATAACAAAACTCTTAATACCAAAGATGAACTGAAGGCAAGGATTATGGCCTCATTCAACAACTTAAACAAAGAGAGTTGCAGGAGATCCCAAAGTTGTCTGGAGGCTGTGCTTGAAGCCAATAGCAATTTAATTGAAAAAATTTACTCTTTAGTATTTCAAGATATTTTTGTGTAATTTTGGTAAATATATCTTAAAATGAGATGTGTTATTTTCATTTTTTGTGTAATTACATTGAACACTTTTTATTGGATAGGCTTAATAACAGAGCTAAAGATTGAATTCTTTGTGGAAATAATTAACCAAGATAACTTAGAAGACAATAGTGGAACTAGTATTATAGGCAGTAAAATGCCCTTTAAAGTTGCTGATAACATCAAGATAAATTCAAAGAATTATTGTAAGTCTTTGGACAAGGCATTTTTGTATATTACAGGTCAAAACTAAGAATCTTTTCACATTCTGCAAAAAACTATTGCTCACTTTGCCCCCCCCCCCCCCCAAAAAAAAACCAAAAACTAAAAAAAGGTTTGATATACCAAATAAATAAAATAGAATATAGTTTGTCTAAAAAAAAAAGAAGAGATTCACATGCATGGCCTTGGTGTTTAATCTGCAATAATCTTCCCATGACAAAGGAATTGTCTCTTGAGGCCACTGACTACTCTTTTACATGCTTCTATCATTTCTTACTAGACTCTGTTAGTTATTTCTTTTTCTTTTATTGCTCTCCATTTTCCCAGGACTGCAGTATATTAGATATAATAGTTAACAGTATAGAAAAATCACTTTCTCTCCATCCATCTGTGAATATCTGCTTTTGGTGACTTTAATGCTCACTATGACATGCAGCTGAAATATTCTAAAGGTACCAATGTTACTGGCATTCAGACATTAAATTTTTTCATTGTCCAATCCCTTACTCAAATTGTGTACTTCCTACTTGTTTCCTTTTGTAAAACCAATTAACAGGCTTCTCTATTTGATTTATTTCTTACCTCCTCACCTCACTCACTTTGCAATACTGCCTTTTTGGTAACTGTGACCACTCTAGTAGCTATTGATATTTTGTTTCAATTCTTTACTAAACAGAAACCCTCTATCCATAAGACTTCTTTCTGTTACCAGCATGCTGATTGGAACTCACTCTGTGATTTTCTTCATGATGCCTCATGGACTGACATTTTCAACCTTCGAATTAAAAATTGTGCCACTGAGATTTCTTCTTGGGTCAAAGATGGCATAGACACTTTTATCCTTTCTCAGAAATACCAGGTGAAACCACAATCCTCTCCATGGCTCTATAGCACACAGAAACCACTATTTTTGGCTATACTAGTGTGCCTATTCATTGCTGCTCTAATAAATGGAAATGAGTCCACGAAAGAGCAAAGTCCCTGTTTGCTGAGAGAATGAGGCACTGCATAGCCTCTAACATATTAGGTTCTTGTGATTACTGCTGGCTCTGTAATAAGGTATTAAACAATTGCAGGGTCTCTATTTAGCCCCTCCTTAATCAATTTGAGTTGTTATCATCATTTTGTTGAGTGATATGCATATAACCCTTTCCATGCGTTTTGCTATCATCTCTAACCTAGATCTCCACAAAGCATGTGAACCTGTTGGTATTCCTGTAATAGTCAGTAAGAAATATGCTCCCAAACTGGCTCCTGTTCTCTTTAAACAGTATAATAAATGCCTCACTGTCTTCTGTTTTCCTACATGCTGGAAGTTGTCATCTGTTGTTCCAGATTTTAAGAACTCTGGTAAGCTGTTTGACCCTTCCAACTATATGCTTCTTAGCCTTCTATTTTTTGGGAAACTCCTAGAGGCCCTAATCAATGTTGAATTTGTTAATCAGCTCTCATTGCAGAGCCTTTTCTCTGACAAACAATATGGCTTTTGTTTCTCCTGGTCAATTGCTGATTTACTGATGGGAATTGCGGAAAGAGTCTATCATGCTCTAGATAAAAACAGTGAATCCCAGGCTGTAGTGTTGAACACCTCAAAGGCCTTTGACAGGGTCTGGAATACTGGTCTTCTCCACAAGCTGAAAAGTGATGGTGTCTCCTGGCATATTTTTGAGCTGATCCAGTCTTTCCTATCAAATCATGAAATGAAACTTATCCTGAACAGCCACTTGTCTAAATCCTTTGTTACTTTGTTCCCCAGGGCTCTATCCTTGATGTTACACAACCATTTACTCCTGCCTGAATAGTAAATCTGATCAATCTGTCATGGTCAAAATGGCAGCTGATGTCCAAAATGACCTGAAGACCATTGTTAATTTGGGCAAAAGATGCCTTCAATTATAACAGCTCCAAAACTAAACTTCTCCATTAATCATCTGAGGGACACCTCTCTGCCTTCCATCAGCATGGCTGATGCTAACCTCGAGGAAAGTGACTTGTTGCATCTTCTCAGGCTAACATTCTCAGCTGACATTAAATAGAAGGACTATCCTTTGCTAGTTTTATCTGCTAAGAAAGTCAGTTTGCTATGCTGTGCTATACAATTTTTCTCTCTGGAATCGATCTTACATATCTATGAATCTACCATTTGTCCATGCCTAGAATATTGTTGCTACATATGGTCTGGTGATGCCCCTGCTATTTACCTTGAGCTTCTTTATAAAATCCAAAGAAGAATCAGTAATGTTATTTGTTCTGATCTGGTGGCTTGGCTTCAGTCACTTACCCATCGCTGTAAGTTTGCCTGTCTGTGCCATTTTTTATTAATATTTTTCATGGTAATTGTTCAGATGAACCCTTTACTATGGTACCTAGACTTTATGAATTTAAATGCAGTACTAGAATGGTATTGAAATCTCATCAATTTACAGTTGAGTTGGTTAGATATAACCTTAAGTTCTATGCTAACAGTTTCTTTTCTTGCTCATCTCACTTGTGGAACTCCCTTCCAACTCCATGCTTTCCAGCCAACTTTAATCTGCAAAAATTTAAATGCAATGTTAATCACTATTTACTGTTCTTTTGGTTGTTTTTTTTCTCTTTCTGCTCATTATTAATATTCCTGTTCCTAATTTTCCCAACTCCTGTAACCCCTTTTTGTCTTAGTGGCTTTACTGCCTTGCCTGGGATGGTACTGATTAAGAAAAGAAAAGAAAAGTAGAATTTTAATAAAGGCCCAAAGAGATGCATCTGAAAATATAACCATAAAAGATCTTTGGGAAACCACAAAATCTGCTCAAATATGAAACAATAAAAGAATCGATAAGTCAAATAACCCATATTAACATGTAAAATAATAAAATAATAATTTATTCAAATATATAAGATATTGTGCTAATCAAATGTTTTTATCACCTATAATGTTTAGACAAATTTATAAATAAAATTCATGTTTTGAGTTTTATATTTTTTTTTTTGCATAAGAAAATCTGACAACTCTAAAACAAATTATGAATATTTTCAATAAGGGTTGATATAATAAGCTGAACTTCACATGACATATTACTGATATAAATATATTCTGAAAACATTTGTTGGTTGATATCAATTTTAAAATGTGAAAACATTGAAATGTATAATAAAATCTGACATAGTGTAAAATAATTACTTTAAATGATATAAAATAAATAATTTTAAAGGTTTTTATATTTGGGAGATACTTTTATTTTAGGATAAGAATTTAAATGTCATGCTAGAGAATCTTGTATAACTTGTTGATTCCTAAATTTACTTTTTAAAATTTTAGTCTTCAAACTGTAAATCATGCTTAGTAAGAATTTGCATGACTTCACAAATTATTTCAATATAATTTGTAAAAATAAATGTATCCAATATGATATAAACTCTACCATTATGAAAAGTGAGAAACTAATTTGTGACTATTTTGTGAAATAAAATGAAAACAAATGAAACTTTTAGAATATCAAGTTTTGCTTATATAACGCAGAGGCTCATCCCTTGTTCCCTGTTTAGGATGTGGTTTCTGGATTTCTCTTTTCCAATCTTTTCACTCTTTTCTTTTTTTCAAGTGGAGTAGATAGACTAAACTATCGCCCCGTTCACACTCCACCCATGTCTATTGAACAGGTGAAGAGGCTCATCCCTTGTTCCCAGTTTAGAATGTGGTTTCCGTCTTTCGCTTTTCCAATCTTTTCACTCTTATGTAGCCCCCTGCACATCAGTGGCGTTACCACCTTGCTCGGGGTGATATGATTAAAAAAAAAATGACAAAAGTTTGCAGAATGTTTTGACAAAATTTTAATTCATATAAATCCATTACTCAGACATTAAAGTATTTTCCAATCTTTCAGGTAAATTGTGTATTCCATAATAAAAGAATGATTCCAGTGGTGATTTATTGAATTCTTTTCTCTTCTGATATATCATTCAGATTTGCTAGTTGTTCTCTATAGTTTTGCTCAGTAACATATTGTTAATAAAGAATTCACTTAGAATCTAAACAGAGAGAAGAAACTTTCATCTTATAGATTTATTTTAGGTTGAAATATTGAAGTCATCCTGTATTAAGTAACAATTTTCTTTAATTTTAGATTTTCTTATTAAATTTTAATTCCTAATGACTATCTTATCTCAAAATGCCTTCTTTTTGTGATGAGTAAGAAGGGAAAAACAAGGCTGTATTCTAGGTCCCACGCTTTTCCTTATCTACATTAACGATCTCCCCGATGTAGTAAGATCCGAAGTAGGTATATACACTGAAGACACTATGATTTACTCTTGCCTCGATCAAAAATCTGCCGAGGCTGACAAAGCAAACAATCTCCAATCCGTGGTGGAGAAATGGCTTGTGAATTTTAATGCTTCCAAAATGAAGCTGCTATCTATTAACCACCACAGATAATCGCCCCCCCACCCCATTAGCATGGAACAGGCTAGTCTTCCTAAAAGTAAAATACTGCACCTTCTTGTGTTAACTCTCACAACAGACCTCAAGTTGAATGACTATATAGAATCCATAGCTAAATCCGCTGCTAAGAAGGTCCATTCTCTGTGCAGGGCCAGGAAGTTTTTCCTGTCTGAATCAATCCTGCACATATACAAATTTACCATCTGCCTGTGTATTATATGATTATAAAAAAAGTCATGAAGCATTAATTGATGTTTTTTTTTTTTTTTTTTTGGTAAAGTCATGTAGCTCCCTAGCTTCTGATGTATTTTCCCAGTTTAATAACTGTTATTATTGCCACATGTTGTTAGTCATAATATTTTGGCTCAACAGAAACAACTCTATATGTACTAGCAGTCCAAATCAATTTGAATATTTTTGTAGGTATCTCCAAATTCTCAAGAGCTGCATGAATTAAAAATACTAAAGAAATTATACAATAGTGATTTATGCAGAAGAAAAATGAATCTTGGTATATAGAAATTGTAGGCAAAAAAATGTGCCTTTATTTCAACAGAAACTATTTAATAAACTCTAGCCAATTACAATAGTAAAGACTAATTATTGGCTTAAGATATATTGGAATACGAAACATTCTGTAGATTGTAATATATAGATTTATTTTGTGATATGTGACGGGTTACTCTCTTTGCTTAAAGAATTAATAAACTAGGCATATTACATCATTGTGTTAGTCAGTAACTGGTTATTAATATTATTCATATTGACACAGATTTGTTTTTCAGTTTCAAAATATTAAAACTACTTTTTATAAAATTTTTCTAGTTATTTGCCAAGAAACATCAAAAATATAGGCATAAAAATTTTTATGTTGATTCTTGTATCTAACAACAGATCTTAAACAATAATAGTCGGGTATTTAACTGTATTTTGAACATATTTTGTATATTTTAAACTTAGCTAATGGTTGGTGATTTGGTGTGGAGTAGAAAATAAATGAATAAATTGTGATTTATGTTGTTATGACAAAAAGTAATTGTTTATTTGAATTTCAGATATAAAAAATGCCTACAAAAAGGAGTGGGTATGAATGATCACAGGTGTAGAAACATAGGTGTAGAAAGTGTCCCAAAGCAAATTTGGAGTATATGTGATATGGAAAATGTGTAATAATGTGTATTAACTATTAGAAGTGATGTACATGGAGAAATTAAGAGAAAGATATCTTCTTATAATTGTCTCTAATCTTCAATGAATGATTTTGGAAAAGTACAAGTATCTAAGGTCGATTTTCATAATATTCAGCTTTATTTAAAATTTAATCACTAACACTGGAAAAAAGATTTTGGCAGTGATTAAGATAAGTAATTATTATGACATCATTTTATTTCATTGTCATGGATAAAAGTAAGAAAAGAGAAAGAGAGTTCTATTGTCTAATTGGTTTATGCATTTTAGGCATTAGGTGGCTTCAAGTTAATTCAAGTTTGCTTTTTCCAACTTTCACTCCTCCCAGTGGACTGTTTTTTATTTTTGTCTGGGTAACATCTCTGATGATAAAGATATAGACTGATTGCGATTTATGAAGCATTCCTATTATTGGTAAAATGTAAAGGGTTTTTCTTATCCTATATTTTGTGCTAATATGGTGAAGTATTTTATATCAGATAGAGATGAAATAAACTTGGAGAAAACACAATAGAACTGCATTTTTGACAACTTCATTTTAACCTTCCTACCAGCTTTTCTCTTCCTTGTAAATGAAAGTAAAAAATTAACATGAAAAGATTAAATATTCAGTAATACTATTTAAATGTTGATAGTATAAGTTGATAGTAGTTGGGATCATTGATTCAATATGAGCAATCCTTTCCTTAGATACATAGTATGTGCTTCATCAGGGAGTATAATATACAAAAGGATATCATTTTGTAAATTAAAAAAAAACATTGTTTTTGGTTTGTGCATTTGATGTCCAAGAAGGTGTTTTAATTTTTTCATTATAGGATTTGGCTGTAGACCAGATTCTGAAGACTATAAGTAAAACAAAGATGGAAATGGAGTCTATAAGAGAAAAAATGTTCAAAAAGGAAATTCATAAATAATCCAGGTAGGCAATAAAGTTGATATCACATTTGATGGACAATAATAGATGCCTGTTCAGAGATTGGAATGCCATCATCAACTACTTCATTCTCTTATTCACATACCTATTTTTTATTGTTTCTTGCAAGTTTTTCCAGTTCCTTGACTCATTTCCCAGAGAGATTTTTCTTTCTAACACTCATTTAATGAATACAGTGTGGCTTTGATGTTTATTTATTAGTTTAAAAAAAAATGTAACCTGAATTCTCCATTTGAACTTGCTGCTGTTTATACTTAAGTTAGACAAAGAACAGATGGCACAAACCTTTAAAGATCCATTGAAAATTGTTGTTCATTTTAAGGCACTTACCATAGCTTGTCTTGTAAGCCACTAATAAAAAAATCTTTCCTCCATGTATACTTTATTAAACATAGTCAAGACTATGCTCAGCCTTATCAAAACCTATTGCAGATACCTTTTAGATACAAGTGAGTATATATTAAGAACAATTAAGAAATTTTAAGTAAACACTTAGCACACTTTGAAAATTATCACTTGAAAATATTGATGTAATGATTAATTAGGCAGTATATTTTTGTTCATTTTCAATGTTAACAATTGGAGTAAGATAGCTAAACCTTTGTATGAAATTTCCAAAAGCAATTGATATAAGATATAGACTTTTTTTGTTAAATTTACAAAGCTACCAAGTTGTAGGTTTAGTTAACTGTCTGTGAAATCCAATTATAAATTGTGATAACAACTAATGAACCTGAAAGAGAAACCTTTAGTAAAAACTGGTAAGAAATTCTTGATTTCAGCTTACTCAAGTTAGGTAAACAGTCATTAAAATTAAGATTGATGACATTAAATAATATTTGATTTTACTTTATGAAGAAAGAACTTTCAGACAAGTTGCTATTTGCTCCAGTTAGATTATTAAACAAAACAGGTGCTAATTTTGGTAGAACGACTGCTAGTTAGCTTTTTCATGTTCAAAGTTCTTTATTATTTTTTTCTTTAAATAAATTTTATTGACTACTAGTTCTAATGTTTTCAAAAGCTTCATGCCAATAATGAGGAAATATTTGTATCAATTTCTATAGTGCGGAATGCTCTTCAGATATTTTAGAAACTAACTTAAACTCTTCAATTTCTACCACTGAATTCTCTGTTCCAGACTATGTTTATCAAAAGCATTATAGCGTGCACATGCATGGCATCTGTTTGGTAAAATTTCTATTGAGTTTCTGGTTTGATCTTATATGTGCTTTCAACTCTTGCTATTAAACTCTCTTAGTTATCTCTACTTCCTTTATCATTCCCGTTTTTCTCAGGATTAGCTTGTTATATAAAATATCTGACAATATAGAAATGTTTCTCTCTCTCTCTCTACATTTGCCTGAAAATATTGTTGTGTTCACTGACTTTAAACATAATATTACATAACTCAGTTTATTTTGGTGACAAACACATTAATTTGGAAATTCTTGCAAAAATCAAATAATTGTCAGATTTTAATGAAACTTTCAGGACTTATTCACAAATGAATGAAATTATTTTTGAAATCATTATTTTAAAAAAATCTTGGTAGAAATATTTTTTTATATTTGCTACCCCCATTCCATGTAAATTCATGAAATTTCAAAAAATGAAATTCTGTAGGCCAAATTTGTTTTATTAGTTAAATGCAGGACTCATTGGGAAATGTAAATCATGTATTATTTTTTTCAACCATTTACCAAAAATCTGCTCTGAATAGTAAAATAAAAAATTTAATAAAGCTATGACATTATTTAATTAGATAAGCTTTTAATTGCTTTAATAAATAATATGAATTAAGAACATTATAGCCTGAAAAAAAAGTTTTTGATTAATAATGAAATTTTAAAAGAATTATTTTAATTTCTTTTCAATTATAAAAATTTATCAAGTTTCAAAAGTATTTTTAAAATATTTCAAAGACTTGTAGATGTTAGGTTGGTAATTTATTAAGTGAAGATTATATTTACTAATTGAAAATTGAAAAGTTTAATACAAATCATCTAGCCATTGTATTTTTAAAATAATGTTTAATTTTTTTTGTGTATTTGAAGTTTTTTTTTGTATGGTAATTTCTATGTGTACATTAAAAAGTCATGTTTCATGGTTTCTTCTTACAGGAACTTTGTCCAGTTATGTCACTTGCGATGACCTTACACTTATCTTGCATTTGTCAAGCTGGCATTACATTTCAAATGGTCAGAAAATTCAAATCTGTGTTTAAGAAATAATTTTATTCTAAATTTTATGCTGTAAATAAGTAATACTTGTGTAAATGAAATTAATTTAACATTAAAACTTCCAAAAATAATGTGTCACAGATGTATATTTTATTTTTGCAAGATTTTTAAAACCAAGAATTAACTTTTGTTTACAAATGTGTTGATTGCTCAAAAATGGCCAAAAAATTGAAAAAAGATTTCAAAATTTTAGATTTCAATTAATATAATTTTTGTTTGAAATACATCAGAGTATTTTACTTACTGGAAATAGTAAATTTAATCATTTAGCTTTCAATTATAACTAAAATAAAATTTTCATTAAAATAAAATGAGTGGAGGTACCTACTCTGGACTTTTGTTACCTTTTGCAACTCTGTCCTCTTGGCAATTTGGATCACATTGTAGTCTTTGTAGATACTTCTTTCTACTTATCTTGCGAATGGGGGTTCTTGCCCCCATTCACAAGACATCATTTTGTTATCAACTCACTGATTGGGATTTATGAATAACTAGCAGTATAGCCCGGCGTTGCTCGGGTGTAATGAAAGCTTTAAAACTAATCCATGGTCCTGGAGCTCAGACTCTTTGGATGTTGGCACGAAAGACTAAAAAGCAATAGTTGTTTCCAGTTAAAGCAAAACTGTAGACTGAAAGAAAAATGAATGGATGTAAGTCAAATTTTGATTTCCTGGTATCGATATCAAATCAGTTTTTTTGTTGCAAACTGAATTTTGAAGGCTAAATAAGTTTTCTGGGTAAATGGTATCATGGCTGAGACTAAGAACTACAATTATACCTACTTAGAGCCAAACCCGAAGCCAAAACTAAAATAAAAGGGCTGAAAAAAAATACAGGCAGATAAACAGACACACACACAAACATCTTGCCTTATATATATATATATATATATATATATATTATCGATTTTCTGCACTATTGTAAGAACTGCAAGCTTGAAACTTCTGAATATCGTTTCTTATGTCTTTGTCTATGAGTGTATCAAATTTGATTAAAATCGGACCACTCCTTCTATAACCCGATTTTTTTGATTATCGATTTTCGATATTTATCGGGTGTACCTCAACACAAAACCTAGCTAAGAACACTTGCAGATGCTTATAGTACAACTGTGTAAATTTTCAAGAAAATCGGTTCAGCCGTTTTGGAGTCTATAGGTAACGGACACACACACACACACACACAAAGTTCCATTTATAAATAAGTTTAGATAGATTAGATAGATAGATTTAGATTTAGATTATAAGTGTGTCCTCAACAAGGTTAAGTCACTGTTCAATGCTAGAATGAAGCACCATATAGCCAATTGCAAGTTTAGTTCTTGTGATTACCAGTGGCTCTGTAATTGGGCGTTAAACAAAGGTAAATCCTAAATCCCTTCTTTTTTCAGACAGTTTGAAGTTTTGTCATCTACTGCTGATAAAGCAGAATACTTTACACATAAATTCTCTTTTAACTTCCCTCTTGACTCATCAAGAGTATCTTTGCCTGATTTTCCACCTAGAACTGAATTACTACTGTGTGATATGTATATAATTCTGTCAGTGATTCCTGCTATTTTTAAATGTGATCACTACAAAACATGAAGACTGTTATCCCTGCAAATACCCCAAAGAAATGTGCTCCTGAAGTGACTCCTGTTTTCTCTATACTTTACAATAAATGCCTTGTTGCTTCTTACTTTCTAGCTTGTTGGAAATCTTCTGTAATTCTGGTGAACGTTCTGATCTCTTGAATTATTGTCCTATTAATCTTCTACTTTTTTTGGCAGAGTAATGGAGGTTTTAATCAACTGTGATTTGCTTAAACATCTCAGTTTGTATGGTTTTCTTTCAGACAAACAATATAGCTTTCATTTCACTTAGTCAGTTGCTGATATGTTAACAGTTATTACTGAAAAAAGTTTGTCAAGCGTTAGAAAAGAATTTTGAAGCTATGGCTTTAGGTATCTTGAAGGCATTTGATAGGATTTGGTATACTGGTCTTCTTCCCAAGCTCAAGGGCTATGGTGTCTCTAGACAAATTTTTCATTTGATCGAATCTTTCTTAACAATTTGTGTAATAAAAGTCGTGTTGAACAGCTAGATCCATTCATGTTAATGCAGGTGTCCTGCAGGGCTCTGTCCTTGGACCTACTTTGTTTTCTATCTTCATCGATGACCTTCCTGATGACATCAGTTAACAACTTGTTGATGGCATAACTATATACTCCAGTCTTAATAGTAAGTCTTTAAATTAAAACTGGCAGCTGATCTGGTAAATGACCTTTAATCAGTTGTTAACTGGGGCAAGAAATGACTTGTAAATTTTAACACCTTTAAACTGAAACTGCTGTCTTTTAGTCATTTTAGAGAGCCTTTTACTGTCTTATGTTAGTTTCTCTCCAGGAGAATAACTCATTGCACCTTCTCTCTCACATTTTCTATTGGTATGATGTGGAATGATTATATTGAATCAGTTGCTAGGTCTGCTGCTAGAAAAATTGGTTCACTGTTGTCATACAATTTTTTCTTGCATGTTTATAAAACTACCATTTGTCTGTGCATTGAATATTGCTACCACATCTTCTTTATATAGCATAAGACCAGCTATATATCTGAATATTTTTCAAAAAGTCCAATGAATAGACTTAGATGTTATTGGTCATGACCTGGATTCAGTTACTTTTCTACCACTCCTGAGAGATGACTTTTCTTTGTCTTTTCTATAAATATTTTTATCGCGATTTTTCTAATGAGCTTTTCTTGGTATCTCAGCTGTATGAATTTAAGCATTGTACTTCCTTTGCAACTAGGTCTCATCATTATACTATTGAAATAGATGTAACTGTAAGTTCTTTAATAATAATTTCTTTACTTGTACTTCATGTCTATGGAATTCTTTTTCAGCTTCTTGCTTCTCAGTGACCTACAATGTTAAAAAGTTTAAATGCAACATCAATTGCCATCTCTTGTCTTCTTGAATCTTGTTCTTTCTCCTTGCTAACATTTTCTCATTTTCTTTCAATCTCAGCAACCCTTTGTATCTTAGCAACATTTTCATGTTGCTTACGTTGAAATAAAAAGAAGCAAACCCTTCTCTGGAGGTATATTGTGTATCTGCATGACTGATCATAATAAACAAAACAGAAAAATTAAATCATTGGATGTTGTTGATGCTTGTCTATAGAAGACATGAACAACAATATTTTGATGGATTCTTTCCATATATATATATATCAACATTCTTATTTTTAAGGAGTTGTCTGGAATTTTGAGATTATTTTCATTATTGCAAACATTTTTTTAATGTATCTTTCATCTTTGTTGTTTTAATGTTTTCATTCATTTCTTTGATCTTCCATAGACTAAGCATCAGAATTTTTTTTTACCTTTATTTTTGTTGGACAGAAATCTTTTCAGTACTCCTTGTTATGTTTCATCTAATGATTATTAGATGTTACTTTTTCTTTTTTCATCTCAACAAAATAAATAAACAAAAACATAGAAGAAGATCATGGAAATGAGTAGTAATATTTTCTGTCAGTAGAATTTTCAGAAATTAATTCTTAGGAATATTCATTGCAACCTCTGGTAATTCACTATTTTTTCTGACAAATTAAGTGTAGCTAAAAAGTTTTAAACAAGAACAGTATACACTTTTTCCCCTCAGCATATGGTTTGCTATGCCTGATGTTGTTGTCACACCTTTCTAGTGTTTTTAAAGTAGGTACCTCTACTCATTTTTCTATACCTGAATTTAAATTTAAATTTTAATAATAAATAAGTTATCTTCAAGCTTTAAAATTAGCTTTAATTGAAAACCAACTGATTAAATTTACTAATTTCAGTACGCAAAATACCCTGGTGTATTTTAAACTGAAATTATATTGATCAGAATCGAAAATTTTCAAAATTAAAAAAAAATTTTTTTAAATTTCAAAATTTCCACCATTTTTCATCGATTGTAAACAGAAGCTAATTATCGGTTTTAAAAGATCTTACAAAAATAAAATACACCTTGCTGACACATTATTTTCTTCAAATTACCGAATTTAAACTTTCTTGTTTCAAGTCAACCTAAAGTATTACTTGCTTGGTATAAATTTGGTATAAATCTTATTCATACAAATTGTTTTTTTTAATTTTTAACTATGTTAAAATTAAAAATTTAACACAGTTTTCAGCAATTATCCAATATTTGATGAAATTTTAGTTAGTTTAGCTTTGTAGGCTTACATTTGAAGATGTTCTATGAAAAATAAAAATAAAAATATTATAAAACTTTCTTTTAAAAAAATTTACAATTTAATAACAGAATGAAAATAATGGCAGAGTTAACTCAATAATTTATGAAATGTTGTGGCATTTATTAATTTTTATTTTTAATGTCTATTTTTCATATTATTTTTAGGTACCTCGACAAATTTTACTATTATTTTTTTTTTTTAACAAAATTAGAAAATTAGGAATTAAAATGTCAAAAGTTGCTTTAAATGTTTAAGGAAACAGGCTGTTGAATTTTTTAAATGTCTTGAAGAGACTTGAATTAGAATCAAAGTTTTCATATTATTTTTAGGTACCTCGACAAATTTTACTATTATTTTTTTTTTTTAACAAAATTAGAAAATTAGGAATTAAAATGTCAAAAGTTGCTTTAAATGTTTAAGGAAACAGGCTGTTGAATTTTTTAAATGTCTTGAAGAGACTTGAATCAGAATCAAAGTGCGGTTTCTGTTGTTTTCCATGTAACACTTGTAAACTTCTAAAATAAATATGACCCTTATGGAAACTTGTTATGACCCCTATGGAACATCGTACTTAAATGAACATATTTATTTACACACAAAAAAAAATTTTTTTAAATTATTTTAAAAATATACAGTGTGAAAAATTTTTATTAAATTTTTTATTTTTTGACATGCAATATAATCATCAATTCTCAACTAAAAAAGAAAAATCATATTAAAATCATATTAAAAGATTTTTAAAATATTTTTAAAACTGTATGAATTATTATTATAATAATAAAAAAAAATGAAAACAATTCTTTTAAAATTTTATTAGTAATCGAAAAAATTTTTGTTTCTTCAGACTATAATGTCCTTAATTTTTATTATTTATTCCCTCAAAAGCTTATCAAATTAAATTATATCAGTTTTAATTGCATTTTTTATTTATATTTCTTTTTGGAACAGATTTTCGGATAGTGCTAGATAATTTTAAATAAAAAAAATAGATGATTTATATTTCCTGATGAGTTCTGCATTTAACTAATAAAAAATAATTTACAGAAATTAAAATTTCATGAATTTACATGGAGCGGGGGGTAACAGAGTTAAAAAATTTTTTTTCCTAAATATTTAAAAAAAATAATAATTTCAAAAATAATTTTATTCATTTGTGAATGAGTACTGAAAGTTTCATTAAAATCCGACAATTATTTGATTTTTGTGAGAATTTCCAAATTAATGTGTTTGTCACTGAAAAAGTGAGTTACGTACAAAAAAAAGTTACGTAATTGATTGTAAACTGTCGTAAGATTTTCTCAGATTTTCTGCAACGCTAACTTAAATCAAAACAAAATTTTCTAACATGTTAAAAGGGATTAAAAAAATTTATAAAATAAATAAAAATTACTTTGATCTTTCCTCTTAAAAATATTATAAACATTTTGGATAGAAAAAGTTCATTTTATTAAGTTTTGAACCTTTTAAATCATACTATACTGTATTTTTTGTGATGTAATGGAGGTACCTATTTTAAAGTCTGATTTTTTTGTTGGCAGTTAGTTTATCTCTTATATTAATTACTACAATTGAAATTTATACACATAACATTTGGTTATATTTTTCTACATGATGGTAGAAGTGTTTTGTATAGTTTTTTAATTTAGCAATGTTGGGATGATAGTGGTTTTGACTTATTGAATGATTTTTGTAAATAGTATTTACACACAATTCAGATCCTGTATAATTTTTCCTGTCTTCTCAATCTGTAAGAGCTGCTTATAAATTGATGAATGTGAAGGTTAACATAATGCTTTATCTG